>VZTQ01012394.1:162018-205401 GCA_013400755.1 Pelecanoides urinatrix | reverse complement strand
ATAATATTATATATTAATGTATATATTACATAAATATTATGTACTTATGCAGTAATATAGATAAAAATATAAAAAGAACAGATGGGACGGGAAGACTGAAGACTACGACTCTCTCTGTAAATTGCACATTTTAGCTATTCCTTAGCATTATTAGACATGTCTGTATTTCTGTTGGGGTGACTTCATATTGCATGCTACTTATTTAGAAACTGCTAAGATGAAACCCACAAGTTTTCATTACTTATACTGTAAAATACTCAGCTCTTAACAACAAGATTTGTATAAACATTACCAGATCCTATATTACTTACAATCCTGTGTTACCCACATTTGGTGTTTAATATTCAGCCAAATTTGTAGGTTATGTTAAAACATACACACGCTGAACTCTCTCAAGTTATTACTAAACAGTAATCCGTAGGACTGATCTTAGAAGAGCAAAATAAAATCGAGCATTTTTTAGGTTCAGGGAGTACCACTACAAACAACTCTCAGAAGGAAAAATTTAGTTTTCACCTACCTAGTTGCATGCTGATATGTAAGGAATATGCAGTCTGAAAGTTTGTGATGTATTAAGAAAATTAACCAATATATTAAAAACTCAGAAATGAAATTAAGCAAAGAATTACTTCTCCAGGTCTTAACTACAACTTCAAACATCTGTATACAAAGTATTAAGAAGCTTAGGAAAGCGAACTACTGGTAGAAGTCTGCAAGCACAGCTAACGTCATTAAGCCTGCATGCATCCCGACTTCCGATAGCTTTGTCAGCTCTATTGCAAAGGCAGTACTGACTAGGAAAAGACAAGATAAGAAGCGAGCAGTTTTTTGGCTATTCCAGTTTTGAAGAACCTTCTGAATGTAGTAGTCCATGATAGTATTCAATTTTACTTAAACACAGAAACTTTTTGATAAAATCCAATCTTCCCTTAAAGTCAGTTTGTTAGCAACATCAGTTGCTAACATAGGTGAAATTTCCACAATTTCACCTATGAAGTTTTGGTATTTCCTTCTGTCCCTCCCTTAACGTTTTTTCCCCTTACAGATCTAAGAAACAGTTCCTACAAAAACTTCCCAAGAGTAGTTTTCAAAGCCAGAGTCCTATGCAAGTCTAAAAAGCATTTAGTGCAGCTCTGGTCCATCTTCTGTCTCTTTGCACAAAGCCAATTAATTCTGACTAGAATAGGTATCCCACAACTAGCCTTGTACACAGAGAAGCCAAGCTCACACAATAAGTACAAGTTACTCCCAAGTACTGCTTTTGGCTAAACAGTTCATGAAATCTCCGGATATCTAGAGGGAGTAAGACTGACTCACAGTTTATCAACTTCCTTCAACTTTATTTTAAAAACAGAAATTCAAAGCTGCTAGTACATCCATTGTTAGTGAAGGATGGCTTTTACAGAGCAAACAAAAGGTCTAAAACATATCTTCATCTATTGTTTCCTGTTGGGGAGTTATCATCCACTCCCCTTCTTCTGGCTTTGTATTTTTTCAGGAAAAACGAACACCAAGTTTTATTGAAAAGAACACAGCACAATTTTCCTAACTGGGAACACACAAGTGAACAAACATAATGCAAGAATTAAGCTGCTAAGAAAAATAATTGTGTCAGCTTCAAGAACCTGTGTTCCTCAGCCATATCCAAAAAGATAACCGCCTCACAGCAAGAAACCGCCTCACAGATCAGCTAAAAAGATTCTGTGCTTATATTCGCTTTCCCTGCTAACCTTCTCCCTGCAGATCTCTCACATTAATTACTAGTCAGTTTACAAAACAAAGAAAATGCAGTAACACGCATTTCTGTCAAAGGGATATAGTGCCTTGTGGCAATGTACCAAAAGGGTTGGAGCACTTGTCATAGCCTTACCAAGCTACACTGGCTATAAGCAAAGAGGACTCCATGAAAACTGTCACCTTTTCTTTAACTGTTCCAAAGTCCCCTACTCTTTTCTGTGCTTCCTTAGCTGAAACAGAGGTGAAAAAAAAAAAGTTTCAGTCTTGGGGCAGCGATTTCAACCTGGTTGAAATTCTACAGATGACTTCTGCAAAAGCAGTTCTGAAGTTTGCTTATTTTCATTCAGACTTTAAAAATTGTAGACTCAATTGCAGTGGATGGTTTGGAAAGCAAGACATATTTCAGGGAATGGGGAAAGAATGACAGAAGCTCTTTTCTGCATTAAAGAAACATCTATGAGATCAAAGCAAAAGCTTCCTTTTGCTGTAATCCTTGACAGACGAAAACAGGGTCATACTCCCTTAATTAGATGTAAAGCGTACTTCATATAAAAACTGATGACAGAAGCATGATCACATCTTCAGTCACTTCAGACCCAACTACAAAGGAGCCAACCATTGCCCAACATACCCACAAATTACTTTCCATCTTTGGAAAGAGACAAAACTCTTTTCTTTCTCATGTCTCAACAAAAATCTCTGTAACACCTACAGACCAAAGAATTCTCTCATGAAGACAGCAAAGAAACAGAGGTTTCTTCCTACATGCTTTTTCTCGGGTGACAAGAATAACTATGACAGACAATTGTTAACTTCCAGAACATATATGTGTTTTGTTTGGGTCATATAGCTAAGAAATAGCTTGAAAAACAAGCAACACTTATGTAAAGCTTGATCTGTTGAAACTATCTTGAAGCAAAGGAGCATCAAAGATGAGATTGGGGGCATGGGGGCGGGAATGGTTTCATGGAAAGAGAAGAGGAGGACTTGGAAACTTCTTTCATACAGCTTCACAGATTGCAGTTGCTTTAGTCCCTCCTTAGAGATCGTCCTTTGACTGAACAGTCCATATGTTCCTGGAGATTCTCAGAATCAGCTTACACAAAGTTGTGCTAAGGAGGCTAGAGACACCAGCAATCAAATCTGCTGGCTATTAAGCAGAGCTAGATGGCGAAGCAGATGTTAGAATAGAGGGAGCAAGCCAGACTACAGGCAGCCTTGCTGTTAATAGTGATGTGCAGGAGAGATTTATGGGTTTGCTCTAATGTCTCTTAAAAAAAAAAAAAAGAAAAAAAGAAAAAGACAGACTAATGAGGCAAAGCAAATCACAAATAGCTCGAACAAATACGTGAAATCTTGGTTTAGACGAAGGCAAACATCATTGATTTCAGGCTCAGTATCAATACAATGCAGACTGATGTTAAAGAATTGGTTTGGTATGACAGGGTAATGACAACAAAACGCTTTTGGGAGAGGTATTATTGAGCCAATCTGAGAAAAAGTCAAAGCATTCCAAAATATCTGAACTCATGCCTTAATGAAAACATACCGATACCTAACTGGACATCCTAAATCTGACATTTCACATGTATACACACCACACCCAAGCTAATCTGCATACCTTTAAGAAATAAAAAGAAATTTCTCAAAAGCAGTTCTGGATTGCTGGTGCAGAACAAAACGAAAGGCAACAGCATGGAAAGGGAGCAGGCACTGGGAAAAATCGGAAAAAAAGGGGATTTACATTTTTCCTTGCACACTTCTTATTGGCCCTACTATTGCATCACACAGTATTTTTGTCTGTCATTTTCTTGTTATACATGTGAAAACACAACATTAACGAATTTCATTTTCTTCCTAGATTAACAATCCTGGTTATCTGAGGTTCCAGCACTCATATACACAATGGCAATGCTGACCTAAATTCAGGAAGACTTGGGTAGCTCATGTTTCCTAAAAACAAAGCCTGCAGCTGATGAATACACGCCAGGGTAGATGCTGTACAAGATATCAGACCAGAGCTCCCACAGCTCGCTCCATCATTACTAAGCTTGGATCATAAACATCCTAAATACGTTCACAACCGCAAGGGTCATCTAGCATTGGACAGAAAGGAGTTGCCACAGTTTGCACTCTCATTTGAAACTGAAATCTACAATATTCCCTAGCAACATGCACTTTCAAAAAGCAACAATCTGATTTAAAACAACAAAAAAACCCCAGTAACAAAGCAACTAAAAACCAACCAAAACGTTAATAGTTTAAATTGTGAAGTGACCCAGAGTGGTCTTTGCTGCTGTATGAAGCTGTTTAATTCCCATACTGCAGTGATAATTATGTAATATTTAAGTAAAAAATAACCTCAGCCCTCTACTGTTAAATGCAGGCTTTGTTTGGTTAAAAAAAAAAAAAAAAAAAGCAGGAAGTTCTATATGACAATTTACCTATTCAGGGGAAAAAAAAAAATTTACTTTCTGAAGTGGGACAAGGATAACCCCAGTACTGGTAAAAGACCATTAAAAGGCAACACAAGGCTCCAAAGACTCTGGGGACAAGAAGTAAGTACACTTTAGATGGGAGCAGACATAAGGATCTAACACTGCTCTTCCTGAGGAAGAGGATAGCTTCAGATAATTGAGAAAAGCACCCCGTGGATGAACAGCTCTATTTTGACAAAAGCATCTGGCAGAGAAATCTGTGTAGAAACTAAACCCGAGTACTTCTCTGGGGATTCCCAAACAACTTAGAGTACATGGTCACAGGACTGAAATCAAACTTTTACCTGTGAAAGACAACATGCACTGGTGTGCGTATGTCAGCATGGCCATGCAAAACCAGTCATACCCACTTCAGTGCTGCAATCTTTGCAGGTAACTCACCATTTGCAAACATTCCTCACCATGGCAAGATCCATACGTTAGAAGACAGGCCTAAAAATTATGCCCTATATCCTTATTGCCATAAATGTTTGTTTTATAAATAGATTGTCTCGGTTTTGAGGAATCTCCTAAAGTTCACAGAAATTCACTGCAATTTGGAATTAAGATTCACTGGCCTTATGCAGCTGATATTAAGAATGAATTGTCAGATTTAATAATTTCATTTTTTCCCCAGCAATGAATATTTTTATACCTGTTTGAAAATAAACCAGACTTGAAAATCTCTAGCCTCAACTAACTGTAGCTGTTACACCACGTCAGTGCTTTCTGTCCCGTTACTAGAATGACTGATTCCAGGATTACTACAATAAGGTGAAACTGATGCAGCCAAGGCATGACAAAAGTTACACCATCCTTGAGAATGTACATACTGTTATTTCAGCAATTAAAAGAGAACAGTCTTTTAATAAGAGATTCCTTTACCCTACAAGGAAGTTCTAGAGACAAAGTTGGTAACTGTTAAAACACATACACAAATTTGCTCTAAGTTAAATGCAGCTTTGAAGTAGTCCTGGGATATCAGGCCGTTCCCCAGTTGGGGATTACTATGATCCAGGAACCTTCTGATTCTTTTAAGCATCTAGGTTTTATAAAGGTACAACAAATCCCATTTTGTGAACAATGTCAGTGCCTAAACATTATTTTAATCACTAAGAAAGATTTCCTGGTTGTCCTTAGAAGACACTGAACCAGGAAAGGGAAGATTAAGCAATCAAAAAAGTATCAGACACTTAATTACTTCGATGCTTCATTCTGAAGAGCTCTGTTGAGATTATAGTTCATGCACAGTATTGGGATTGTCCTAACCCCACTGCATTAATTCCCAATACTCATCTTTAGTCTCACAACAACCCAGTGCAGTGGCACTGAGCACTGTAGCAGTTACTGGTATTGTGATACAGGGCAATGCAGAATGCAATTAAAGTCAGACGCAGTTTCTCCAATCCACAATGATTTCCTTTTGCAAAGGGAAGAGGAGTCACTACCACTACCTGAATGCAATGTTTAGGGCGTAAGAAGATGTTTGCATATAACAGTCTGGAAGCAATTATAACAGTAAACTCACCTAAAAGTCAAATACATGCAGAAAGCTTCCTCAGAAGCCTGATGAAAGCCCTCATAAGCACTAGGTTATACTAAGTATATATCTTACTGACCATGTCTAAATGGCATACACATGCTTACTACATACAAAGCATTTCAAAGTCTCTTCAAGCAGCCTGATGATCTATCAATGAATATCAATTTACATAAGCAAACTTCCCAGTACCGCTTTCCAGTACCTAATCCTTGCCAGGCAGACCTCACAGATTCTGACAAGGGTCATTGCTTGGAAGAGCTTACAGATGGATCCTTAGACTATGAATGCTTCGGAAACAAAAGCAGCAATTTTATCAGCCATAGCACATGTTTCTTCTTCTTTTCTTTGAACCACAGCTGAATCACTGTCCTAAACCTTTAAAATAAAACTTTGCTGAGCAAAAGAAGAGGTAAGTCATTTTAATTTATTTCAAACCATCCCACCTTGATAACTGCATCCAAAATCAGAATGCATTAAAACAAATCAGACCTTTGGTGGCCTCTGCTGGAGCACGCATCTACGCCCTGTGGAGTTATCAAATGCAGTCCTAGCTGTTGGATTCGACACGTGCTGGCCAGATGCCGTGATTTTAGATGTTTACTGCTTTCTGANTCTCCAATCCACAATGATTTCCTTTTGCAAAGGGAAGAGGAGTCACTACCACTACCTGAATGCAATGTTTAGGGCGTAAGAAGATGTTTGCATATAACAGTCTGGAAGCAATTATAACAGTAAACTCACCTAAAAGTCAAATACATGCAGAAAGCTTCCTCAGAAGCCTGATGAAAGCCCTCATAAGCACTAGGTTATACTAAGTATATATCTTACTGACCATGTCTAAATGGCATACACATGCTTACTACATACAAAGCATTTCAAAGTCTCTTCAAGCAGCCTGATGATCTATCAATGAATATCAATTTACATAAGCAAACTTCCCAGTACCGCTTTCCAGTACCTAATCCTTGCCAGGCAGACCTCACAGATTCTGACAAGGGTCATTGCTTGGAAGAGCTTACAGATGGATCCTTAGACTATGAATGCTTCGGAAACAAAAGCAGCAATTTTATCAGCCATAGCACATGTTTCTTCTTCTTTTCTTTGAACCACAGCTGAATCACTGTCCTAAACCTTTAAAATAAAACTTTGCTGAGCAAAAGAAGAGGTAAGTCATTTTAATTTATTTCAAACCATCCCACCTTGATAACTGCATCCAAAATCAGAATGCATTAAAACAAATCAGACCTTTGGTGGCCTCTGCTGGAGCACGCAGCTGTAGGGCTGAGAGCTTTCAAATGCAGTCCTAGCTGTTGGATTCGACACGAGTTTATAAATGGAGGAGAGGGAGCAGATTATTCAGAGACTCCAGCTGTTTTAAGTGAGTAACTATTAGAAAGCAACATTGGAGGTATGAAAGTTTTCAGATAACCAATCTGAAAGACGAGTATATTACTCTTACACAAGTATGTTCAGACAGCACGTACTTTTTCCTTCTGGAAAAATATGCAGAGTAAGCAGCTTTCAAGCAGGGGAAAAGTAAGGGAAGAGTTGTCTAATAAAGTAAGTACATGCCACTGGTAGATCAACCTTGACACTCCACGATGGGAATCTAATGTATCTGGGCTCCAGCACCACAAACAAGGCCGATGCCAAGGCACTTTAACAGGGCAATCAAGCATTTAGCTCCTGGAACTGCCTGTTCCTTTGTTTTACAGTTCCCTGTTAACTTGAAACTTCCCCTGACCCAGTTAGCCAAAGGCCGAGGCACGGCTGGAATCCACTCGGGATGTGCCAACACAAAGATTTCAGGAATCCTGTGTGTAACAAAGGCAGCCCAAGCCCCCGCCGCCGGGAGTGTGCGTCCGTCGGGGGAACCGCCCCTCCTAAGGGGAAAAAAACCGGGTAAACAAAAACCCTGATTCATCGGCGACATCTCTCCCGCTTCCTGCGTAGTATCGCACTCTCCCGGAGTGCGCGGAAGAAGTCACCGAGAGCCGCTTAATCCCGTTAGGGAAAAGCCGATCCCCGGCCCGAGCCCGGTTGTTCCCGCGCCCCAGGTGCGCGGCGGCGGCAGCGGAGCGGGGCCGGCCCGGGGGAACCCGCGGCGGAGCGCAGCCCCCGCCTCGCCTCCCGTGGACAAGGGCAGCAAACTGTGCCCCAGGAGTGAAGGGGCGGGAGGGAAACCCAAAGCACACAAAGGCGGGAGAGGAAGAAACCGCACGGCTCTTCCCCGCAGCGCGGCCCCAGGAGCGGGGAGCGGGGGCAGAGGCGGCGGCGCCGGGCGGGGAGCGGCGGAGCGCCGCACCTGCCTGAGGAGAGGGGAGCGGCGGGGAAGCGCGGAGCCGGGGCGGCCCAGCCCGCACCCCCGCCGGGATACTCGCCTGCTCGCGGAGGTAGTCCCGGTGCGGCGACGCCCGGCAGCGGGAGTCGAGGTCCCGGCAGGCGGCCCGGCGCTGGCACTGGACGCCCTGCCCTGCCCTGCCCTGCCCTACCCTACCCTGCCGCCCCGGAGCGGGCTGCGACGGCGGCGCCGAGTCCGGGTCCGGTGCGGCCACTCCCGCCGCGTCGGGCGATTTCCTGCGGGGCGGGGGCGGTGCGGCCGCGCCGGGGCGGGCTCCCGCCGCAGGTGCCGGCCTCGTCCCCAGGTGGGTCGACGGCGAAGGGAAGAGGAGGGGCGGCGGCCGCCGAACGGAGCGAGCAGCGCGTCCCCTCTGCAGGCGCATGCTTCACCTGCGGCCGCCGCCGCCCCCCACCCCGCCGGTTCAGGGGTGACTTCGACCGGCGCCCCCCGGCCCACGCTCACACACACACACGCACGCGGCGGCGGCCGGGCGAACAGGAAATACCGGTTGCAGCCCGGTACTCCACGCCGCTGAGTCACCGCGGCGAGGCCGCCCCGGCCGCCTCACCCCCGGCTTTTCTCAGCCCGTCCTGTCTTTCGGGAGGTGAGCCCCAGCTCTGCCTCTGGCCCTGCCCTCGGCCTACCTTCGCTGCCAGGCACTGCCCGAAGCACCACCGCGGCGGGGCCGGTGCCGGGACGGAGCGCCGAGCTGCGGACCGCCGCGGCAGCTCCCGCGGCCGGTGCCGGCTGCTGGAGGGCCGGGACGGGGCTGGCGGAGCCCTTTCGCCACGGTTGCTCCCGGGGTGCAGTCACCCAGCCCTGCGTTTGTGTGTTTTTTCCCGTTTACACCAACGTTTTGTTAGGACCTCGCGATCCCTGCCCATCTAAACTTCTTTAACTGGAAGACCTGTGGAACAGCTTTTAAAGCCACGGTGCAGCGTTCCCCGTACGCTTCCGTATCTGCTTTTTCCCTGCAGTTTACCACAGAAGAGCTGCGGCCGGCCTCCCTGAGCGGCACTGGCGCGCTTGGCAGCTCGGGGAGTGGGTGTCCGCATTATCGCTCCCGGCCGAAGCGCCCGGGGCGAGCAGAAGGAGGGCAGCTCCTTTTCCAGGCCAGAACACGCAGCCTCACTCTGCAAGTGGCACCAACGCTGTTCCCGAAACCGTAATTTACCAGGAGGGAACCGCACGTCAGGCTGGCATTCCACAGGTATCAGCTTTCCGGCATCGCTGGTGTCCTGCAGCCGAAATGAGAGAGGCAAGGCCAAACAGCCGTGACGGGATTCTTCGGAGTCGTATTTCTTCTGCGTTGTAAAGCGTGAAATGTCACCCGGAATTCCTCTGCTCTCTTGGGCGGTTAAACCCAGCGCAAGCCCCGCTAAGATTAAACGGTATACTCCCCCGGTATCAGGACTGTGAAACAAAAATCTACTTACAAGTTTTCTGGTTTGTTGTTACTTGCGGGTGAGAAAGGGTAGATGATTTTTCAACCGATGCTAGATATTTTAGAGTCCCACAGCATTCCTAACTCAGATTGGTTTCTTCCTCGTTAGGTGCAGATGGTGTTTGTGCAGTATGACTCACACAGAAGTTAAGATAAAGGCGGCAGTGTTCTTCATGAAGGTGCTGGACTTTGGAAGGAGGCACCGGAAGAGCCTATTTTATTGACAGTAAATAGAAACTGCATTCAGACATTGTATTGAAAAAGCCTGCTTGTAGCTATAGTTAATAATTAACATGCATGTGCATACAGTAGTCTTCAAGTGACCGTTGCAGTCCAAAAGCCCGAAACAGCAAAACCCAGGAAAAAAAAAAAAGGACTAGTTCAGTAACTTGATGTTTTCTGCCAGCTATAGGCAGGCGATCAGTACGTAATACCATATTGCATTCAGGCAGAATCAAGGCATGAGGAGTGAAATTCAGTCTTACTTCCAGGTATGTGTCAGATCATTTGGTTTACACTGTGCTGGGTGTCTGTTTCCTTAACGAACGTTTAAAAACTTCATCTGTTAGTTCTGTAAACGTTTTCCTTTTTCTGAAGCTACTTTTGTAATAGTGGCCTTACAATGGTTGGTTAATGGTTCTAAAATGCTAAATATCTATCTCATTTTTTGTTAGTAGAACAGTAGAGAATATTGATGGCTAGCAGAAGAGTCTACACCTGGAAACTAACAATGCTTACAAAATTAGTCATTGTAATACTGATTACTTAGCATAATTACCATGACACAATCAATTTTTGAAACAATTCAGGAAACTGGAAAGGGCAGAAACAACATAATATGGCTTGTTTTAAACATCTGTTCTTTCCTTATCTAAACTTGTCTGTCTCTCCTGAACCTGAACTCCAAAAAAAGTTTATAATTAGTAACTGTTCAAAAAACTTTCTCATTTGTTTATAGCTCTGTTTATTCCACCCACAGCGAAACAGCCTCCGCTGGCTGTCTCCTTTGGTAGGGGTCATGAATCTTGTCTTTGTTCTACGACTGCTGACAGTACAATTTACAAAAAAGACAAGTGGGGACAGAGGAGGACGTAAATCCCAACAACTTTTTCTTATCTTTAAACAGGAGTTAAAAAAAAAAAATCTCAATAGCAAAATGGACTGGAATGTCTGATTGGTTGCAATCATGAATAGTGGCGTGTAGTAAATGTAAAATACCATCCCCTATGGGGCCACAACGTGATGCAGCTTGCCCCTAGTCTTTCCTTGCCCTGTCAACTGCATCAGCCCTTGGGCACAGTTAATCTCTTCCTGATAGCCTTCGCTGCCCCTCCCATGCTTCCTTTTCTATTTTGAACGCTCTTCCAGGTATTTTGGCAAGCCTTCGCCTTCCTTCCCAGGACTCCCACACATTCCAGAGCTGGTTAGCACAATCAGGGAGTTCAACAATTAACCAGAAGCTAAAAGTAATCAAACACAAACCTTCCTGCGAATCCCCCTTCCTTTATTCGGCTCTTCAGGACAGGTCTTTGTCCCATTTATTGAAGCTGCTAAAAGGCTTTGGGAATTTTAAGGAAATAAGATGGGATGATTTTATCACATGGGACAGTCTTGCAGGGAAGAGGTAACATTTAAGAATTATCACAAATGGAAAGGAAAATGAACCAACGAACACCAGCCAAGCTTTTAGGCACCTAATTCCCATCAAACACATGTAGTATTTTGTGACCAATACAGACTGCAAGCAGTTGCTCTAAGCTTAACTCGACTACCTGATTCAATTGAGACTTCCAAAGAACTCACTGGCACACAGGAAACAATGAATTTTAGCAAGGTTAGACACACTAGGACTTCCAGACTGTAGGCCAGAAGCAGAAAAATACAATCATCAGAAAGAGTGATTAGCTACTGGTGAAAACTCTGACGTACCTAAACCCAACACTTTCTCTGCTGAGTCCGAGCATCTAGTACAGCTACAAATGCCAAGACTTGTCTTGGAAAGGTACTGTGTATGTTTTCCTTCACTGAAGATGGAGCAACTGTCTTGTGGGAAAAATGGTGCCAGTAACACGATGGTTCTTATCGATACTAACTGTCTGTAGCGTATATATCAAAGGATTTTCCATCAGCTGTTTCTTTTGGGAGAGGTGAAGCAAGAAACTATTGATGTGATGTCAGGTGTGTAACCATAGAACAATCTGCTTATGCAAGTAAGTTACAGAAGCAAAAAATAGTATAGAAGAGTTACTTGTCTTGGGGCAATATGCAAAATCTGACATTAGGATCAGAGCTCGTCCTGTGCCTCCACTGTACGAGTGTGATGGCTGACAAGAGTCCTTGCCCTTACTTACACTTCAATGCAAGTATTAGAGCAAAAAATAAGTCATGTCCTATGATTCATTTTATACACAGAAATAAAACTCATTCTAATTTGCTGCCCAGTCTATTTATCTTCACCAGTTAGATTAAATCCATTTGTTACTCAGCTACCTCGAACCAGGAAATTGTTTGCATAAATAGCAGTAGCATTATGGATGAAGGGCAAGGCACGTCAGATGTGAAAGCTGGAGTGCTCTTATAAAATCCATGACGATTGGTCAAACTTTGAACTTTGTTTTAAGAAACACAAAGAATTCAAAACAATATGCATGTCTGCAGTCTTTAGCTTTATCATCATAGCCTGAAATCACACCTTTACATAATGAATTAAGAATTCTACATGCAGCTTTATTTTGCTATAAACATTTGCGTGAGATGTGAGGGAATGGAGAATGAACCTCCAAATACAAATCAGATGCATACTAGTGAACATGTTGCAAGCAAATTACTTAAGAAAATAATTATTGGAAAAGTCAATCAGAAAAATAACTACACAAGCTATATGTGATCAGGCAAAGGAAAAACCAGTATCCTTGAAGTATCCTTGATTCAAATACCAAGTTGTTAACATCTATACAGATGTGTTTAAATAGCTATATGAACTACCAGGATATTAAGCTAAATACTATCGTTTTCCATATGCTGTAAATTATTTTCAGTGTTCTAAATTCAAAACAGTAAAAAGATGTTCTATTTTTAGCTTTCCTTTGTTAAAAAAAAAGCATCTCTTACTCTTATACTCGTTTGAGTTGGTAGTCATTGTATTTACCTCATCCAGTAGAATTCAAATTTCAGATAATTGTAGTATTTTTTATTTTGATTGAAAAACACACAAACAGTGTGCACAATTATCAAGAGCTGCTTCCAGTGAACTGTTACTCTCTATTGAATGGTGGGAAATTGCAGGTAACAACACTTACACTTTAAATGCAAATACTGGGCAACAATACTATATAGCTATTGTTCTGCAACAACAAAATTAATCACATCTGTAATAATTCTAGCTAGCCAGAGAATCATGCCAAACTAATCACAAGCGTTGGAGGAACCAGGAAAATAGTTTGCACTGAACATCTTTTCATACATTGATAAACAATTTTTAAGAGTACGGTATAATCAAGAATTAGTCAACAACTTTGTGCTTCCATTTTATAGGCAATTAAAAACCACCAGTGGTAATAATACAACAGTGCAAGTGTTAAACTGTTCTTCTTGCAGTTCACAATTTCTTTTAAAACTTTTTGGTTAAGATCCAGAGTATATAATTTATTTCATTCTCATTTTTTAACAGCCTGAAAAAGAAAGACAGCTTCATCAGCCTAAGTACCATACTCAATTCTAAAAAGCAAAAAGGACAGTACTAAGGGGAGCCTTGTTGCATCACAGTGAAGAAAGATAATCTAAGCCCACTTACTTAAGAAATGCAGCAGAAAAAAATTAGTGCAAATTTTTGCTACCATGAGAGGATCTTAATTTTGCTCAACTGAAAAAAAAAAAAGGACAATAAATTACATATTTTTACACTTTGAGGAACAAAAGGGAACAGAAAGAGAAATCTACAGTAACAGAATAGAGTGTTTGCAGAGATACTGCTGCGCAGCTTAAACATCACATATGAGCCTTTCTGGTTCCATATGATGCTTACAGCCACACAGACCTCTAAGTAATTTAAAGTTTAGCTCAAAAAAAAAGAAAAATCCTAATGTGAAAGAAACTAGAATTTAGAATTTGGAGAAAAGAGCAAGTTCTGCAATACTGAGAGAAAAACTCCTATTACATGCATTACACAAAATGGAAAGTTTCTATCTGCCACAGTAATTTTGTTTTTGACATGTTCAATTTGACTGTGATGCATTATTCACTCGCAATAGCCACAAATTTCAATGCAGTTCATTCACAGTACCACAGCTTATGTCAATGTGATTTGCAGGCATTTCTTGTTTTGGGTGAATGTCTCACCAAAAGTTGTTTAGCATTTGTGCGCTGGTCAGAAGCCACCAGGTGGGTCAGTCTTTACATCCAAACAAGACTACAGGCAGTAAGAATTCATGACTGACTTCTGCAGTAAGAAAGAAATGCAGTGACAGGAAGGGCGACCTCAACCATGTATACCACATGGATACAGATTCAAGCAGTGACACAGAAACCCAAAGACTGAGCACTAGAGAAAAATATATTATTTTCATTTTTGTTGCACAACATAGTGATGTCAAGAAAACGAGCAACAGACTTAAGCTCAGGTACTTCAGAAACCAAGGAAGGGCTTGGCTTGTGGTTAAAGTCTTTAAACTTCCATGAGGTAGAATATCATCAAGTATCTTCTTTCCCAGAATATATTAAGCAGGACAAATCCAATTTAGTTTTTAATGCTGTTGAAAATTCTTTTGATAGTAGTTCATGAAGGGATACTCTGTCATGAGAATACACCCAATTCCGTCCAGTCCAGTCATAGCGCTTGGGCCCACTAGAAAACAAAACACACACTGTGTAAGTACAGTTTATTCGTGGGGAGCTGCTGGAAGCCTGTGTATTTATAATGTACCCCAGAGAGTGCCCAGGAAAAGGAAACAGACAGCGTGGAGAAGGACTGGTGGACAGTCTGGGGAAATGGAGCAGAAAAGGCCAGATCTGCCAGGAACTGCTGAGGCATCCAGCAGATATATCTGAACGGTGACAAGATATATCAGTCACTCCCAGTGGACACAAGCTCCCTCCTTCCCTTCTCGCTTTTTTCCCCAGTTTCGTCTCTTACCCCCTTCTTCCCTCACCCGTATAATTTTCTGGCACACAAATATTACCAGGGATATTTGTATAGCGCTGAATTAATGCTATTGATTAGTTCTTGCAGCAGTCACATGCAGATTTTCTAAGCACAGCAGAACACAGATCACCATTCTCACTTTCTTTTTAGATGCAACAAAAGAATTTACCAGCTGAAAGCAAATATATTGGCATGTGGGAGATTTATATTTAAGATGCTATTTTCCTCTGTGCTATCATATAGTTGTTGGCTTGATTTTTCAGGCCTACATTAAGTATCAAGAAAGAAACTTGGACACCCAGGTTCCATTCCAGACTTTTCTATCCACCCAGTTCTCCACATCTGCAACAGGAGAATGACTGAAAGGCACTCACTACTGTTAATGTCAGCTAGAGAAACTAAGAAAAGACAAAGGAATGAAATGGTCGTCTGGGATAAACAGACAAACGCAGTTTTATCCTTGAACTCGTAGGACAAAATGCCTTGGAACTCAGACACGTACAAGGTCTGCTAGCAAACAGACTATCCTGTATATACACAAGAACAATCTGCAGGTTTTCTACAAACATAAACACTAATCTGAACCTTGAATTTTGCAAGTAATTCACGATATTCAAGTGAAGAACTTTCGAACCACTAACCAAACTATGTGAAGTTACAAATGCAAACACAAATCAAACTCACGTCCACTGAAANCAGTGCCGAGTATAGGGGCACAATCACCTCCCTACTCCTGCTGGCCACACTATTCCTGATACAGGCCAGGATGCTGTTGGCCTTCTTGGCCACCTGGGCACACTGCCGGCTCATGTTCATTCGGCTGTCAACCAGCATCCCCAGGTCCTTTTCCTCTATGTGAAACAGTAACTATTTGGAATCGAGATTATGTGCTCCAGTTACTTTACTACGCATTTCTCACTTCTTCGTCTTTGCAGCACAAGTGTATGTTTATACTGTCCTGCACCTAGACAATGACAAAATGGGATGCAGCCATTCATGAAAATCAGGCTAAGACAGGCCATTTAATCAACAGCGACCAAACAAAAAAAAAAAAGTGTCAGCTATTTGAACTGTCTTTAAATGTTACATAGTAAATATCAGTGATACAGTTAGCATATGAAACACCTCCATAGTTCTCTCAATCTCCAAAATGCTGTACAAATGTGATTTTTTTAATTTAAATTAATAATTTAAGCAAGGATCTTGTGAATTCTATAAAATGCCTACAAAGTTAAAAACAGACTAAATATATTTCTCATGGAAAGTCTGCATACTTTTTAAAACAGTGAAAGAGAAGAATTAAAATATTACATTACAGTATTATTAAGAGATGCTGTGTAAGGTTGAAAAGTCTTTTCAAAGGAGCTACATGAAATTACTGCAATCACACTGCTGGCAGGTTGCACACACTTCCTCACCCTCTTTTTTTCAACTGTCAACTAAGTAACACTTTACAAACACAAGGTTAAGTTCATTTCAGTGTACAGACACATTTTAGCAAACAGAAGGTCAAAAAAATTCAAGAAAACGTGTCTCTCGCGTCTTAAGAATTTGTCTCCCTCGGGTATGTTCTTAAAGACTGACAATTCTACATTTACTGTACAAATTTCCCAAATACAACATTCAATGCAAGTGATCACTGGCAGTAACATTTGCTTCTTTCACTGCCTAGTATATTGTACTTAAGAAGTATGTCACTCCAGATCATATAGTATTTGCTGGAGTTGCTTTTCAGAAGTTAGGAAGTAAGTGAACATGTAGCATCATATTTCAGGAAATACCACTGTTTACCATAATACCAGTTAAGGAAGCACAAAACCTAATGTTTGTAGGTGAATCATTTTCCATAACAGATGATGTGATGTGATTTTCATCACAGATGATGAAAAATACCGCCACAGAATTTTCAAGTTTATCTCTTTCCTTGTGTTTTTTTTATGCACTACTGGAAGCAATTAAAAAAAAAAAAAAGGAAAGTTTAACATTTTTTCACAAATTCCATATTCTGGAGCATGTATGACTTGGCTCATCTAGAGTTGGCTCCAAACAGATAAGAATTCTCTGAAATTTGGTTTTCATAAACAGATGAAACCTTTGTGTCAGTGACACAAAAATCTTATAGTCATCTTAAGCAAAATCAAGGTTCGGAAATTATGTTTGTTGCAAAATATATGGAATGAATAAATTCTGACATACAGCCTGCATCTGTCTAAAAAAAAAGATTTGTTAGCTTGCTAGGCCTGTGCCTTAGCAAGTCATGTACCTGTTAAGTAAATTATTTAATTAATGAAAGGATTCTGGGATAGGAGAGGAGTTAGAAAAAAATTACTAACCTAGTATGCTGTGCACCAGCCAGTACATAAGTACACTAAAGAAAAGTTAGAATTTTCTTTAAAGAAATTTTACGTCTATTAAAATTGTTTCTCTTAAAATCTTGAATTCCATTGTGCCCTATTTTCCCCCCCGACACAAACCCTACTACAGAATTCTACTACTGCAAAACCATTCCTAGTTTTGCAATCAACACATTCTTTCTGAACAACATTCAAGAGGTATGCCTGCATAGATACTGGGAGTGCTCATACTTTCCAGGTAGCTGGTTCCTTCTCCAATAACACTGACCAACTCCCTCAGTTCTTTCCCGGGGATAGGGTAGAGAATACAAATTTTTTGGGGAGACAGCTACAACATTTTCCCACATATCTGTCTGCTTTCCCTGCTGAACCAACCAGAAAGCCTGGAATGGATCAAACCATAGCATTAGAGAAGGCAGAGGGAACAGCTAGCCAAGGCTCCCGTAAGTGCAGATGCTTGACAAAAACAACCAGTGGGAGAGCAGAGAAACATATAAAGCAGGAAATCCCACAAGCTTGAAGGGGAAGGAGCCACCCTGTTTAAATACAAAGAGAGGTTTAGATCATAACATCATCATCACGCTTTTTCCAACAGAAGCTTTGTTTTTTTTTTTTTTTTAATCATGGCTGTTTATTTTTTCTATGATCAGGCTATATTCCTGTAGACAGGACATGGTGGTTTTGGACCGGAACAGGTATGAAAATTCTGTATTACACATTTCCTGGATTAATTTAGGTATGTCAGTATACTGCACTGTGCCTCAAACCTCTATAACAAATTACTATCTAACATCTAGATTATATCATGTTTTGAGAATATACTGAGTAAAAGAGTTACTTATGAAAAGGATATTACATAGTCTGTACCATGCTATAAAAAGACGGGCAAGTACGTTTCCACCCAGACTGCAGACATTACATAACTAACTTACACATAACTTACCTAGTGGGTGAGGACAGCCAAATCTGCCGGTTTGGTGTTTGCTTATTGATTACATATGTTCCCATGTCTCCACCTAATTTAACTGTTAGAACTCCACTCTTAGAACACAAAGAAAATAAGTGAAAAATTAAAAACTTGCATCCTGGTACTTGACAAGAATTACATCATCTGCAGTAGATAAACAGAAACTTACATATCTGTATCACATTCCCAACTATTTCTCAAATAATTATAGCTTGGAAGAATGATCATTAGGTATCAAAAACTTGTGTTAATACCTAGGACAACCTGCATATCTTTGAGTCTGATCTAGATTTTAAACCTCCCGATCAGAGCTTGATTTAGTGTGTTTGCAACATTCACAATGGCACTACATAAATAATACTCTTGAGCTTTGACGTGTCATCCTGAAAGAACTACTAGTTCATTTTGCAACGATTAAAACATCATCCAATAACAACTTTTTCTATTCATGAACAATGCAGAACTGGTGTGGTTCGAAGTCAAGAAGCTTTATGTGTCATTGCTAGATTCCCGAGCCATGCAATTTTACCTAACTTTTCTTAAGTCACTCCAACAGTTTCCCAGTGAATAAACACAATTCTTTCTCCAGTAATTCTGATGAAGTGCCTAGATCCTGAATCATACCTCAAAAATGTTCCACTTCTAAGCACCATGAGGTCCAGTTTGTTTTAGTTGTGCCAATTTTAGACCATTATCCTACTAAACACTTATTTTCCCTTTTTTACTCACATTTCTTACTGACAACATGATTCACATTTCTCCGACATTTTTACAAATGCATTTGAAAAGCATACGTAACTCTGACAAAAATATTTGTCCTAACTTTACGAGTAAAAGAACAACACTACTTGGACTAGAGTTAACCTACAGAGGATCTGTATTATGCTAATTAAAAAGAGTATCTCTACAGAATACAGTTTGACGATTCAGTAACAGGTTAATCATCTTTAATCTACAGTTTCCCAAATCCTTCATGACCTATAGCACAATAAAACTTCTTTAAGGAATCATACTTTTGATGCTTTAGTCAGAAGATACTACCAGAGTTACTATCATTGCTAGGGCTATTTGCGATGTATAAACAATTACTGTGGGGAAAAAAAATACTTTCATTTATGAGTACCTACTGCTTGCAAACTTACTCTGTAGCACAGGCAGCAGCTTAAAGCTTCTGTGCCCTACAAAGTAACTCAGCGTTACTGGTTTCTGACATATCTCAAGGATCATCAGCCATGAAATAATACTCTCAAGGTCTGATTTTTTTACCTTAGTTTCCATGCTGTTTTGGTGCTTGATTAAGGGTTTATAGCTGTGATCAATAAAATAAAAATAAAAGGCTCCCCTGGTTAATATTGCCATGAGGTTGTCCATTAATTGGATATTGATATAGTGCAAAGAAGGAAAAGAACAAGCTACTTCTCTGATTGTCAGAATTCAAACTTTTCTGTATCTCAGCAGTCTTAGATCTCTAGAGATACAGCAGAATAAGAGCAGGTTGGGGAATTAGGTCTGAATAGCAATATAAAGGTTTCACTATTCTTCTACATGCTCTTTAGTACCATATTAAGTACTCAGCATGATGTTATGCTGCATGCTACAGAAACACTGTAAGTAAGCAGGTTTCCAGAGAGTTAACAAAAAAATTGTACTATTGCTTATGTTGTATGTCAGCTGTTGGAGAGTGTTGTTGCTCTGTTGTTGCAAATTAAATACAGGTTAACTTCTAACGCTGTGTTTAGAACATTTCCCCATACATTTTGCAATACTTTTGAAATACTAGAAAATACAACTTGAGTTTTTAAGAACTGAAATTGCAAGATATTTTTACCATATTTTAAGGAATAGTACTGTATGTGTTTTGTACTAAAGGATGAATGTTTGTTAGCGCCTGATAACAAGAATATTCTTCGAAAGAGATTTTTCTTCCTGGACACGAAGATATAAATTCCATGAAGAAATCAAGTTCATAACAATTCACAGGCATAACAGATCTTTATCACGTTCGCCACCTTGTGGCTTGCTATAGCACTAGCCTTGTTTGTTTGGAATTTGGTATTCAACATTTCGCTCTTATCAGAAACGACAACATATTATTATGTCATCATATAGTCTATGAAAACAAGGGGTACTGGTAAAAATTAAGATCCATGTAAAAATAATTCCTTTTAAGCCTCACAGTGAGTCTATGTCAAACACAATCCACTCTACAGTGACTGAAGATAAAATTCTGACGTAAGATGACTCATCACCTTTATGTAATGAAGTGCCTGAGAATACTAAAGAGGTAGATTATAATATTTTTGCTAATTTTTGTGCTACGCTCTTTTAATCAGGGTAGTAGGCGCTGATATGCTAGAACATACTGAATAGTAATGGTTAAACAATTCTTTGCTTTTCACCAGAAAAGCAATTAGCTGTAACATTAACTACAGACTTAATTAAAGCAACAAATAGTATTTGCCAAGGGCAATAATAGAATCCTACTAACAATACGTTATTTTCCAACTAGCTGTAAGAAATAAAGAATGAACATTATGATGACAAAGTTACACAGGAGCAAGTCTGAAAACTACAGGGCTTTGGTTGTTTGCTTTTTTTTGTTTGGTTGGTTGGTTTTTTTTCCACAGTGCAACCCAAACCATCTGCTTCAATGTCCCTGAGCATAAAATCTTAACTAACAGGGCTAGTAGAAAGCAACCTCCGTGTGGTAAGACATGAAGAGGGAGCAGCAGTTATGTGACCTCAAAAAAATGCAGTAGTGGAAGACCTGTGTTGCAGACAGCAGTGTAGCCAGAAACTGCACTCTCCTCCAAGTCATGTGGAAGGCTGTGACATACCAACCACTTCAGGAATTGTATATAAAACTATTAAATGCCCTATACAAATAGAATGGACATTTTTAACCTGAGTCTGTCACTCCTATAAACGAACTTGAGTGGCTGACCTATTAAAGGCTCCAATTATCAGCCACCCAATGTCTCTTACGACAGTAGCCACCTCCCCATGTATGCTCTGGTCTCACTTTTGGAACCACCTATGCAAACATTGCATCCTCTTCTTCATTGCTTTTCTCCACCACAGGCTGTCATCAGTAAAGCGAGGACAAACATATTCTACCTGGTCAAGATAAATGCTGCTTCTCAGTATTCAGGGCAATCGAAGAAACTGCTCTACTAATTACATGTGATGTACGTGTACTATGCCACATAGGCCTGTCCTAGTATTCACCGGCAGGGAAGTGACTGCTGATGTCAGAGGTCTATGTGTGTTTAGAAAAATGTATAGACCACTGTGAAATCAGAAACTAGTTTCTGTCTCCTCTTGTGCTCATTTATTATTCTGTACTATGTCCTTCTCTATACACTAAACATTTTAAATCCTCAAGTCATACAACAGCATGTGTTACTTTTTACCAGAATAGTTGCTCCAGTAAGTATAATCAGGCATATTTTAACAATAAAGCTATAAAACTCACTGTATTTTAAGTATTGGCACTAATTTAATACTCTCCTTCAAAGTAAAAAAAAAAAAAATCTACAATAATTACAGTGGTAATAGAATGTTTAAAACATACTCCTAAAGAGACATCATAATCTTCTGGGGTAAAAGACTTATCTGTCAGGTCCTCAAAGAAATCTGCTAAGGAGTCCAGTGTTTCTTCAGCCAGTTTTTCATAAGTGGTCTCATCTAAAGAGCTACAAATGACATACAAGCCCATAATTAGGAGGAAAAACATGGAAGACAGTATTTTCCCCTATAGTAAGAACAAACCAAGACCATGACCTTGTAGGAAACAGTAACCATGAAATGATCATATAAAATAAGTAGTCATTTTTCTTAAAAGGTAATGTAGGTAACAATACACCTTATAAATGGAGGTGGAATTTTGAAATTTTGGTAGTAGAGATCTCTTAACTGAGGAATACGTACTTCTTTCCTTAGATATACTGAGCCCTGTGTACTAAGAACACAGAGTTAGATTTCAAAATAAGGCATTTTCATAAAAAGACTTTGTGCAAGAATTACTTAGTTTTGAACTCTACAAATAAGAGACAAGCATGTCCTGTTTAGAAGCATATGTCATTTGACTCCAAGCAATTCGCTGCAGCTATAAGCAGTTTAGAAACATCAATATCACATGCCATGTCTACGTATAGCATTTGGCTTCTCAACTGGAATTACCAACACAGCCCAATAATTAGACATTATTTAAAGTGTGCTTATGAACTAACACATACAATTACCTTCTTCAGAGAGTCTCAAAGCACCCTTGTAGCCATTACACAAGGCTTACAGCGCTTGTGAGACTGCTTCTGTTATCCTCTTTAAGTAAGTAGAAAACGTTAGTGGGAACAAAGTCTAGATCAGTTTAATTAACTGAATGTATTTAAATCATGTAAGTTTTTCCATCCACATCAGCACCAACTTTTAACTGAGTGTGTAGGTGGGCGTCTCTAGCAACAGACAATTCAGTGAAATCATTTTAGTTTTTGCTAATGGGCATGGTGATACAACAGTTACTATGACTCAGTAACTTTCAGTTGATGATATAGAACATAATTGTTTTTAAAAGTTTCTTGCTAGACAGTTACTGAAATATACTTTATGCCACTTATGTGAGGGACACCGCAGAAACACCTAGGGGCATGGAGAACAGAAAGCCTTAGGATTAGGCAGGATTCATGTACCGGTTCAGGGTGCAGTTCAGGTATTTAATAGGAAGAGCCATTTTAGCTATCTCCTTCATTGGGCCTCCCACTGCTGCATCAGAAGGGGAGAAGTCTCCGACAGGTACTGCGTCACACCCTCTCAGCGCAAGCAGAAATTTCACCTACCCTGACATATTTGAAATGGTGCCAGACAGCTATGATTAGGTACATGAATTATTTCCTAAGCAACTTTCTAAATTCACCCAAAATGCTTTTCACTGAAACTGCACTTCTCCTTTACAACATCATATCAACATTACATTAGTTTGATAGTCTTACCATGTCTAGAAATTATTTTAAAATGCAGAGACAATATTTTCATTTAGAATCACAGAATCATAGAATCAGGTTGGAAAAGACCTCTAAGATCATTGAGTCCAACCATCAGCTCAACACCACCATGCCCACTAAACCATGTCCCTAAGCACCTCATCTACACGTCTTTTAAATACTTCCCGGGATGATGACTCAATTTTGAACATTTCAAAATAAAGTTTACCTTATGTCTTTCAGAGTTCCTGCATTTCTTAAATTCATTAACCAAACAGTCTTGCCCTTCATCTCTGAAGCATATTGTAATTGCTGTTGAAAGTAAGTGTAAGTAAAATGGAATTAAAAGTTAAAACACGAAGAATTATAAATTACTTATTTGTCACATAAATTAAATAGATCCTTGAAGATCTTTTCAACCCCTCAAGTAAAATACTCATATTCTATATCACAGAGCTAATATGCAAAGAATTATGCAGCTTTAGTCCCTGGATGACTGAGGCAATCTAGAATATCCTTGTCTTCTGATACAAACTAATTAAAAAAAAAAAAAAAAAAAGAACTTTAGTCACATAATAGTGAACTAGGAAAGAAAATAGCTGTTTCTTTTTCTATTGCTCTACCACAGAGTTACTGAGCAACTTCAGACAACTGGCTTAGGCCAAGTATCACTGAGACACTACATTATCAACAACTTGTGTCCCTCTGTTAAAAGCCATGAATATATTGAACTGAAATAAACAGAAGCCCTCGAATCCTCCTTACTTACAAAAGAGCTAAAATCACACTTCACATTCCAGATCTCTTCTGTAAAACAAGCTGTTTCATTTCTAATTTCTCTTCTGTTTAAAGCTGTATCAACACACTGGCAATAAAAGACAAGGGAATAAAATGGGCAACCCCTCTGAGGGGAAGCAATACATCAACATGGATAAAAATAAAGTTGATCCCCTATATTAACACACTATGCTATCCACCAGGAAAGAAAGATAGCATGCTTGCTATTTTCTTCTTAACCTGGGCTACGAAGGTATATATTTTTAGATGAATGGTAAGATAGCATTCTTGATTGCTTTTTGTATACCTGTGCAAGGTTTTGAAAACCAACAGAGTGAATTGAAAAGCAAATGACATTTAAAAAGGAACTATGACAGCCCCTCTTCAAGCATACATGACAGCAAAACACAAAAACATCTTTCTCCATATGATTTGACATCTACCCTCAAGCATTACAGATGAACTGGTCTGTTAGTCCAAAGCCATGACACGGACATAAAGGACCGAGAACAGCAAACTCCTTGTACCATCACAATGATATAGCTTGACAAAATACACACTGATGCCTACATGTTTTTGACTGTACCCTTTACCAATCCTTTAACACGCTTTTAGGATCAAAAGCCACAAGACCACAAATACATTCAGATTCTGGCCAGATTGAGAGGCCGTACCTCCATTAGTGTGCCCATACTGAATTTATGACTTGAGGCTGCCAACACGGTGCTAGCATACAGTTGGTATCACCCCTTCACGTACCAAACCCAGTGCTAAGGGTGGTCAACACGCATCTTCTGCAACTGGAAAAGGGTAGCAAACAAGTACATAGCTTTGGAGTGCCGCAAAGGCTGGGCTCCCCGCTGGGCAGCCCTCGCTGCTGCCGTTCCTACAGCGCAGCACCGCTGTACTCGCAAGGGCTGGTAACCACCGAGGCCACCGGCCCAACACTTGCGCGCTCCTGTGCTGCCCTGGGACGGAAGGCCGAGGCACGCCCCGGCGACAACAGCTGCCACCGGGGCGCGCTCAGACCTCGCACTGCGCTCGGCCCGGCCGCCCGCCTCAGAGCCGCTCGCACGGGGGCGACGCGGCAGGGGGGCGGCGCGGCCTTACCTCTGCCAGAGCTGGATACGCGCCCCGCTGCCTGCTCGGCGGGGGCCCTGGCTGGTNGGAAGCGGCCGGGGAGGAGCCAGCCCGCCGCGTCGGCGGCGAACGAGAGGCAGCGCGGACGCTACCGCCCCCCGCCGGCGCCGCGCGGAGCAGCGCCGCGTCGGGCCGCTTCTGGGGTGGTCCCGGCCAGTCACCGGTGCAAGGGAGCGAGGCGGCCGCCGGCGAGGCCCGGCCCAGCCGCCCTGCGGACCTGTCAAGGCGAGGGCAGAAGGCCGATGCTGGGGAGAGGCAGGGCGCGGAGCAGCCCCTCTCCCTTCCCTGCCCCGCCCCGCCCCGGTGGGCCCGAGCGGCGGGGCGCTTTCCCCTTGCCGGCCGGCGGCGGGACGCACAGGCGGGCCGGGTCCCTCTCGGGCCTCGGCAGGCCAATGAATTGGCACCAGCCCCCGCCGCCGGCTGGGCTCTTTGTCCTGCGCTTGTGTAAACGCGTCCGCCGCGGTGCCCTGCGCGCAGGCGCCTGTAGCTGGCAGGAGGGGGGCCGGGCCGGGCCGGGCCGGCTGCCGTCGCGGGAGGTGGTACCTTTCCCACCAAACCGGTAGAGGGGGAGGGTGTCCTTCCCCCAGCACAGGCACCCTTCGACAGACACCTCGTGCGGCGAGGCTGTACGTAGAAAGAGGGGTGCTGGGTCCTGGCGTACTGTTCAGGGTTTTTTGCGTACTTAGGAGAACTGGGGATGCCGAATCTGACTGGTATACAAGACAAGTAGCTGCGACGGTCGCTTGGTGACATGACCGCTCCTGCTGTGCACCTCATTATTCTCAGACCAGGGAATAATTGCTCGTGGGTGAATCTCTGCAGGTACTTATTCAGGCAAAGCCATCTGGCCGAGTAGATTACAAGGAGCTGGACCCTGGAAAGGACAGAAATTACGAGCACCACTACCCACTCCCCTTCACACACACACAAAAAAGAAAGCCCAGGCAGGGCAAAGGAAAGTTGCTACATATTTGTACCATGCAAGGACTAGCGATTGTAACATATAGGCAGTTCCTACACACCACAGGTGCTGACAGCAGTCTAATTTGAGCAGCCTGAGCTGCAAAGCAAAATGCTTTGAAATTGAAAGTGTGTTCGACTCAGTAATTTCTTAAGATGCTTGGGAAGAATCCACTTCCTGTGGTTGTGCTGTTCTATAGGTCCTGTCCTTTTCTCTGGCAAATTTTCAAAGTACAGTATCTACAGCTTTTCCAAACCTAAGCAGTAGTAGAGAGAGATTCCCCCTTGATAATTTAGGGCAAGAACTGGCAGTGCAGAGAGGGAGCAATGGGACAAGGACCAGGGCTAGTGTCTTGGGTTCAAATTTTACAACAGGGCAGTTGGACAACAGATTCGCACCCCAAAACTGGAGTAGCTGCAACTCACTCAAAAAAGCTGATGAGATTCCAATTCCCGTTAACTGCAGTTAATTAATTCTAGGTAATTGCAGTGATGTGAGCAGCTAATATGGACGACTCAAGATGACAGTCACTGGTTTGTTCAGGAGCTATTTTGGCTGTGAACACCAGAGTCCATGGAAAGGTACATTATTACAAAATATAGCATCCACTCAGGGACCCATTCTAGGACATTTACTGTGACAGCAAACATTCTGATCCATTACCTCCTGTCAGTAAAATGTTACCCTGAGCCAGTGAAGGGAAAATAAAGCACATCATTTATCACATCTGACATATGTTTGATAGAACTTCTGATGGTGTGCTTCAAAAAGCAGTGAAGAAAGAGAAGGGAATTTATGTAGGTGACTGGCCAAGTTCCCACTGAGTTATTCAAATGCTGGTGATATCATATAATTAATGATACATGAGGATGTCAAGCGTCTCAGCTAGACATCTTTCACTGTTACTTAAACTGAAAAAATAAAATAGGTTCACCAGGGAGAAGAGAGATAAGAAATAATTCTGATTAAAAAGTGTCTCAAAAAAAAAATTTTCTGTGGGAACACAGACAAATTTTGTTCCAGATCCTGCCATAGGACAGGACTGCAAGATGCAACAGCTCCAAGTAAAATCATAAATATGTAAAGCATGCAAGTAGTAAGAAGCTTACCACTGATTACCGTGTGATGCATTTTTACATTTCTAAAACTCTCATGCAAGTAAGCAGCTGGCATCTTGCAATGCTTTAGGGAATAAGTTGTCAAGTTTCTCACCAAGATTTATATTACTTTTTTTTAATGCTGAAACTATTTTCTACCACATGGGAGGCAAAAGCATAGGCAATTTGAGTTGGTGGTGCAAATTTTAACTGAGACTTTGACGTCTGCTGTAGTCAACAGTTCTCTGTACCAAACCATATTATCTAGCTTAGCCAGCCTCTTTTTTTCTGCAGTCCTGTGTGTTTCTTTGTTAGCAGTATCTTCCCTCAGACCTTGTAGGGGTCTGTGTTCTTGTTGCATTTTGTGAGTGAAGTTTTTATACATCAAGCAGATACAAGATACTCTCTAATTCCTTGAACATCAGCCCACATTCTTATCACTTCTGGAAGAAACTAGTTATGTTTTTGCAGCTATAATGGTCTACACACTGAGATAAGACCTGTAGGGAGAAATAACTTTTATCAGAGTGCAGAATACATTAGTAAAGCAAACAATTCCTTTTTCATACCTTGGTGGGGAGAGAGGAAAACAGCTGGAATAATGGAAGAATGTGTGTTCTTTTATGTAGCATTTGATCTAGTAAAATATGGTGCTTGTTTACATACCTTGCCATTCCTATACAAAGAGCATCAGAAGATATTTTCTGGTGTTATCCAGGGAGTTCCATAGTAATTTTTCTCTGATCATCCAAGGTCATGTGCAACTCTCAATAGGAAATGTTCATCTCTTGTTAATGACAAAAGTTAATGACAAATCAATGAATTAGTGTAGATTAAATATTTTCTGTGGTATTGGCAATCTTACTTACCAAATCTTTTAAAAAATTGTCAACAATATTCAAGTTAATGAACTTTACTGGACGCTACTACCACTGAGGATCATTCACACAACTTCAAAAGGGCCTGAGTTAGGGGTTAGCAATTTTAACAATGATTTCTTAATGTTTTTCATCTTGATCCTTGTCCCTTAGGTTAATGTTGTTCATACCACATCACTTTGGTATCAATACCTTTTTAGGCTAGTGTAAAATGTCAGCGAAGCAGTTCCAGATGCAAAATAGCTGCAGGGTCAGGCCCCATGCCTTCAGTCTGGAAAGAGCTGGTATCTTTCCTGTTGCAGGCAAATGCATGCACTACTGGAAATGGGTCAGCAAATGGCTTCTACAAAGAATAGGTGGAGTGACTACTGATTACTCTTTTATCAGTGTCTAGTGTTCAGGGTTTGGGAAAATAGCATTTAGTTATATGAAATTAAATTGCCTGAAGTATAAGCAAAGGCAAGAGGAAAACAGATCTGGGGATAGGTGTTAGTATTTGCAAACCATTGAATTCTAGTACAAGGACATAAAGTTGTTTTTTTTTTTTTTAAACTGAGGACAACTATTACACACTACCACCAAAGGCAAAACTCGCCCTCTGAATGCCATAAGATTAAGCCACAGGGTCAGATACACAAATTTGGAGTTACTCCCTGCCTTTCTCTAAGCAGACATGAACCTGTGCTTTTTCCTTCTGGGCAGCTTGCAGGGTTGGAGTATTCAGATACCACTGCACCAGATAGCCCATGTCTGTGACCCAATTCTTCAAATTTTGCTTCCTGTGGTGAGTTTCATATGTTTAGACCTGCAGAAATAGACCAATAGATTACTTTAATACCCCAGGGAGTTGATTATGCCTTCTGTATGTATTTTATTTTTTCTTGACATGCACTGCCTCATCAGCTTTAAAGATATGTTTAATAGTCATTACATTTTCATCAAAGTGCTACCAATGCAAAACACCAATGCAAGATGAAGAGAAACGAAATACTTAGGCTTGAAACATACACATCCTTACAAGCACCTGTACTCTTTGATGTTTGAAGCTTTATACCATTTCATGCGTTAGAGAAAAAAAAGTGTTTCAAGTTGTTGATCATTAACATTGCTTAGCTGTAATCCCTCTTCCCTCTCAGTGGAACCATGTAGTCTCTCGCGCACATGCACGCACGCACGCACGCACACACACCACACACCCCCCCAATTTCTAAGTGCACATGCTTTGGAGAAGGTTTTCCCAGTAGGCTCCATAGTCTATACAGGATTTCCTTCTGCAAGTATTAAATGACTGTTTTAAGTTATAAATGACTGTGTTAAAGGGATTGCATACAAAGGATGGCTCTGTCTATGAATCATTTAGTGCAAACATTCTGGTTTTTGGACAGAATTGTTGCAGTTAAGTTGTGTGTCCTCTGGGGTCTTCATAGGGATGAATGATGCAGACACTAAAGTCTGCTAGGTAACTGGGAAAAAAGTGACACGTATGTGCTTTATGAAGGTTAACGTGGTGCTTAAACTAAGACATTTGATGTTTTTCCCCAAATAAGACTAATCAGAAATATCTACTTTGCATAGAGAAACATTCTAAATATGCTATACACTATGCATGAAGGAGCAGATGCTTCACATAGATGTACAAAATGTTTTTGCTCACAGGGCATGCAGGTTGGTCTCTTGCATTTCTAAGAGGAATGCTGCAGAAGAATTATCTTGCTGAGATTAAGCAATCTAATTTTAAGGCCTGGAAAAGAGGTAATCATGAGACACAGGCTTTAAGTTAAGCCAGAGACTCTACATACTTAGAGAAAAAAAAACCCAACCCTTTCCATTTCTCTATTCTGTGCATAATTAAGGAATAATACCCTCCTCCTAGTCAGGGTTATAAGATTACATTGAAGTAAAAAACCAACAAAAACCACACCGAAACCTTAAATGAAAAATTCTTCAGAGGTACAAGGCCTAATTATAGGAATGAAAGTGCCAAATTCTGGTTTTGCCAATCCAGCAGGATTGCTACACTTACTCCTAGAAGAAATGTTATTATCAATAATTTTCATAAACTTTCAAAGTGACACCTGGGTAGTTTTTAAATATACCACCGCATCGAAGCATGAAATCTTGGATTGATGGTCACTGGTCTTTGGGATTATGTCTCTGCTGCTAGGGAAATTAAGAAAACCAGAACAGTTTCTATAGTTATCTTAAAATGATTGCTTACACTGAAAAACCCGAAATGCTTTTATGAAGCAATGCCTGTTGTAAGTATGTTCCTTTGCCTTTTCTGCTCTAATGTGAAGATCCCCCTCTTCCTTATAGAGCTGGTCAAGATAAAGACAGATGCCATGTTATAGAGTGGTTGTCATACCTCTTGAGATATCTCTCAAGACCATCTCATGAAGGTAGAGAAATACCAGAACAGCAAGTCTTGTATAGATCAAGAGCAGGTTGACAGCTGTGGTACTCTTGAGAACTAAATATTTTATTCATCGATAAAACTATAGTTTACAGTAGTATTTACTAAATAAATTATATAATTTATCTTTTACAAGAAATAAACTAAAATCAAAAGTATTTCAAAGACAATATATGTACACAATATAAGGCCTTGTTATAAATAACATTTTTTCCTCGTTTTCACCAACAGTGAAAGTATCTTTAGAGGCTCATCTTCATATAGTATGTGCAGAGGTTTACCCTAATCCTTGTATGACAGCAATTCCAATTTCCACTGACATGGACCTAAGTGATTAGAACTGAAGGGTCAAAACAAATGAAATTAATTTTTTTCACCACTGTGTGGTTTTTTAAATAGGTAAAGCAGATAATAGATTTTACTTGTGCTTACTTACAGAATGCATGCAAATGAAACCACTAGAGACCTGATATGAAAATATCACTTTGAAGTCCAAAAAAGGTGATTGGCAATGTAGTAGAAAGCAGCCTGAATACACAGTTCTTCACAGTTCAGCAAGCAACAGCATATGACAGCAAAGTGTGGAATGTTTCACATCATTTTTGCCAAGTCCATCAGTTCTTTCTATGGTTCGAAGATCCTGACACTTTTAGAGTAAGTTCAGTTGATTATTACTCTTTGTCTGTTAGGCTCAGCAAATTCCTCCTTCTTAAATCAGGAGCGCAGAAAGTGCTCTTCATTAACCACAGTCACTTGTCTGAGTTTTACTCTTCGTGTGTTCTTTGTTACTGGAAATACAGAAATGACAAGTAAAGTCAGGAGTTGTGTTCATTTGTTTTCTTACAGAATTATAAACAGGTAACATCTTTCTTCCCCTAAACAGGCTGCAGCACAGTTTGGCAGTGATTCTTTTCTTACCTTGCCTGCTAATCAAAAGCTTTGGGTCTCTTTTCTTGTACAACAGCTAACCCCTGTGGTTTTGCAGACACTTGCATTACATGAAATAGAACCACTTGCTGCTGCAAAATGCTGAACACACTGGACATCAGAGAAGACAGTCCAAAATGACAGCACTCAGCAGTTCACAATATCTTTTATTACCTTGCAGAATTGACTGGGGCCTTTGTTACTTAAAAGCGTTAGGGAAAAAACTGCAGTCTGTGTATGTCGTGTATAAAAGTCTTGTTAGCTTCCGCAGTTCCCCAGTTGAAAAATTGTACCTATCCAAAAACTTGCAGGCACAACTTATGTTCTAGTCAATGTCATAGCAATCATTCTATTTCACAAAAAAATTTACTTAATAATGTTAATGAATTAAGGGTTTTCTACAGTACCTTCTACAGAAGCAGTGGTTACGGAATACAAATAGTTGATCGTTTCTTAGCGTCTCTATGGGGTCAGAGACGAATTGAAGAGAAACTGTTTGCTGAACACTTTATTACTACGACCCAAACTAAGGATAAACTGACAGCTGAACAAAATACTGCAGTAAATTGAATGCATCTCAGCTAATGTATCTAACATGGAGCAAGACACAAAACTAAAACAAAGACATTTGTAGTGACCTTACTCTAAAACCTTATTAAAAAATATTATGAAGGCGTAAGTTCCCATTTATTAAACAGATTTTTAAGGTCACCTTTAAATTGTACTTTTTGATACAGGCATTTAACTAACCTTTAAATAGTTCAACAAGAATCTAATCTTGACTATGAACAATAGCAAAAAATCTCCTAAGGCATTTTTAAAGCTTATCTTAGAAAAAGGTAACCAGTAGATTTAAATCAATATTTTAGTTATGACTTCTAGCACTAGCCCTTGAACCATGAAGAATGATATTTCAATATCATTCTGTGGCAACCTTTAAACCCGTTACTGTATTGTGCACCAGTGTTAGGGTGTTCATAATCACTGATGCTAGTGAGCCCAGTGCTAATTTCTCAGAGGCTGTTCTCTCTCTCTAGATAGCTGTGGTCTGGCAGTGAAAATCTACCTACTGCCATATTAGCACCCGAATGTGCTAAGGGAGTAAAGTAATATATACTTACGGGATGCAGAACAATGTAATATACAAAGTTGTTGGGTAAGTGAGTAAAATTAAGAAAGTGATATTTTAAAAAGAGTATGACATAAGGCTAACAAGGATTTAAGAATCAGTTTGGCAAAAAAAGTTGAAAAATACTAGTACTGATAAACAAAATAATGTTTTATGAAGCCAAGATAAATTAGTCAAAATTTTCATTAACACCATCTGGTTTCTGTCTGAAACCTCAGATCTGAATGACTGCCAGTCCCTTTTTGGCAGATATAATGGTCACTCAACAAAACTTCAGACCCTCTGGCCTTCTCACTACTTCTCATTCTCTAAGGAGACTAGCAGTATTGCTGATACTAGCTTTATGCTATTCCACTAATTACATAACACAGTTACGACTAGCTAATTCTTGTTCCCTTTCCTCTGATACTTCCAAAGCATTTCAGAGACATCAGCGATGGAAAAAATATCAGCAAAATTTGCATAACAGAGCTGGGGAAAACAGATCTGGCAGAAACCCGTAGCAACTGCTAACTGCATCAATCAGTCACAGAAATGCTGTTCAAGGTTCTGATGCCATTTTAAGGAGGTGACATTTTCAGATACTCATCTTTGTGTCAGGTACAGTCCAGTTCCGTGCATATTATTCTGAAAAAACCTCCATCTATTTCAAGGCGCAGGACATGATCCTCTAAGCAACTCTATAACCACTGCACAACTTTTGGGATTACTTTGATTGCAGATTTAAGAAACATTATTTTGTGATAGAGATTGAGTTTGGCTGTAGCAATTGGGTCCAAAATGATAAATAATGGACAAATGACACTACAGGATGCATTCCTGTAATCACTGTCTGAGGTGTCTCACACTGAGTATGTAACGGATTTACAATGTTTGAGCCTACTTAAGGCTTTTTGTATCAGAGCAGTTTTGTGTTCCAGTTCTCTTTTCATGGATTTGTTTTTGAGCTGATTGATTTCCTCATATGGTGTATTATAAGCACCGGGCATAAGAACGTGTGGTTTAGTGACAATACATGCTGGCATTTTAGCACTTGGCTTACTCAGATGATGTATTACTTGTAATCTGAAATGGTACCTTTTTAATCTAATCAAGCACATAATTCCTGTGTCTGATTTTCATGCAAGGGTGACTGAGATGTTGCTGTTGCTTCCTACATAATGTTGCTTCTGCAAGAATACCTCTGCCAAATTACATTCAAGTGCTTGGTTGTTGTTTCACCTCACACCAGGTTTCAGTTTTATCAGAGACTTAGGCCTCCTTTTCCTCTCCTTTTTAAGATTATGCATGGATGGATACAGGGATAAGACAGATAACAGCGGAAAGGAACAGTTACCTCATTGCATAAAACAAGTAGGTTTGCCCCCTTCAGCCTTAATTAAACAGGATTCTACTTTGAGGAAAGAGTGCTTGATTGGTTCCAGTATGCGTATGTAACATTTTAAGGATTATTCTGCTCTCAGGGGAAAGGAAAGGATGTCTGTAAGTGAGGAGGCCTGAATTTCCCTCTCGTAGCCCCAGAATTAATGTTCTATCTACCAAGTTTTTTCCATCAGTATCTTCAGAGGAAATGGTGAGGCAGAGAAACTGATGCCTCCAGAAAGAAAGCAACATGTCAAAATTTGAGGTATGCAGCACAGTTTGAATGTACACTTTTTAGCTTGTTTTTACATGTATCCTGCCTGGGAACTGCTACATCTTGGGAACTGCTTTAATTTCAGCTGCACTTGTTATTGGCCCACAAAAGCATCCTGAAGAAAACTACAACGTGATTAGAAATTAATCAAACGTTATGAAAGACTGAGAAGCAAAAGATTTCTGAATGAAAAGCAAACACCTCACCAAGGAGTTATGGTGGAAGTGCAATACCCTAGCCAAAGTTGTGTCTAACTAGGATGGTTCATTCGATCGGAGCCAGGTGGGAATTTTTTTCTCTGAACAAAAAGTTTATACTAGAAGAGAAAGCTTAGGGTGCTAAACTGAAAACAGCTGAATGGGTGAAAATATTTGTGAGAGAAAGTAACCACAAAGATCAGAAGTTAGTAACTTGGCAGTTGGAAGGGTTTGAATATGAACTAGGAAATGCTCAAAGAGACAGGGTTTAACACAGAACTATGGGAGTGAGAACAGAAGAAAAGAGGAAGAGCACTGAAGAGTAAGAAGAGGTAAACAGTTTTGACAGTTTCTAAACTGGCATTTTATAGGCCAGTATTTGTAAATCTGCTTATCTGTGCATCTGCAGCAGCTTTGAAATACAAAATAACTCTCCAGCAATGTTTTAAGATTTCAAAATCCTATAATAAAATTGGCATTTGGACATAAACCACAACATAAGTAATACTAAATGTAGTAATATTATATATGCAATTCATTTGACACAAATCATAGCTATGCTAACCAGACTCTAAATATGCTGGGCTTGCTCATCACTACAGTTATTCCATTCTTTTATTTTACTGAAGTCCTTATCAATCCTTTGCAATTGTATCTTCAGTGGTAGTGACTTCTAAATTATATTTGTGACCCCTTCCTTCAACAACAAGAGGCAATGCTGCATTTCCATGTAACGATTTCTGTACTACCTAAGAATCTTCCATTATAGTTAAATATACAGAAGTATTCTTCAAGCAAAATAGTTCATTAATGAAATTCTATAGGCAGGGCATGTATTTATTTATTTAAATCCTGTATTTACCACCAAATGAATTTCAAAATAGTTCATTAATGAAATTCTATAGGCAGGGCATGTATTTATTTATTTAAATCCTGTATTTACCACCAAATGACTTAAGATGTACAGCACCACGATGGAGCAAACTTCAAAGTCTGTCACTGTGCTATTTACATGCATGTTCATGTTCCATTGTGAGTGTAAAGGAAATCAAGCCTACTTGCAGTGAACCAATTAAAGTAATTCTTAAGCCTTACTACTCTGATTTTACTGATACTGTAATTTGTCAAAATAATATGTCAGCAACCTTTATAAGTCATTTCAGGGGCAGGCTGAGAAAACATAGTGGAGTAGTTCATAATTGCACATGTTGCTCTTTCAGGGACAGAAAGCTCAATCAAAGAATTTGGGACTTCGCTGCAGAACAGAAGGAACAAGGTGACTTTAAATTATTGTCGTGGTTTAACCTGGCAGGCAGCCAAATACCATGCAGCTGCTCGCTCACTCCCCGCCCGCCCCCCAGCAGGATGGGGAGAGAATCAACGCTTGTTTTGTTTTGTTTTGTTTTCTTGAGCTGAATGTCCTTGACTAGCAGGGTACTTAGCAACAACTGAAAACGTCAGTGTGTTATCAACATTCTTCTCATACTAAATCCAAAACACAGCACTAGGAAGAAATTTAACTCTATCCCAGCTGAAACCAGGACAGTTATTCCTTACTTTTTAAGTGAAATTATCATTTTTAAGGTCTTCCATTTTAGGTACCAGTCCTTAGTAACACTGGACTAAGGTCTTCACGATCAGTTGCACTTGCTGATCTCTCTTAAGAAACTTTTGCACGATTGGGTTTATATTTCCTACTAATGAAATTCCATAGAATACAGTAGACTTTCGTGTTCAACAACATTTGCTGATATTTAATGCTTTTCTGCTTATATATCAGCTGACAGTGCCTGAACTGACACCAATAAATAGAGCTTCAGGGGAATTTTAAAAAGAGACTAAGTTTATTTCCAGAGGAAGAAAGAAACACTATTTTACTCTGTTGTTTTGTGGATTTCTATATCAAAGTGCTAAATAGAAGACTGTCACCTTCTGTGTTACTGGCTTATATACAGTACACCCTCTGTTTATCTCAGGCAGCATCTTCTGCTTCTAAGTATCTGAGCTATCATTGTATTTGTGCTGGTTTTGGCTGGGATAAAGTTAATTTTCTTCATAGAAGCTAGAATGAGGCTATGTTTTGGATTTGTGCTGAAAACAGTATTGATAGCACAAGGATGTTTTCGTTATTGCTGAGCAGTGCTTACACAGGGTCAAGGCCTTTTCTGTTTCTCACACCACCCACCAGCGAGTAGGCTGGGGGTGCACAAGAAGTTGGGAGGGGACACAGCTGGGACAGCTGACCCTAACTGACCAAAGGGAGATCCCACACCATATGACATCATGCTCAGCATATAAAGCTGGGGGAAGAAGGAAGGGGGGATGTTTGGAGTGATGGCCTTATGTCTTCCCAAGTCACCGTTACATGTGATGGAGCCCTGCTTTCCTGGAGATGGCTGAATGCATGCCTGCCCATGGGAGGTAGGGAATGAATTCCTTGTTTTGCTTTGCTTGCGCACGTGGCTTTTGCTTTATCTATCAATTGTCTTTATCTCAACCCACAAGTTTTCTCACTTTTACCGTTCCGATTCTCTCCTCCATCCCTCCGGGGGGGAGTGAGCGAGCAGCTGTGTGGGGCTTAGCTGCCAGCTGGAGTTAAACCACAGCAATATTACATATTCATAAAAGAAAGAGCCCTTTAATGTTTTAATTCTCTGCAGAGAAACATTTCAAATTTCCAACTATTTTGTACATCTACTTCTATCTTTCTGCAATCTTTAATTAAAAATTAAAATTATTTTCATAGAATATTCAGTATTTGTTTCCCACGGTACGGCACTAGAATATTTAGAAATAATTTAGATTGGTTTATATTTACTGCTCAGTGCAGATCATGATTAGTCATATTTTATTCATAAAAGCTAGATTTCTTAAGTTATTATCTGGGTTAAAAGATTTAAGAGAAAATAAACCAATGGAATTTTGAAGTAAACGTGGATTTGAGGATGTTCCTAACAGTGCTGCTTAGAGTGGCAGGTGCACACAATGCTGGTTTGCTGAACTGAGGAACTCTGGGCCCAGACCAGCCCTTCAGCTGCAAACTCAAAATGTTTCTGTACGTGTGTCGTGGAACAAAAAATCTTGCTGTTACCATGTAAATTCTCAATTTTGACATCAGCTGCACCATGTGAGTCTGCATGGTGTTGCCTTAATGTAACATCCTAAAACCAATGCTCTTACCTGTAAGAGAAAATTTTTTTTTTTTAACAATCTCTGCTCCACCCCACCTTACTCGACTGTCTGAATTTGTACACAACACTGTTCAGCCAAATGCCGTTTTTAAGCTGTTTTTTATAGTAAGTTAACACAATGTCATTTTGCTACAATGTCTTTTATTTCATTCATGGGATCAAAAATTCATAGCTGTTGATTTACTAGAGGACTAAAATTTGTCCAAGAAGTTTAGCATTTCAAAGCAGGAGGCAAAGACATCAAAGGATAAGTGGAGTGACTGAAATTAAGCAAGTTAAGACATTTTTCATTGTAATATCTAGCGGGTAAGACTACAGCAGCTTACCTTGCAGTAGAAACACAGACAAGGATTATTAACCACGGGATTAAAGGAAAATCTGGGAATGCCATTTAATGCTACGTTTTATGCTCATGCTTTTAAAAGGTCAAAATGTATCTTGTTACCTTTTCAACTGAGGGTTAAATCAGCTAATGCAAACATCATTGATTTGCTTTATTTTTGAGACATACATTAGAAATTACTGACCTAGTGTACTCGAAAACATGCATCTTTCCATTCTAGCCTGCATTTAATCATCCTCCTATAAAAATAAAACTGCCTTCTGCCTCAGCAGCAGTGAATCAAACTGATAACACACAGCACTGATCCTTTAGTATCAGACTTTCCCAATCATAGGCTAACTGTTGTTTCAGGGTCCACTGAAGGATATTGGGGGGCATTAGGAAGTAAAAGATTAGTGCACAAAACTCCTTCTTCCTTTCTTCCACAAACACCTCAGGGGTACACATGATTAAGTTACAGCTCTCTTCTAGAGTAATCTCACAATAGTTAAGGAGGCATCAATACAATGTGTGGGACAGGACCAAGGCGGCAGGGGTAAATAATTTCTCAAGATGAGTTTGCCACTTAAGAAGTAACATGCTTAGCCACAGTATCCAATTTCCTTGAAGCTGGCAGCCGTTGCATACCTAGACACTTGAGGTATGTGCCACTATCTTGTCTTGATTATTGAATTTTGAGTTTGGATTTTTCAGGGTGCAGAGAAAGGGTGCTGCTAGGACAAAAAGCATCTGACTCTCTCCACTTAAGACCTATTTATTCTTCCAGACCTTTGCTCAGAGGAATAAACACTGGGTGTTTGTATAACATCCAGAATTGGGTTTTATTTGTTTTTCCATTGATATTGATCAGTGGAATACACATATACTTACTGCAGTTTCCCAGACATAATAGTAATGAATGTTTTACAAGTTGAAAACTGAAGAGATCACCATCACACCTGAAACTTGTAAGGACAGCTTTACAGACGGTATTACCTATGCCTGTCACTAGATTTTCAGAGCATTCCACCACCTATAGACTTCAAACTTTAAAAAACTTCACAGTGCTGAGCAGTGTTAGTGATAAACAAGATTGTTATATTATAAACCAAGTTAAAAAGTTATCAACAAGAAGTGGTTTCTCTGTTAAGTGGGGCCAACAGAACCACAGAACAGCCCAGGTTGGAAGCAACCTTGAGAGATCATCAGGTCCAACCTTTCATGGGAAAGGGAGCCTAGATGAGATTATCTAGCACCCTGTCCCATCGCATCTTGAAAGTCTCCAGTGATAGGGACTCTACCATGTCCCTGGGGAGGTTGTTCCAGTGATTGATTGTTCTCACTGTAAAAATAGTTCGTTCTTATATCAAGATGAAACCTCTCCTGGTGCCACTTGTCGGTACAAGTTGCCCCCCGTGAAGAGTAAGCCTTGATCCTTTGTAGGCACCCTTTAAGTACTGGAAAACTGTGATGAGTCCCTCCTGAAACTTCTCTTCTACAGGCTGAAAAGACCTAACTCCTTCAGTCTTTCCTTATATGGCAGGTTCTCCAGCTCTTTGATCATCTTTGTGGCCCTCCTTTGAACCCTCTCCAGTCTGCCCATGTCTTTTATTGAATTGTGGGGCCCAAAACTGGACCCAGTACTCTTATGTGCGGCCTGACAAGTGCTGAGTAAAGTGGGATGTTCATGTCTCTGCTAGTAATGCTCCTGCGGATGCAGCTCAGGATCCAATTTGCCTTGGTTGCTGCAGCAGTGTACTGCTGACTTGTGTTCAGCTTGTTGTCCACCAGGACCCCCAGGTCCCTTTCAGCAAGGCCGTTCCCCAGCCATACAGATTCTAGGCTGGGCTTTTTTGTTATGTCATCTCAGATGTGGGATATTTGCACTTATCTTTGTTAAACTTCATACAGTTCTTGCTAGCCCACTCTTCCAGTCTGTCCAGGTCTCTCTGAAAGATGGCTTTCCCTTTTGATGTGTTCACCTCACCAGCCAGTTTGGTGTCATCAGCAAACTTGGTGAGGGTGCTTTTAGTCCCATCGTCCAGATCATTTATGAAGATGTTGAACAACATGGGACCCCGAATCGATCCCTGGGGCACCCTGCTTGTGACAGGCTGCCAGTGGCCTTTCAACAATGTCAGCCACTTCTGTTAACACCCTGGGCTGGATTCCCTCCGGGCCCATCAATTTATGTGGGCTGAACTCTTGCAGAGGGCCACTACGGGTGGGTCAACACATGCATTGTTGTAGCTACTTGATTCTGTGAGCTGGGGTCCAGCTACGCCAGTAGAAACAGAGGCAAAGAAGGTATTGAGGACCTCTCCTTGTCAGCATTATTAGTAACTCATTTCCCTGCTCTGTTTAGTAATGGGCCTATGTCTTCCCTGTGCTTCTGCTTAACTGCTCACATGGTTGACAGCCGGCTGAACATGAGCCGGCAGTGTGCCCAGGTGGTCAAGAAGGCCAACAGCATCCTGGCCTGTATCAGGAATAGTGTGGCCAGCAGGAGTAGGGAGGTGATCATACCCCTGTACTCGGCGCTGGTGAGGCCGCACCTTGAGTACTGTGTTCAGTTTTGGGCCCCTCACTACAAGAAGGACATTGAGGTACTGGAGCGTGTCCAGAGAAGGGCAACAAAGCTGGTGAAGGGCCTGGAGAACAAGCCTTATGAGGAGCGGCTGAGGGAGCTGGGATTGTTTAGTCTGGAGAAGAGGAGGCTGAGGGGAGACCTCATCGCGCTCTACAACTATCTGAAGGGAGGTTGTAGTGAGGTGGGGGTTGGTCTCTTCTCCCAAGTAACCAGCGATAGGACGAGAGGAAATGGCCTCAAGTTGCGCCAAGGGAGGTTTAGGCTGGACGTTAGGAAAAAATTCTTTACTGAAAGAGTGGTCAGGCCTTGGAACAGGCTGCCCAGGGAAGTGGTGGAATCACCATCCCTGGAGGTATTTAAAAGACGTATAGATGAGGTGCTCAAGGACATGGTTTAGTGGGCATAGGGGGTGTTGGGTTGACGGTTGGACTCGATGACCTTAGAGGTCTTTTCCAACCTTAATGATTCTATGATTCTATATCTGAAGAACCTCTTCTTCTTCTTGACATCTGGCCAATTTAAGTGGAGCCTTAACCTTCCTGTCTGCATCTCTGCATGCCCTAACAAGGTTCTTGTAGTCCTCAATGGGTATTTGGCTGCCTTCCCATAGCTCGTTGCTTCTTTTTCACTTCTAAGCATATCCAAAAGCTCATTGTTAAGTTTGGGCAGTCTCTTGTTCTGCTTTCTTCCTTTCCCTTTGTAAGCGATGGACTGGTCTTGTGCTTCCAGGAGGCTGTGCTTTAAAAACTCCCAGTACTCACAAGCTTATTTGCCCTCCATGCATGCTTCCCGTGGAATCCCTTGCATCTGGGCTCTGAGTATACTGAAGCTAAAATCCAGGGCCTTTGTCCTACTACCGGTCTTCAGTGTGCTCAGCAGGATATTAAACTCCACAATGCGATTGCTGTATGAAAAGCTATCATTGGTAGTTACGTTGTCAAGTACATCTTTTCGGTTTGTGAGCAGGAAATCTACCAATACGCTGTTCCTAGTCGACATATCCAGCACCTGTAGCAGGAAGCAGTCCGCATGCATTCCAGGTATCTCATGGACAACTTGTGCACCACTGTGTTGTTCTCCCAACAAATGTCTGGGTAATTGAATTCACCCATGAGGACGAGGTTCTGTTGGCCCAAGACTTCCTTAAGCAGCCAAAGTAAAGTTTCGTCAGCCTCGTCATCCTGCTTGGAAGGTCAGTAACAGATACCTAATACAAGATCCTCTGTGGTGATGAACCATCTAATCTTGATCCAAAGGCATTCAGTAGAACTTTAGGGCTCTCCATAGCTTTCCTTGTTTTTTATGAAGTACAACTCCACCTCCTGGAAGAGGAGTAGCCATCCATTGTGGTCTTTCAGTCATGTGAGTCTTCCCACCAAGTTTCTGTGATTCCTATCATATCATAACTCTCAGACTGGGCATGGAGCTCCAGTTCCTCCTCTTTGCTGCCCAGACTATGCACATTGGTATACGTGCACTTGAGGTGGTTGGACTTAGGGTTCTTGCCTTTCTAAAGGGTTAGGGAGCGTTGCCCACTACTCTAGTAGGTGTGCTCGTCCACCGTGTTGCTTATGAATATGTAGGTATCACAGCTCTGGATCCTACTCCCCAAGTTCATTAGTTTAAAGGACAATTCACTAAGACAGCCAATCTGCTAGCAAAGTTAGGCTGAAAGTGATTACTCATTTGTCCATTTCCCATAACATTTCAGGATTTGTGAGTCCCTCTTAACAGACCACTCATGTCAACATCAGATCAGCAACAAGCCCAATTAACACAAGTCCTACAGGAATAGGCTGATTTAATGGGGTACTTGAAATCACGGTTAACTAAATCAATTCTACATCTAATTGGTCACTGGTACTTGCTACTGTCTTGTTTCAGTAGAGGCAGGACAGACAACAACTCCTCTAAGTGTGCAGGACTATTAAATTAGTAGTTGTTAAGTAGGTACTGTATATACCCAAGTGTTGCTGGCTAAAAAGAATTAAAAAAAAAAAATCAGTGGTACAGCCTACAGAGAAATAGCATGGGGATCAGACACAAACATGCGACAAACATGTTTCATCTAAACATAAGATCAGACACAAACATGTTTCATCTCAACACAAGAAAAATTTTTTCAGGATGAACAATCAATCACTGAACAACCTTTGCAGGAATGTGGCAGAGTCCCCATCACTGGAAATTTTCAAGATGTGATGGGACAGGGTGCTAGATAATCTCATCTAGGCTCCCTTTCCCATGAAAGGTTGGACCAGATGATCTCTCGAGATCCCTTCCAACCTGGGCTTTTCTGTGATTCTCTGATATTCTGTATCTCTTAAGACAAAAATCAGGAAACTCTAGAGATAAGAAAAAATAAAGAATGCAGTAGACTTTATCTGAAAAGGAAACAACCATGCCTGTGTGAAACATTAATTAGAAACTTAATGAACAGACTTCGTTTTTGACCCTTCCTCCCTAGTACAATTCTTGCCAAAAATGTCACAGACATTGATTTATGAAAATAGAGGGAAAATATTACTAGGATAATATCAGAATTGTTTAATTTGTGCTTTAGGAAAACAAAACTTCAGGAAAAAAGCCAAGCTTAACATACCTCCCTCCTCTATTTATACTGAGATTTTCAAAACGGCCTAAAAGGGTTAGATCCACACAACTTCACTCAATTGGAATTAGAGTTGGGTGCCTACTGCCTTTATGTCTGTGGAATGTGAGCTGTAGATACCAAGAGAATTTTTAAAACACAGGTAATATGAAGACAACCAAATATGTAGACTTGAGCTTATCTTTCAGCAGTCAGATAAACTGCTCACTAGGAATCAAAACAGCAAAGAAAAGATAAAATTTTAATCATATTCCAACCACCACAACTGGACAACCCTTCAGAGCAGAAAAGGGGAGCCATTAATGTACTTCATATTGAGCTTATACTTCACTGGCTTCAAAATCACTGATGTAAACACAGAACTCTCCTCTCTGAGAAAATCTAATTTCTACATTGTAGAATATTCAACATGAAGAGGAAAGATTTTTCTTTTCTTTTTTTTTTTCTCCTATGGAAAACAAATAATAGGGAAAAAATGGTAGAGTTTTTCTCTACCATTAGAGAAAAACTGAAGGGCATTTTGGAATACTTT
>VZTQ01012394.1:111385-158206 GCA_013400755.1 Pelecanoides urinatrix | reverse complement strand
AGGGGAGCCATTAATGTGCTTCATATTGAGCTTATACTTCACTGGCTTCAAAATCACTGATTTAAACACAGAACTCTCCTCTCTGAGAAAATCTAATTTCTACATTGTAGAATATTCAACATGAAGAGGAAAGATTTTTCTTTTCTTTTTTTTTTTCTCCTATGGAAAACAAATAATAGGGAAAAAATGGTAGAGTTTTTCTCTACCATTAGAGAAAAACTGAAGGGCATTTTGGAATACTTTACTATTAACACAATAGTTAATAGACACATAGATTCTTGAAGGATTTGCTTTGGCAAGGTACTTAAGCATAGGTCTCATATAAGAAATACCTCAATGAATCTCTGGATCTTCAAGTTAAGCATGTATTTTAGTCACTTACTGAGCCCGAGTCAAAGGAATTACAGGGGAAAAAGCCCATCAGAAACAACTTGACAACTTACTAAGTGGACATCCAAAACTGAAGCATTATCATTTTCCATTTCCAGTGTACTCTGTTCTGAAGTCAAATAGATGGCACTGTCTTCTAAAGTGAATGTTGAACTCGAAGGCAACCCTTTACTGCAAAGAGAAGGGAGACTACAGTCAACCAAAAATACAAGTTACAGAGAGCACAGTCATAGATATATAAAATACGTTTCTCTCTTAAATGTAAAAGCTTCAAATACTTGAAAAAAGGGAATGTAAATGGACAAATATAGATCTGTTGACAATGACTAGATAATTGGCAGCTCATATTTGACTAACTTACACAAACTATAGCTTCTATTTTTGCATTAACTAAAATTTTATCAGGAAGCAATACTGTTCCTGAACTCTAATATTTATTTAAAGAATGAAACTATGTCAAAGTAAATGTGGGATAATTTCATTAATTTCAAAAGAAGTTACTTCCACATCACACATGGTGTAAATTTTGGCAGCATTTCTTAATTCAAAATAGGGAAAAAAATTTAGTAATTAGGCACAGTAGCACTGGACTTTCTCATGCAGATACAGGAGCACTTGCTGCCAACAGTTCAGAAGGGAAAGTGGGAGAAGAAGAAGAGTGTACTGTAATTAGTACAGTTCTGCAAGGAAGTGGTATTTACAGAGCAGGTGCACTCTATTATTTCATTCATAGATATGACTTTTTCTTCTCTGCTATCCAGAAAGAATGTGAAACTGCAAATGTATCTGCACAGGAATCTTGTTTTGTTTGTCAACACACTTGGAACCACAAAGCTGAAACTCTCAAAGGTGTTTTAATGAGTTAGGTGTCCATTATCACATGTCCTCAGTGACTGCCAGAAACTAACATACTCCAGGCTGCCTTAAAAACTCAACTGTCAGTTTTGCAGAGACATATTTTAAAAGTTCTTACCTATTTACACACAAGGTGAAAAGCAAACAATTTTGCATTACAACTGGGTATGAAAAAATGGTTAATGCCATCAGTCCAGAAATTACTAATTTCCCCCTCCCTTTGCAGTACTTTGTAGTTTAAGTATGTTTCAGATGGGGTATAATTTCAGAAAGGGCAAAGCTAGTATGCAAAGTAGAAAATAAATTAAAATGCTCAACAAAATAATAATCATCAGTCATCCTCATGTCATATTAGTATTAAGTGCACAGCATTACATTCGCCACACTACAATGTTCCTTTTTTTATATATTGTGTTAGGCATCTTTTCAATAGCAAGACTATTTCTTTTGTGCCGAGGGTGATCCAGCTCCCACTGACTTAGTAGCATTTTTCTCACACCTGTTCCTTGTATTCTATTGAGCAACATTTCAGTCATAACAGTTTTCTGCCAATGCTTCATTTTACTGAAGGGGGGAGGGCAGACAGGAAGGGAAAAAATGGGCTGTTGCCAAATGTTTAACTATGTTTTATCATATCCCACAAAATAACTTCTGGCATGAAAGATACTACTTTTGGCAAAAGAGGAGGGCGGGGGAGAGAGTCACTTTTGTTTGCAGAATTTTGATCTCTGCTGTGGCACAGTTCAGGCCTCTGAATGGGCAAAGGCCCATATATGAAAACCACGTGGCATGAGATGAATGTGCAGTGAGCAGCTACTACTGCTATAAAAATATGGAAACCCCGTGGTCAACCCTTCCTTCTGGAAAATAGTGCTCTGCATTACTAACTGTAAAGCAAGTAGGGCAGGCTGTGGTGTATACCTGGCTTTCATTCTTGCATCAGGTTAGGTTTAAAAGCAAAAAAAATTGAAATAGTTATTACTTTCATATACATATCAGGCCACATCACTGCCACCTTTACTGCTGTTATTTTTAACTTCCAGAAACCTCTGGAACCTGTACTGAAGACAAGGTGAGGATTCTGCAATACACACCAGTGGCATTTGATTTTATATCCTTCATGTATCAGAAGACTAAGACCTAGTTCTCCTGTTATTTTGGTTTTATTCACTGGCTTACTGTAACAATTTTCTTCCTCTCTTCTCTACTTTTCCATTAGAAGGCACTGCACTAATTTTGCTCTTAGTTTGTTAAATTATGATTATGTTGCTTCACAGCCTGCTGTGGATAGCAAACAATAGCAATGTGAGCTCAGCATTCAGTCTGGGGAACGTTAAACTATCTTTTACCTGTAAAATAAAGACAATGCCACCTCCCCTTTGGAGTGTGCCTCTTTTTTTTTTTCCTACCTGTTACAGAAACACACTATACAGCCAGGCAGAAAATGAAGGTTGAAACAAAACCAGCATGTTAAGGGAAGTCAAAGAGAAGCTCCTATAAATGTCACAATTTGGTTATTTAGTAGTGAACTTCCTAAAAAAGAGATTTAATATATAGAAACAAGTAATACATAAAACCCATAAATTAAAAGACAGAAAGAAAAGGGAGAAAAGGGGCAGAAGAAAGTACAAAGATACAGTAATCTTACATACAGAAAACCAGCAGCGACTAAAGTCCCTTGAATAAAATCAGGCATGAAAGAAGAGAATGAAACAACACCGATGCTAGTCCACCTAGAACCACAACTTATTTGCGGATAGCAATCTCCTTGCTGCTGTGACATTCACAATGAATAATTAGAGATAAACTCTGCAAGTAAGAAAGACTCATCTCTTGCATGAAGAATTGTTTTTTAAAAGGACAAGTGTAGGAAAACCATTGCAAGACAGAGCTTTCTTTCATATATCTTAGGTTCAATAACTGGAGATTTTTCTCTATTTAAAAGAACATGAACTGTCCACTTTGGGAAGCTAATCTGTAATGTGTATAAAGAAGAAAGCGGAAATTCCAAGTCACTGCCATGTTAATTTGCATTTGGAGCCCATGCTGGTGTCAGTGTGAAAGCAACTGCTTTTGCCATGAGCTGAACTCTGCTGCAACTGCAGTATAGTGCTTACTTGTAATAGTGTAATAATACCTTCTTGGTTACAGCTGCTTAGTTAGAAATCATTTTCATGGCAGAATACAACAATCATTTTGTTTGTTGTACTTACCTTGCAATGACAGCACGAAGAACATGCATCCCAAGTGGCTAAGTGACTATGAACTACAGGAAGATATGCATAAGAACAAGATTTCCTATCTTCCTATGAAAAGGGTGAAAAGCAAGAAGCTTTTTTTTTTTAAGGTCTCATCCTTAGTGTTAATGCAGATCCTATTTTAAGCAGCACTTATGTCCTTATGCTGAAGTGAGCAGAAAAACCATACTTTGACCTTCTAAATCAGCGCACTTCAACACATTTAATCAAAAACCAGGCTCAAGTTCTCTTCCTCTTGAGTAGAAAATAAAATAAACCCTTCATTTTCCAAAGTACTTCTAAAATGCTCTCTTGGACATGACATGCAAAAAAATCCTCAATCAAATTAGCTCAAAAAGTTAAAAATAGGGATTGCTACTTGCAAATATAAAAAATGGAGTGTTGGGCGCAAGATCTTCAGTAGGAACAATTAAATTAGACTGACTTTCTACAGATTGGTAGAACAGTGTAACTTTTACACATTTTAATCTAAGGATGATATATGCAAGATCCTATAAAGTTTCTAAGGAATAAAGAAAAAATTACACTTTGTCAAGGAACTAGCATAACCAGCAGGANTTTTTTTTTTTTTTCTTCTGCAGTGTGAAGAACACCTCTTGTAGGAATACATTTATCAGCTTCTTTCAGATAGTGCCAAAATACAACAGCCATAAATTAGAATGAGCCACTGTGTCTCCCCTGATGTGAAGAGTTGTAATAAAAGTAGGCTTTGATGTGTATCTTTGGATGTCAAATATGCTTTCCTGTAGCACATCCCATAGAATATTTATCCCCGAAATAGCAGTGCATTTGCAATGTCCAATGTGTTTGAAAACTCTTACATAAGCTTTTGAAAAAATCAGCTCATTGCATCATGAGTTTTGATCTTTAAAATCTCTGCATATAGAAGTCAGTCAGAAAAACATCTTGTAGGATAAATGAGCAGTAAACCTATTGTTCTAAGGTACAACTCAGTACCAACTGTTGCAGAAAATCTGTCCTGCAAACATGTAAATGTGAACAGGGACAGCAGTTATTTACAGACTTGTTGAACTAAATGCATTAATTAGTTTAATGTTTACAATGTAGAAATATTGTATCACCTCTAAAACCCAACCTTGCATTTCATTTTTATAAATTGCATGTGTGTTTGGGGAAAAAAAAAAGCTAGGTCAAATATAGTAAAACTCCCTTGTAATATTTCACTAACACTGTTGAGAAACATCAGAACTACAGTCCTGAGAAAACAAGAGATATGACTGATCTTCTAAATGCTGCTTTAAGTAAAAGAGTCTGTGAGACAGTGAGTCCATGCTACTACACTCATGCGAATGGAAAACCATGACATGCGAATCAGTAAACACAGAATCACAGTAAGCACATCTATTTCACAATGGTCAACAAACCTATACACCTTTGCAGGTGCCAAATAAAATCACCAGACCCATCATTTTTGTACCTGACATGTATGAAATCGAAAAGAGATGGTGTAATCAGAATTTTGCAAATCAGTCTAGATTACAAAATACAGTAATAACAGCCAAATATACTGGGAGGTACACATCAGCATGTATCAGCCCTTGGAAGGATCTACACATGAAGTCTGTTCTGAGAAGCTCCTTTGAATCCTCCTCACCAGAAAACATTAAGGTAACGAAATTAGACTTGCAAGGATGAGCATGGAATATGAAAACCAGCATGCAGAGACAAATCAGTCAAGGAAACATTTGTTTACGTATTAAATAACTACTGTTACCATTGGAGTTTCACATGCACATGTGTATTTAATGGAACAATAATTTTAAAGTTCAAGTTAAAAAAAAGTAGAGGTTTTCTTTCTCCTCTTCAACAAACAAGTTGTTTCCAGAAACATAATTTATAAAACTTTTTTTCTGTGAAGGAAAATACTTATGATCTTTTTAGGGCTTTGTTAAAACAAATTACACCAAAAAGTGCTGCAAACAGGGCATCAACAGCTGAATGGGATTAGATCCAATTAATTTAGTACATTCCTACTTCAGTACATATGCAGAGATCTTCACTAGAAAGCTCACAGCAACATAAGGGGCTGCTTTTAAAATGTACCAAAAAGAAAAAAAAACAAACAACACACTGTTCAGACTGCAATGTCAAATTATGTCATTCTGCTCATCCAGCATAAGGAGGCAAAGGATCCCATCAAATTAGGAAACATGAAAATGATCACTCACTTTTTAAAGTGATGTTGATGAAGTTTATGATAATTCTGCAGACTGGCTTATGAGATGGTAGTGTGTCTCAAGGGAAGATGGTACAGAGAACCAAAGTATGAAGCAACATTGTGTATTTCATGATACTGCAATTCAGTGCAAATTATGGGAAGGCTTATTGCTTTCAGATATATAGTGCTGTTTTACACTTACAGCAGTGAGATAAAAAAAAAATATCCATAAAAAAGTCATATATATACTTGCTGGTGAAGGACGCATTCTTGAGCTACTATTCCTTCCATAGGGCTTCCCTAACAATTGCTAATCCCAATTACCTGATGGTAAGGTCAAGTAATGTCACAAGTACCAGCAGAACCTCAGATCTACACTGGCCTGCCACAAACAGAACATCCATTTTTCAGGAGGTTTTTATTTTTCTGAATGGGTGGAACCACTTTGCGAATGGTTTACAAAAGAAGGGTCCCTCAGTCATGAAAGTGAAATAAACTTTGGAACACAGCAAAGTCTTCTCACTCTGCCTTGAGGCTGCCTACCTATATAGCACTAGAATTGAGGAAAGACTCAAAAGCAGGGTGTGACATCTCTTTGTTATTCACCAGAACTTTTATCAGAAACTTCTAGACAGTATCTTTGAGCAAAAAATAAATTAAACAGGTATGATGTAAACAGGGTACTATATTTATTTACTGCTCTCTCTTCTATTAATTATGTTTTCTTAGTATCTTGTTACATAGCAGTGGTACTCTTTCTAGAGATGTTGTGAGAGGATGAACTTTTCTAACAGGAAACATAATCATCTATGAAATCACACAGGCTACTTTTTTGAAAAAATTATGTACCTTTTACATATCTGTATATATCTATAGGCTTAGAGCAGGAACAGGTGAAACTAAAGGGTTGCTTGAGGCTAATTACAAAAACCACACTGGACCACTTGCTCAAAACAGACTTAGGAACTTCTGTTCACAGGATTAGTCCTTTAGTCTTTGTTAGGTCCTTCTTTGAAAGTCAGGGACACTGACTTTCACCTTTCTGGACAGCACTGATCTGCTCCAGGGACAGAACCTATGCCTCACAAAATACTTGCCTATCATACAAAATTTCATTAAGGAAAAACTCCTGCTAGGTCTTCTAAAAAAATTATCTTTGTTACTGCTTTCTTGCCACCCTTCACAGCTAAATTGTTGAAAACTATTCAGAATCTCCAATAAGGGCAAATACTCTATGGCAAAATATGAAATCTCTAGTTTTGCCACAATTACTAATAATTTCTACTTAGAGTTTCTAGCCTTTATTTTATACACAAGGCTCAGAATATCAAACAGTTTACATCTGAGAATCAGTCAGCTCTCCTTGCATTGCTGGAGTTAATGTCTGTTCTGAATTCTTACTTGCTATATGGTATTTAATATTGAATCTAAATACCTACACAAAGAAAACACTTAATATATTAAGAGTAGTTTCACACACTTAAATAATACATCAGTAGAGCGGCAGCATAACCACACAGACTACTTTAAATAAGATCTGTAACAAAGCAACATTAATTCTTTCCAGACTCATACGTTATTAAGCATTCTCTAATATCTCAATGACTAAAAGATTAAGTGTAAATGGCTCAGAAAACTTTAAATGGAGAAAGAATGGTACTTCTTTTTCAGGAAATCTAGATGCCTCACTGATCCCTCGGTATTGATACTAACCACTCGGTACTTGATACTAAGGACTGATAATCCTTAACCATTTACACTGAATTCCAGGATCACTCTGGCTATGTAAGTGACTCATATTACAACTTAGACTTCAATGAAAAGATAGTACAAAAAACAAATTTCAGATTAATTTTTCTTAAGACTATGAACTCCACAAGACAGAGATCATTATACTACATATATGTATGAGGCTTAAACCATTGAAATTTAGACATGCCTTAGTAAATTAATGGAACTGATGCATCATCCAGATTTGCTTTACACTTCACATTTGAAGCCAGAGACTAAAATTTTGTATTTTGATATGTGTCCAGGACAAGCATTTACATGGCAAGAAAGATTCTCTCTTCTATTTCCACAAACACTTCATAAATCAACTGCAATAAACCCAAATATTAACTTCCGACACCACTGGAGAGGGGGGAATTCTGGTCACCTAGATGGCATTGTTGTCTTCTAATGCAAGCATATATCATTAAGAAAATATCAAACTGTAATATTAAATGAAATATATATTAGTCTTTTGTCTAACAATGCTTTTTTGATGCTTCTTCAGGACTGCAGGTAGCAGTGTAGTGCTCTTTAAACCAGTATTCTTCAATCTGCTTTTCTGCTAAGTTTCTTGCTCTGTTAACCTTGTCACAATAATGTTGTTCCAACAGAGCATAATGGATAAGCAAATAAATACAAATTTTTTATTTGATTAAGTACCCCTGAACACTTTTAGACATTATGCGTTAGTATTTAGATATGTTATTAACTACTACAGCTGTAATCCTATAATAGGAAGAAAAAAAAAAGAATGACAGTACACCTTAAAGCATACAAAGCTCTTCAGATACAACAAAATATAGCTTCTACCAGCACGTTAATGAGATTTACAAATGATGGCCTTTTTTCAAATTGAACAACTGAGCTGAAACTGACATGTACATGGAACTTCTGCATAAAAGAACAGAAAAAAATGTCGTAATTAATCTCTTAACAGCAACACACATGCCGTCAGCAGTTGGTAACTAAAAGTTCAAATTTCTGCAACAGTATCATCATAGTCATAGCTGCATTGATTTTTAATGCAGACTTCTGGTAAGGCAAAGAGAAACTGGGGACTGGGGTCACAGGAGAGAACAGAAGAAATCCCTATATATACAGTGTATCAGAAAGAACACTTCAGCGGAACAGAGGTTTTGTACAATTTCAACAGTGCACTGAGTTCTCATCCTTAATTTTTAGATTGAAAAAGAAAGAAAAGTCAAGCAAAAACCCACATTTTTATAGTTACTTTCTCCCATTCAGTAATGATCAGCCACAATGTGTGTGCTCAACTGTGCTGTAGCCCTCCTATTGCTAAAACAGTCTATTTTATTGTGGTTCTTAATTAAAAAAGAAAAAAAAGAAGCAACAGTAATTCCATCACAGGAGAACCGAGAAAGCCTTGTTTCATTTTAAGTCACAATTACATGTTGCTTCAATCATAGTCAAATTTTCTTTCTTTCCCATGGGGATTTCCCCCAGTGTCTCAGTGCATCTGCTCTAGCATTAGAGCGTTCAAGTCTTTTTCCTCCACCTAGCTGCTTATTTTCATGAAGCTTGCATGAAATTAATCCTCTTTGAATCAGATTCAGACAAATGTCTAAGCATCAGAAGCTAGGGGTGGTGGGTGGACAGACAGAACATTTAAACCTACCATATGAAAGTTTGTTTACAAAGAAAACCAGACTGGCAAAAAGTGTGATTAAGTATTCCATACAACAGGAAAACTAATACCTACATACAAATCCCTTCCATTGAAAAAGCAGATGATTTTACTTTTATTTTCTAAGCTGTCTTTGAAAAGATTGTTTGATAGAATATCAAGTCATGGGACATTTCAGTTCAGTTTGGACATTTAAGGAAGTTTTGACTGTGTAAGAGAAAAAGAAAAACCACAACCCCTCAAAGCTTTCCAAGCTGCACCAAGAAACAGCAATGCAAAGGTAAGGCAAGCAAACAATTGAAAAATATACAGAAAAGCAGAAAAAAGAGGAAAGAGAAGGCAGAAGTCCATACTACATACACATCTTACAGAAAGGAGGTACAGAATACATAAAGAGAAACAAGAATTAGATTTAATGTAGATTATTTTCCTAAACTCAGACATATCAGAAGAATTCAGCAATCCTCCTTATATAACATGCAGTGTCTTGGCATTGCTCTAAAAAGAGAGAGGTGAAGTACTCCTTTATGCATCATGGGATTTTTTGGGGGTTTGTGACTGGAAGTCATAAGACCTGCTAAAAGATATACTGGAAAGAGACTTTCTCTTGTATCTTGAAAATCCTGTTTAAAACATTTCCAGAAGCACCTGTAAAGGCATTAACCTCCTTCAGCTCTTTGCAATTGTAAAAGCAATGTCAGCTGAGACAACATCATACTGCTCAGAACATTCACATTTGTCATCTTTAGTTTAATTCATCCATACCTTTTAGGAAAACTTTACCTGGAGGAGGAAAAAAATCCTGTTATTACTTCTGCTATAAAAATACTCCCTGATATAATATGTAAGTACCACATTTCCTAAGATAAAACAAATAAACCATTTCAAAGAAGTGTATTTGGACTCAAAATTGAACATATATTGTAGTGGAAAACACACCTTTTAGGTACTAAAATATCTCTGCACCAAATAAAAACCTACTTGAGGATGAGGGGAAAATCTTTGAAAATTTTAATAGAAGCAATAAATTGTCAATTCTGTTCTGTTACTAAATGAATATTTGCTTATGAGAGAACCACTTGACTGAGAAACAGCTGCATAGAACAGAAACCAGCTGTCGTCTAACAAAGAAGAAAGCCTACATTTGCTGAATAATGTGTCACATTGTTTTCCTTTTTACTTCCTGTTTTTGGATCACGTTCCTTTTGTGCTGAAAATTATAGCCATTTTCCCCTCCCCACTACTCTTTCATGCACTACTTTTACAAGTTCCTCCTCACAACACCTCGAGTTTCCTCTAACTCTTCAAGGACTGAGGAATAACTTAGTGAAAAATAATCAGCTAGCAGTCTGGAAAAACACTCCTAATAAGCTGTATGTTTATGACTGCTGCTCAGTCTCTCTTTTTTGCTTTAATCACAAGTCACTACATGGTGGTCTGCATTATCTACCAATTAGTTATGCTAGTTCTGATCTGTACCAAGCCAGGTCTACATAGACTCTCCTCACATGATACAACCCCAGGAGCCAGCTCTGGCTGAGCAAGTCACCTCCATCTGCTTAACCACATCAGTAGCAGTTCCTCGCTTCCCACCATGAGTGCTGAGCACCCTCAAGGACAGATGGCGCTGAACTCCCTTCTCATATAAAATGCCATTTCCCTCTCCTTGGAGAATGATTACAGTCATAGTTGATAGAAACAGAGGGTAATTCCAAAAAAATAAAGTTAGAAATACAGAGTGTGCTTCAAGGTATCCAAAACTATTACTGCTGTCTTTTTAATGAGGCAAGTAACGGCTTCTTCCTTCTCACTGGTATGGACACCTACTGCTCGTTAGCATTAATAGGAGTCAAGGAGCTGTACCGATACCGTATTACTACGCACGCAAGATTATCTCCCTTTATTACCCTAAACCAGAGATTTCTGGCTGATTACAAGGAAATTTGTGTACTGTCTACTTTGTGCCAGGACACTTTGAAGGAGGAGGAAAAAGTCTGATGAAGAAGATGCCGAACTGTAATTCTATTAAACAACTTGAAGCAGAACATGATAGTCAATTACATATTTAAAGATTGAAAGCAGGCTCACATTTGTAAACAAATCATTCATTCAGCCTTTGTTTCAAAGACTGCTCCAGGCTTTCTGTTTATCAGAGACAAATGGCAAAGTGATGAGTCCTGCATCACAACATTTTTTGATACTTAAAAGCAGAACTCCAGTGAGAAAAATCTAAGACATCTACAACTCAATGCATCATTGTTTTTTGGTGTTTTTATTTCCCTGCCAGCTTTTCTCATGGGAGGACTGAAGTTCCTCCAATGTACCATAAAAACACAAATAAAACTTCAGCTGGATATATTACTTAGTGCCATGAAGAAGTAAAGACCTCCCTGCACTGATGCAGAAAGCAGAGGTGGGTACAAAACTGCAATGCCCAGAAATCACCTTGGGGAAATTAGTTTAATACTAAGCATGCTTAGCAGCTTTCTTAAATCCTAAAAGAAAGCTGCTAGCCAAGACAGGGAAGCTAATTCTCGTGAATCGTACATACTGAGATTGTGACATGAACGAGTATTTGGTCAGAAGAAAAAATTGCCATGGAGCTCTAGCTAAAAAGAATACATCTAGACCAATAAGGATGTTAGTTGGCCAGCCCCTGTGGCAGATCTCCTGGCTATGGGTAAGGTTTTTTGTTTTGGCACAAGACATGGAGAGAGCTGCACAATGAAAACTGGTGCAAGATCTGCTGCGTTAAAGAACGTGTCCTGTTGTACTGATGAATTGGAAGTATGCAAACCTGGACTGCAGACATTAGAGTTCCAATCTGATTTTGTAAGATAAGGATATGCAGGGTAATCGCATAACTGACAACACATACTACATTTTACGTTATTTCATTGACTGAATCACAACTGGAGAGTAAAGAAGTCTAAACATGGAATCAAAGTGTAGATCTGCTAAAAGCCTTATTTATTTTAGAATTATTTTGGAATATGTTCACAGGAGAGTATCATGGACNTGGCTGGGGTTAAACCCCGACACAGCTTTTCTCTACAATTAATTTATTGAGAGTAAAGAGTGTTTGTAATGTTTTATTTGCAGTAAATCTGAACTCTTTATCCAGACAACTCTGCAGTTCTCCTTTGCTAACTGATGCTAATACAAAGTAGTTCTGTAGTTTTATTTGATACTTAATGCAAATTAAAAAAAAACAGTACTCTATAACCTTATTTATAGCATAGCTAAAACTTGGTAAAAGATAATGGAATATCCTACAGCTAACTTCGTTGCAAACTGGACAAGACTGACAGAAGTTGAATCGAAGGAGCTGTATTTCTACTAATATGTATTCATTAGTAATTTTATTTGCTAAAGCTTGTTTAGATGCATTTTGGGACAACTTGTGATGGTTCTGTAATTAAAACTTCATCTTTGTTATACCCCAAACCATACCTCATTCCAATTTTTATAGCAAAACATCAGACCTATGGAAGATGCCACATCAGTGAGATCTATTTCAACTTAATGAAAATGGAAGCTGATCACTTTGATCAAGTAACTCTGCAAGTCATTTTACTTCTTAAGAAAATGCAGTTGGTCAATTTTTAACAGCAGGTAAAATCCTACTGGCTCAAGATTACTTTTAAAATAACTTGATCTTTTTGGACAACATGCAGTTTAAAGTAAAGAACTACATCTCGGCACATGAGTAAGCTTATCAAACTTATACAGACACTGTGTAGTCCAGGATTCCAAATTATTCCAAACAAAATTCAAGACACTTAAGTTCACAGCGACTACCCTTCCTGACAAAAACAGATAAAGAAATGGCTATTCTGCAGTACAACATATGGTAAAGAGTTCTACAAGCAGGCAAAACGACACAACACAGCACACTTCAGGTGTGGAAGGTAGAGTACAGGCACACACAGAGACAATCTCCTAGCAAGACTTACTGGCATCAGCATGGAATTGGACAGTCATGGCTACAGTACATTCAAACACAACTCAAATCACATTCAAGCTAACTCACAAGCATCTGCACAACTTTTCTTGAAACTTTCTTGGTTTTATCCTTCCTGGGTTAAAATTAGACAGGCTCTAATCATACCGATGGGTGAATTTTCATAGAAATTCACTTCAGAAAATGTTCATTTCAAAAGAACTTAAAGCAGACCATTCAGTACTGTACCTTCAGAATAAAGATCAACTTGAAAGTAGGTCCCTTTTCCCAGCACATCACAGTTTGCTGCAGCTGTTAGGCTACAGCCAAATTAGAAGCATCATCTCCTACCCTCATCTTAGTGTAGTGTGGTTTATCACACAGATTAAGGCAAGTTTTTAATGCCCAGTTTAGTTTTGGAGCATGACAAAAAATTCAAAGTATACTATAACATTTTTGCTGTGTTTATGCTTTCTATTTTGTGACCCCAATCATAATACATATAATAACAAACAAATACATAACAAATCCTATGGGCTTATGGCACCCCTTCTTCACTGGAGAGGATCAAGACTGAGCTACGGAGACATTTGCCCCTCTTGCTTTTTCTTTTGCAGAGCCCCGTTCCATTGCATACATTGTCAGACTTTTAGTAAAACAGTGAGGAATCCTCTGCCACATACACAGCCTTTACCTGCTAGAATAGAGCATAGGTTGATCATGTTGATAATGCTCATCTACGTTCAAGGAAGAAGAAGAAATTGTGGTTGCCAGGGAAGCCGCTTCAAACAGAGATGGAGTGCTTGGCACTAGATCTGGCCGGTGGCGTGAACCTAGTACTGCATACACAAAAATAAAGAAATAACATTAACAAATTTCATTTCATATTGAATCCAAGAATCTTTATGCAAGTGTATAGAGTCACATAGTGCTCTCAACAGATTCTTGAATCTTCTTAATATGTTTGAATTGATGAGATTTAATATTCATGCACCCATACCCGGGCTCTTTTGCATTACTGGGAGAATTTCAGCTGCTAGCCAGTACATTCAGCAGAATACAGAGCAATCCCAAGGTCAAATGTTAAACAGTGGTATGAACATCTGATGAATCCTTCTAAGTTCTGCGACTGGTCTCACACTACCAGGGCCCAGTTTTCAGGTGAGATCAGGCAGCTGGTTCTCCTTTGAGCCTGGCTGCAGATGAGCTCTGAAAGGAGCAAAGTCTGTATCTCTTCAAAAAGACTCTGGGAAGAATGAACTGAGCTTCAAAACACTTCATGTGACATGTTTGTTTAAAAGTCAGTGAAAAGAATAGCACTGGCTCTGGCCTTAATCAGCTACCTGGGCTGGATAAATTTTTTTAGGATTCCCTTAAAACAAAAGATGTCATACTATAACCTTGATTCTGACTTCCTCTTACTCCTGAAGGTCCATTCTGCCAAATATGAATAACAATTCTCTCCATGAGAATAACCTGACTCTGAAGTTTTGAAATATCAGCCAGATTGGAAGCTTTCTAGTTATAGGGCTTCTAGAACTTATACTAAACTCCTTTAAAAATATCGTTTAGGCTGTTGATTTGAAAGACATTACCTTCTTCATCAAGGCTGGCATAGCTTTGCCCTTCAGCCAGAATACCACGCTTTTCATCCTTCCACTCCTGGCTAACTGCACACACTATTTCTTGTGATGTTGCCTTTAGGGCTGTGATGGAATTGCACCGTTTCTTTGAAGGTGAAGACTTTAAAGCTGCATTACCAAATGAAAATAGGTGTTGAATGATGTCATCTTATCTCCCTGCACGTCTTTAACAGCATATAGAAAAGCAAGCCATCTATAAAGCTAGAGTTTCTGAATAGGGACAAAGAACACATCCACACACAAACCCACTTACCAAATATATTAAAACTACAACCAAAGGCATTGTCATTTCATCTGTAAGTGAAGTACTTTTGATTTTGTCCTGGTTTCGGCTGGGAGAGAGTTAATTTTCTTCCTAGTAGCTGGTATAGTGCTGTGTTTTGGATTTAGGATGAGAATAATGTTGATAATAGCCTGATGTTTTAGTTGTTGCTAAGTAATGTTTACACTAGTCGAGGATTTTTCAGCTTCCCATGCCCTATCAGGTGCACAAGAAGCTGGGAGGGAGCACAGCCAGGACAGCTGACCCAAACGGGCCAGCGGGGTATTCCATACCATATGACATCATACTCAGTATATAAACGGGGGGGTGTTGGCTGGGGAGCAGCGATCGCTGCTCAGGCACTGGCTGGGCATCAGTTGGCGGGCGGTGAGCAATTGCATTGGCAGGTAACACTCATTTGATATATTCTATCATCATTATTATTATTTTCCCTTCCTTTTCTGTTTTTATCTCAATCCATGGATTTTACTTTTTTTTTTTAATTCGCTCCTCCATCTCACTGATGGGGGGGAAGTGAGCAAGCAGCTGTATGGTGTTTGTTTGGCTGCCTGCCGGGTTAAACCACAACAGTTTTTTTCTGGAGTTTCTTACTGCTCACAGGACAAAAAAAATCAAGTCAGTTAACCAACTTTGACATCACCAAGTTACAAATCTCCTATGGAGTATCAACCCATGTAATCAGAGACAGAATGATACAGAAAAAACAGAAGACCAGAAAACTGAAAAGACATTTGGAGTATTCTCACAGGTTATGATTATTTCCCTGAGCTGTGAACTACTGCTAAATAACTGTGTATGTGCTACTGCAGAATTTCCACTTCAGTGACGCGTCAAACATCTTCTTGGGTAAAATAAACACTTCCAAAATGTTGATGGCTTGTACACTCAGGTATGAGCATCCCCTTTATAATTTTTACCAGGGCCTCCCTATTTACAATAGCATTTTGTGTTAAACTCTAGAATCTGACCATTGCAACTACTACTGAACCATGACCCCCATTTGTAGTTCTTCTCCAGAATGATGCCAGCCAGTTAATTTAGTGTTTTTCAGTTGCCAGCTGTTGACCTCCATGCATTGGCTGCAAGGTTACTTCAGATGCACTGCAATAGTTCATATTGTGCTCTACTACAAAATTCAAATTAAAAGCATCAAAACCACTTGGCTAAAAACTGATGAAGAGAAGCAGATGCACAGCTCCACAGTATTGTTAAAAAATAAATAGTAGATAGTTGCTGAGCTAGCCTCTGCCCAAAGCTGAATCTGCTTATTATATTTTAATTATTATTTATGGATACTTGTTCTATGCATTAGGGGAAAAAGCACACCTTCAGAACAGGGCTTAAGAGTTTAAACTGAAATGTCTAACTTGAAGTTTAGAAACAATGTTCCTGAAGGCAGGAACACTCCCAATTCTTTATTTTACGAAAGAATGAGAATGCATTTGAACCATTAATCCATATAAAAGTAGATTAATAGCCTTGTGTACAGAGAAGATCACTAAAAGTGGGATATTAAGACAGATTAATAGCCTGGAAAAATGAGACAGACAAATCAAGATTAGAGAGAAAATTAGGCATGATGTCCTTAATTATACATTGCAGTTTTCAAATACAGAATGGGTTGCCTTGTGCTGATATAAATCAATCAGTCAGAATTAGAAAGAACTGAACAGATGTTCAGGAAACATAAATGGCTGCATAAGAAATTTATTTTGTCCAACAGACAGAAGTATCAAGTTGTCTACTCCTTACTCCCTATCAGTGCAGAGGAGTTCCTTTGAGTATTGTCTCAGACAACAGAGCTCCCACCAGTTCTCTGGCAAAATTATTTCAGGGTTAAAGAGATCTGAGTTTCAGGAGGCTCCTTCCTCCTTTCAGCTGAATTTTGCTTCACATTTTGTCATATTACATCAGATTCTTTTATTTTGATATTAATCATCCTTTTCTGGCCTTTTCTGGATTTAACATTTAACACCTTAAGTTGTTAATTTGTGCTAGTATTTGTAGTCATTCTTGTTTCACTTAAACCTCAGTTCTATCCTTCATTGCTGGTTGATAGCCGGTTGAACATGAGCCGGCAGTGTGCCCAGGTGGCCAAGAAGGCCAACGGCATCCTGGCCTGTATCAGGAATAGTGTGGCCAGCAGGAGTAGGGAGGTGATCGTGCCCCTGTACTCGGCACTGGTGAGGCCGCACCTTGAGTACTGTGTTCAGTTTTGGGCCCCTCACTACAAGAAGGACATTGAGGTGCTGGAGCGTGTCCAGAGAAGGGCAACGAAGCTGGTGAAGGGCCTGGAGCACAAGTCTTATGAGGAGCGGCTGAGGGAACTGGGGTTGTTTAGCCTGGAGAAGAGGAGGCTGAGGGGAGACCTCATCGCGCTCTACAACTACCTGAAGGGAGGTTGTAGTGAGGTGGGGGTTGGTCTCTTCTCCCAAGTAACAAGCGATAGGACGAGAGGAAATGGCCTCAAGTTGCGCCAAGGGAGGTTTAGGCTGGACGTTAGGAAAAAATTCTTTACTGAAAGAGTGGTCAGGCCTTGGAACAGGCTGCCCAGGGAAGTGGTGGAATCACCATCCCTGGAGGTATTTAAAAGACGTATAGATGAGGTGCTCAGGGACATGGTTTAGTGGGCATAGGGGGTGTTGGGTTGACGGTTGGACTCGATGACCTTAGAGGTCTTTTCCAACCTTAATGATTCTATGATTCTATGATTTGTATTTTGTTCTACTTCTATCCACATAGACTTGTTTCTCACTCCAGATAACTAATGCCAACGTTAAGAGACCAGCATAACACTGGTCAAAAAGGTGTTTACAAAACATCTTCTATCAGTTTGATTCCATATGCTCAATACTCCTTCCGTAGTATTCAAGCAAAGTGTCCATTCCACATTTTGCCATTCAACTCCAAATCAAATACAGTTCCACAAGTAGGATTATAAAATGGCTAACTAGGATCCATTTTAGAGTATCCGTTCCTCTATAACCTATATAGTTCTAGCCAGACAATTTATATTTATTTGTCAAGAACTCTGCTTTATAAAAAGCCTTGAAACTCACAAAACACTGTTTCCTAGAGGCTAAGCAGAAACATCCCTTCTCTCACTGAAAATGAAAAGTGCCATTTCAGCACCTTCACAGATTTAATACATAATTTGGCAGTAAAGCAGTAAGTTAGTATGGATACATACTATTTAAACCAGCTGATCTGTATGACTTATTATAAGGTTTTATACCTCTTGCTGTAATTGTTGAAAAAATCCCTCATTGCTCAGATAATCAGGACAGCTTTTCCCCAAAGAGCAGCCTGGGCCACAGTGAATCCCAAGCAATCATCTTTGCCTTGCTAGTATATTTATCAGGTCTTCCCTACAGCCTTCCTCACTGCACACACACTGAATGCATCTCAGTGGTTGTGAGTTGACTTCCAGTGGTAGAAATTATAGTGAAAGTAAAACCTGATCTGAACTTTTGATGGAAGAAGCCTGTAAGAAGATGAGTCTCTAAACTTTGATTTTTTTTTTTTTATTGTGCAATAAGAATATACTTATCACACCTGGAGGAACTACAAGTCAAGGTAGATATGAACATATGAACTTAGGTTAAAGTTGTATATTCTTGAATGATAGCTAATTTTCCCCTGTTAATTCTCAAAGTCAGGCTAAATGCAGCAAGTCTGAAAAGAAATCTGTTCCTTAATACTTGCAAATTCTGTTGTTTTGCTTCATAGCTGCACCCAGATTATGATAAAATATCTGTACTGCTCACTCTATGGGACTAAGGCAACATTTATTTGTTCTTTTCAGTTTGGAATCAAGAAAATTAGATTAGATTAAAAAAATTAGATTTTTGCTGAAATCTAACTTCATATGCCTACATGGTAGTTACTGCAGTGTTTGGACTCTTTGGAAGGTACAGTGCACTGGTTTTGGCTGGGACAAAATTATTCTGGTGCGGAAGATGACCAGCCCGGCTGAACAGGGAGCTTTTGCTGGGACTCAGGAAAAAAAAGGAGAGTTTACCACTTTTGGAAGAAGGAGCAGGCAACTCAAGAAGAGTACAAGGATCTCATTAGGTCATGCAGAGAGAAAATTAGACAGGAAAAGCCCACCTAGAACTCAATCTGGCCACTGTCTTAAGAGATAACAAAAATTTTTTTTACAAATATATTAACAACACAAAGAGCCAATAAGAATCTCCATCCTTTATTGAATGCAAGGGGGAACATTGCCACCAAGGATAAGGAAAAGGCTAAGGTACTTAATACCTTCTTTGCCTCAGTCTTTAATAGTCAGACCAGTTATCCTCAGGGTACTCGGCCCCCTGAGCTGGAAGACAGGGATGGCGAGCAGGATAAACCCCCATAATCCAAGAGGAAGCAGTTAACGACCAGCTACGCCACCTGGATGCTCGCAAGTCGATGGGACCAGATGGGATCCACCCGAGGGTGCTGAGGGAGGTTGCGGAGGAGCTTGCCAAGCCACTCTCCATATATCAGTAGTTCTGGTTAACTGGGGAGGTCCTGGATGACTGGAGGCTTGCCAATGGGATGCCCATCTACGAGAAGGGCCAGAAGGAGGATCTGGGGAATTACAGGCCTGTCAGCCTGACCTCGGTGCCGGGGAAGATTATGGAGCGGTTTGTCTTGAGGGCACTCGCAAGGCATGTGCGGGACNAGTGGATGGTTTTGACTTTGTATCATTGAACAAACCCCGGGCAAGTGCTGAAGCCTTGCTGGCACCGAAACCATGAGAACAGCAAGAAGGGAGTGAATATTGCTGATCCTGAAACCGAGATGGGAACAGTGAGACAGGTGGCCGAAACCCCCTTGACTGATACCTTGGAAACAAAGTAATGCAAAGATTGGCTGCTTGTCACGAGATGCAAAAAATTGTAACAAGGGCTAACACATAGACAGTATTGTAGCATGTAGACAAGAAGTAGATAGTAGTATGTAAGCTGTGCGGATTGGCAAGAATAAAGATCTTTTTACTACTTCCACGGAGTGTTACGCTGATTATTTTGAACAATACGCCACAAAATTAATTTCCCTGAGTTGATGTTTTGCCCGTGATTGGTAATTGGTGAGTGATCTCTCCCTGTCCTTATCTTGACCCACAAGCCTTTTCTTGTATTTTTCTCCCCCTGTTCAGCTGAGGAGGGGGAGTGATAGAGCGGCTTGGTGGGCACCTCGATCCAGCCAGGATCAACCCACCACACCCTGTAAGTAGCTAATAGTAATATGTATCTTACCCTTGAAAATGAATTAAAAGATTAAGGAGGGAGAAATGGAGGGGAAAACTAGAAACAGGTGATAGTGACAAAGACAAAAGACTTTATTAATATCCAACTTCTGATTTTTTTCATTGATGAAGCACAGAAGAAATCCATATCAAAGGGAAGAATGCCTATCTTTTCAAACATTCTGGAGGTGGTATGTAAACAATTTTTACTTTTGCAAATTAAATAAATTAAAATTAACGGGTGTATTCCTACAAATAAGACATGCAGGATTGGACACATCATTAAATCATGAAATTTATCTTTATATCAATGCTAATATAAGGGAACCTGTTTTACCTTCAGATGTCCCTGATGTGACAAAAAATTCATAGCAAATAATTCTCTGTAATTTTACTATTAGAGTACAATCCATTAGCTCCAGTGAAAAAACTCAACTTCTGGCAATGTAAGTGCTACATGATGTTGAAGAAAGGATGCTTTTATTGCCAAGAAAGGAGCGTTATAAAGTAATGATCACAAAAATATGTAAAAGAGTAAAAGTCACAATTTTCTTACCTTGAACTTTCTTGAAAACTCTCGTACTCATAAACTTCAAAAATCTGTCTGCATAAAAACTTGGTCGGTGAACTGAAACAGTGTCCTACAAGATTGAAAAGGCTCTCTTATTCTCCATAAGTAAATCACAAGTAAATTGGCAAGAAAGAAGCTGGAAACCTCAGGTAAACTATATCATATATTTTAGGCATACTCAAAACAAGTGAATCCTAACAAATTTTTCCTTTTTAAAGGTTAATTCTTCAAGAACTTTTCTTTAAGTATTTAATTTATGAAATTATGAGTTATGAATTATATAGCCATATCTGCAAAATCTTTCTAGCATTCGAAATTTTTTTTTTCACATTATGTACATTTTTCAGTTACAGATTCATCAATGTCCTGCTAAGTGGCCATTGTCTTGTGTAAGTTACAAGGACAAGCTGATCATTTTAATTGCTTTTTGAAAGGTCAACAAATAAAATCAGAGCAAGTATTGGGAAATGGACCTAAAAGATTTCAACAATAGCCCAAACCACGTGGTGATGGTAGACTACAAATATACTGGAGCTAGCTCTTTCCTGGTCAATATAAGTCAAAGTTCCATTAGCTAAAATATCAGCAGTTTTAAAAAAAAAAAAAAAATCTACTTACCCCATCATAAACAAGAGCTTTCCAAGAATGTTCCAGCTTCTTCATTAACCTAAGCACATAAAACAAAATCAGAAAGGCCTCATAAAGTTCCCACATTTGTAAGTAATTTTAGAACAGCTTATTTAATAAAAACTTGAAAATCAACTTACCTATAAGACTGGAGAATATCAATAATACCCATAAATAAAAGCAGCTTTTCTCCCTTATGGCTTTTAGCTGGAATACCTCCCATTCTGAGAGAAACAACAAAAATATAGTAAGATTATCTTTTAAGACATCTCTGATCATCAGTTAGCAGGTGAGCTGTACCCACTTGCAAACCCAAAGAAATAGGTACAACATTAAAGCTAGATGCCACAGTGCAAAGTCAGTCAAATGTGAGTCACTTAGCGTACAACTGATTTTAAATAGCAAGCCTAAAGTATCTGGGATCCAGTGGTAAATATCCATTATAAACAAAGAGTATTTTAGGATAACTTTTAGATAGAATTGGAGATATTTAGATGCTCTGAAAATTGGAAAAAAGCATACATCAGTTTATTACTAAGGAAAATAAATAATTATGCCTAGATAAAGCAGAATTTTCTCTCTTTATTGATCTCATGTAAGAAAACTGTAGAGAGCCCGATTGACTAGATCTCCATTTGGTTCAGAGTATTTACTCAGCCGTGACCTTAAAGAACAAGGTGCTCATCCTAAGACCCTCTCTTCCTACTCCACCACCTAGAAAAAGGGTCCATTGTTTTCAGAACCAGAAACTGAAATCCAATTTTCAGTTTTTCAGCTTCTGTTGACATTCATGGACCCAGTACAAAACCAGAAGAAAAACAGATTGAAGATACAACACATGCAATACCTCCAAATCTTTTTTAACAGTTTGAGAAACAAGTAGTAGACACCTGAAACAGCTACCAAAGACATAGTTGAGAGTACATTCCCCATTCTGCCACTAAAGCGCAGTAGTCCCTTCCCCTGACAAAACACGACTACCATCTACTCAGCCTTGTGGGTTTTTTTCTGGTGGTAAGGTTTTTTATTATTCTAGGCACAAAGGAAACATGTAACAACAAGTGGAGTTTAAATTACTGTAAAACCCCATTACCATGAACTCCAGCTCAACTACCTGGTCAGACATTCAGAAGTGTTAAGTGTTTTACAAAACTATATTCTGTTAGCTTTTCCTGGAAGCTATGACTGTAAATTCAATCCAGTACAAATTATTGCTGCTGGGTATCCATTCTCATCTTCATGCTTGTACAGCCTTACAATGAACCACAACAGAAGGCTGACCTAGGGGTCTTTTTTGTAATACCTAGGCTTATTTTCATCCACCTCAGTGAGGTTTGCTACACTACCAGTTAAGTCAATACGAAAAAGGAGATAGTGCAAGGGGCCAAGGAAGGACTCAACTGCTGCAGTAGGCTTTCTGCAGCAGTACTACACTGCTCAGGATCTGGGCAGCACTACGTTAGCTCAAATGATGTTGGGAGCCCAGGGTGGGTTTCCATACATAATAACCACAGGGACTTTCATGGATGACCTATATAATCAGCTTTGGCTTTTAGCTAAAAAACAAAACAAAACAAAACAAAAAACCAAAACGAAACCAAAAACCAACATCCCCCAAAACTGCTGGTGCAACACCTCTGCCACAATACAAGAGCATGTGAATGTGAGTAATGCTGTAAAAACTGAGTGAAATTCAGCTCTAATTTATATTCTAGAGCTCTGAACATCTGGAAACTCTCTATAAATGCTAAATATTATAATTCTCCCATTTGTTTGCTGTATTTTTAAGCACAGATATGTTTCTATATCATTAGTGGTATTTACCTAGACAGCTCCCTTGAGAACCAAAGAGTAAATCCTTAGTTTGAAATTAAAACTACATTATAATGAATGACTGATTATATAGAATGAGAATGGTGAACATAATGGTCTCACTAATACTGAATGTATTTCAAAGGAAACTATAGAATAACTATCATCTATATACTTAAATTTCTACTGCAGTTTTTGCTAGATAGAAAAATCAAAGGGAAGTTCTTAATCTCAGGAAACATTGTACGTGGATATGACTGCACTTCTGTGGCTGATGATACAGTTCTACAAATTGAGTATACTACTTTGAAATGAAAATAAACACTGTAGGAATATCCATTTCAATGTTAATAAATACTTTTTCCTTATGGCTTATCAGGCTGCTTCCAGTTAAAATTAGATTATACCTGGGACTCTTGTAATAGCTGTCTCATAACATCTCTTGTGCATATATAAGTCACTCTGAAATAAACAGATTTGCTATCATGTATTTAAAGATGATCCATCTACTAATCAACGTTTTAATTTCCTGCTCTGCAGCAAATCCTGATGGTACAGCTTTTTTGGGGGGGCGACACACGACACACTTAATCTTTCAATTCCTGAAATGCAGTGTACACTTGAATGTTTTGCCTCTTAATACCAAGTGGCGCAGACTGAAGAAACAGAATGTTCAAGTTTTAACAGTAACCTTAAGAGCAGGTTATGACACTTACGTGTTTGTTGTCTCTGTGGTGACAGAGTCCCCTGACTTCCCAGGGCCCTGTATAGACTCCATGGCTGTGGAATAGAGAACTTTCTGCCCTCCAGGACGTTTTGCATCCGATGCGCTCTGGGAACTCTCTCCCTCTTTTTCCTTCATGTTACTGTTCAGTATGTGGATTCCCAGTAGCAGACTGTAATCCATGATCTTAAAACTTTCTAGAACCTATAGACAAAGAAGAAATGGCTGTACTAAAACAAAAAAAGACTACTTACAATATGAATTACGTAGCAGCGTTTTGAAAACCTAAGTAAAAATAGACCTTCAAAGCACAAGTTTCTCTTATTAGGAAAATGTGTGAAATTATAATTAAACAAAAATCTTTTACTACCCTACATAGGTCAAAGTGCTAGTTATCTAATTAGCTAAATGCTTTTGTTAAAAGTGGGAAAGAAATATGCATAGCTGAAATGTAATCTGATGTTATTTTGTAGCCAAGGAAGACAGGTCCAGTCAGCATCTTTTTTATTTATAGCAAATAATCAGTTAATAGTTCCACCACTTACTTATGACACTGACACTTACTTATGAACTACAGACATTTTTAAGCCACCTCTAGTGCATGTTCCAGATTTTACTGAGCATTTTTGCCTAGACTACTCTCTACCTCCTCTCCACCTCCTGTTTATAACTGAGAAAGCATTCTTGGAGAACTTTCAAATGACAAAAAAAGCATCTGCTACCACCCTCTCATTAAGAGCTAATAGGATTTGGGTACAAAAATTATGCATCTCTCTTTATTAGGCTAAGTAAGGCCTATCTAAACTGCAAAGGCAGTTTTATTTCTGAAGTGTGACTTAACCAACCAGCCTTCTTTTCCAGCTCTACCAACTATTTTTGCCTCTGTCAGCAGGCAAGTTCCCTTTCTTCTTTCATGCACATGTACTGTCCTAAGTTTCTATTCAGTAACATCATTATGAAGTCTGGCATACTGCCATTAAAAGAAAATACAGTTCAAGTCAATATGCAAACATGAACTAAAACAAGCTGTGATCACATCTGGTAATACAATCAAACTATTAGCAGACAGCAACTGTGTTACATATCTTAGGTAACAGAAGTGCTAAGTGGAGGGAGAAAAACCAGTAGCAAGCAGGAAGGGTATGCTCACTTCTCCTTTACCTCATGCAGCTCATCAATGATTCATGATACGTTTTGGAACACAATGCCCTAAGATAATGGTGTAATTTTTGGCACAGAATCAAGAGGCAACAGTACATCTTGAACAAGAACAAAATGTGAGCAGAGATGACAAATAAAGACCAGTAACTCCAGGTATGTCATTATGATGAAGACTATCAAAGTATAAATATTTTCACACAAAACACTTGAGATGGCTTGTGAACTCTAAGACACATTTTGCAAATCCAAAATAAGATTTGTTGGCAATCATCAGGAAAGGTCTAGTGGTCTGCGAAATTGTCTGAGGAGGAAAAGGGAGTCTACTACTTAACAGATCCCCAGAGATAATTTTCACTCCAATGTCCAAGTATATAAGCAAAGAGGTAAGAAAGCTCTGTTCCACTCCATCTGTGTTTCTTATGTACTCATTATATTAAGCAGAAGCCAAATGTACAATACAGCTGAATTCTTTTCAATCTCTGGCTTTTATCTTCCATGAGGAACATGGTGTCTTAATTTTAGCACTGTTATAAGCATTTAAAGTGAAGAAACAAAGTATAATACGCTGTAACCTAAGTGTAGAAAGGCATAGCTTCATTCTGATTTCCACGCATAAAAGAGGAGTTTAGAAGACATGGTAGGTTTGACTTTGCTCAGAGGTGGATTAGTTCAAATGAAACAAGAAAAAGGCTGCTAACGTATGGCCCTCGGTACACCACAGCATTCTCTGATGACAGAACTCACACAGGGTTTCAGGACATTACAAAAAAGCATTTTCTAAATTACCATATAACAAGATAATGAAATTTTATTGCACATTGTGTGGGAACGTTGGTAGCTAATAACTCCCTGTTTTACGATCATGAATTGCAAAAATAGCAAAGCTAACAGGTAGAAAGGCACAGACACTTGGTGCCAAATAAGTTCCAGAATTTTCTTTACTGCTTGCTTATTGCTACTCTTTACTCAGACTTTCTCAAAAAGAAATTAGTATATAATGTTGTCGTGGTTTAACCCCAGCCAGCAAATAAACCCCATGCAGCTGCTTGCTCACCCCCTCCCTCCAGTAGGATGGGGGTGAGAATCGGGAGGGCACAAGTAGGAAAACTCCTGGGCTGAGATAAAAACAGTTTAATAATTGAAATAAAGCGAAGTAGAGCAATAATAATAACAATGAGAACAACAACAATAACAGAATATACAAAGCAAACTATGCACAATGCAACCGCTCACTGACCACCGACTGCGTGTCATGAATGGGGGTGAGTCGTCCCCCCCCCNCAGCCGGAACCAGGACAAATGTATTAATTAGAAATATGTAATCAGTGGATGTTTCCCACCAAATACTGAAAGCAGATTCTGGGTAGGCTGAAAAAAAAACCCCAACAATTCATCCTCTATAAAAATACTTGCCTTAGTAGTACAGTCAGCAGCACTGTTTATGCAAAGCCAGATTACAGCAGCTAGTCAGGCTTGGAAAAAGCACTGCCACTTTTATTTTACAGTTATAAACACAACTGCTGACAGTTCTGCCTTCAACCTATTCTCTACCATCTTTTGAATTAGATTACATTAGACACATGATTTAACTGCACTAATTACATAACCTACATTTAGGATGGGATGTAGCCTCATGGAATGCTGTGGTATAATGTGCTGCTGCTTCTTCCACAGGGACCTCTTATGTGATAAAATTAATCTTTCTGACTGCATCAATTCACCACTGTCACTTAAACCCATACTACTTGTATTATACGATGGACTAAAAATCTCTTTGCCTATTTATGACTTTGTTCTAGGATTACTGAGAAACATCATAAAAACAAATAGGTATTTTGTTATTCCTGTTCTTTATGAAACACCTGCGCATCCAATGGATTAACTGCAGAACATATTTTTACAAACAGCACATAGCATATGAACTCCAGCCCTTCTCCCCCGCTCACCCTATTCATGTTCCTGCTCAGAGACAGGGTTGTCCAATCTACAAAGTGTCTTAAAGGATATCATAATATGATCTGCCCCTCAGTCTGCCTACTGGTTTTATATACAGTTCTCACTACCTCCCCTTAGAAATTTGATAACCAAACCAGCCACTCCTAATGCAAACACACATTTTTTGACCAGATCTAAGCATGTTTTACTCCCCTGGTTGTTTCTAAGGAAAATTCTGATATGAAATAATTAACCAGAATAACAAGGAAGAATCTCAAACATCAACATTCAACAAAAACTTACTTTGTGTCAAACTATTCCGCATTAAGTCTGCATTAAGACAGAAATTTTACTTCAGTCAGTGGGATTTACAACTGAATATATCTGAAGGGTTCTCACATATGTATTATCATTAATATTTAAAATATCAAATCATGATGATTTTTAAATGTGTAAGTAGCATTTTGCACACACAGTTGTACAAATTAATCTGGATCGCCACGGAAAAGTTACAGAATGCGGCACATCAAGCTGTTTCTGAACACGCAGCATCCTATGAGAACACAAGAAGGTGTAAGCCTTTTCCTGGGTCAACGGTTGCTTGCAAGTAGCTTTGATGATTTTAGATGGAACTGCTTTTGAGAAGAAAGTTTTTGCTACAAAGGTACCAAAATGAGATCCTAATCTAATGAAAACACACTCAAACAAATCACAGTATTAAAAGGGCTATAGCAAAATGAGAAAGCCCTGTAAAACACCTGACATCATCCATGTGGTATCACTAGGAATTGACATTAACTCCCAGAAATACAACCCTTGTGTAGGTAAAGTGAGAGAAATTCAACCTCTACTCATGTAACCACTCTTATATGCACCTTCCTAGCAAAATGGCACTGGGAGATTTCACCAAGAATATTCTTATTTGTTAGTACACAGCATGATTAAGCATTGTATTTGATAATGACAAGTAAATGTGCAGTTCATTAACTCACTATTAAATTGTTCACCTTGTTTGCATTTATGTATGTGTTATTTCACTAGCTACACAGATTCTGTCAAGATGATGTTGTCACTTGGTCACTAAGTACTTCAAGGCTGGCTTTAGCTGCTCTGACAACTTCCAGATGGCAAGCGTTTCTCATCCCATTCTAGCCTTAAGCACTAATTTGCTTTCATACCACATAAAAAACCCAGTAAAAAGGCATCACACAATATGTTGTTTTGAAACATAAAAAAATAACTCCCTGAATCAGATTTTCTTTTCTCTGAGCTAATCAGATGTTAGAGCACTCTGTGAATCATCTTAGACATGGTTACACTCAACTATCTCAGCCAGTGACTAATAGAGTAAAGCAAGTATTTCTGCCTTGGAATTTAATTTTTATTTTAGATGCAGCCAGCCCAAGTTGTGTGCTGTCTGACAGAAAAATCTGCATTCACGTTGCTAACCATGCAAAACAACTCAAGATCACAGGTCATTTTCATAGAAGAATCAAGGAAAATGCTACTAAAAATATATAATTTCACAAGCTTATAAAATACAAGAACTAAAAGGATAACCATGCAAGCAAGCGTTTCCTCTCCTACAAGCATTTTGAAAAAGGGACATAGGAACTAACATAACAGAAAGAAAACTGACTTTACACTGAATCAGTAATTACTCTCCAACATAAGGAGATATATAAAAATCCCACAAAATAAAGAACTATCTCGCAAAATAACATTTCTTAGAAACAAGTGCACAAACGTCAAATGCCTATTGATGGGTCTGGTTTACAAACGATCTATCCCAAGAAAATATATCGCCAACCTCCCCAAAGTGTATGTGGAGTCACTTCCCATTTCAACAGAATTCTTGAAACATATTGTTAACCACACTCCTAAAAATTACAATCTAGTTTCTGATTTTCAAAATAGAAGTAAAGAGAAATTTGGAATTTCAATTGATACTACAGGAGAGACAACATATAAAGATACAAGAGATCTGCAGTCCATCATTCCCTGTCCGTTTTCCTCAAACTACCACTTCTGACAAAAAGGCTCTTCATCTAAGATTAGCACATTCTCCACCTCCATACCATGCCATGCCATCTATTATTTCTGCCTTATGCTGCAGTGCAATACTCATTCAGGTTGCACCAACACTACTGTTTGTAAGGACACGCTGTAGAATGGGTCACTGAAATTATCTGGGTTAAAGAATAATCTGCGTAGACCCTTTGAGGTAGAAAAAAGACAAGAAAACCAATCAACCCCCCCCACTACTAAGGTTTTTGAAAAATCCAGTGAATAAATTTGATCATACAAGCTCTCTGTCACAGTTGCTTCAGCACAAAACAGATATGTGTTCATGCCATAAAGCTTGAGACTTCTGCAGCAACTGGCTAAACCAACAGTGATGAAAATGATACCCAAACCTGAAACTTATGAGGTATGACTCTCCTGGTCTTCACCTTTGAATTTCCTTGTCTTTACAGGCTTCTTTGTTACTCAGGCCATTAATGCCACTGTTAAAACGTGATTTCCTTAGGAAAGTCCATAGTGTTTTTTGCTAACATAATAAAGGAAAAATGCAGACTCTAAAAAGCCACTCTATTTTCACTAGGAAAAACATCTTGAAATTATTTTATTGGATTAATTGTCATTGCTTCTGTAACAAATACTTTGCAATACAGGTATCAATATACTAATTGTTGTAATGTTAACTTACAAATGAAAAATGGGTAACCACATACTTGCATGACATTTTTATAAATGCACAGAGCACCCCTAATGAACTATGCCTTTTGCTTTTCCAGCAACAGGATAATTCCCAATCGTTGTTACTGAATGTCTGAAAAAGGAAAAGAACAAAACAAACTGTAACAATATTGCACCAAATCAAATAAAAATAATTCTAGTAAAGTGCAACTTTGGAAATTGAGCCTGTTTATTCCAAGGAAATCCCATAATACAAAAACCCAAATTCTGTTGCTTGGTTTCTAATTCTACTTATAAGCAGCAATGCATTTTGTCCTTCATGTCTTGAAAAACTTTAAGCAACAAGAAAGAAAAAAAACCCATGACTTGAACTCCTACTCTGGCCACCAGACAAAAAATGGTGTTCACAAACTTTAATCCTCCAGATAGTGTGGAGATACTAGCTAAATAATCCTGACAATACTCCTATGAGGCATCTAATAATTCTCTTAATTTTCTAATGCAAAAATACCCTATAAAAAGAAAGTGTTCTGCCACAGAGGGAACAACAGGAAAGGTTTTGGTTTCCTCATCTGCAGCAAGACATGCCTTAAGGAAAGAGGTGAAGAAGGAAACAGTAAAGATGATTTGAATCTCACTTCTTAGTAATAGCTGTGTTTACAGAGAGAAGCAGAAACTTATTTTTCCACCCTCATGAATTTCGAAGAGATATCCGCAGCAAGAAATCATAAAACATGCATACTTTGCATACTTGTACGTCATTAGCACTTCAATTGATAGCTCGAAAAATACTCTTCCTATTGAGACAGAAAATCTAATTACTTACTGCAAGACAAAATTCTTTAGTTTTACAGTGAATTGCCTTGTCTGTTTGTGTAAAACAACATTTGTTAATGTAGTTTTAAATGTGATGGGTTTCACAGGATCCCTAAGCTCACCAAGTTAACCGAGAAGAACTAGTTTTGAGTTTACAGAACAGCTCTTGAATATGCTTCATTAAGAAAAAAGACATCCTTGAGTAACAAATGAAGATTACTAGTGCTTTTATAAACTCTGGCTCACTTTTCCCCCACTTTTTTAGATAGGTGGGGAATAAATCTTAACTTCAATTTTTAGAATATCATGTCTTCGTAATTTTGCTGGGAAATTTTATCCCAAATTTTACAATAAATAAAGACTGCTTGATTTGCATATTTTTTTCATCTCCAATATTTATATACATGAAAAACTGTTATGCAAGAGGAGGGAGAAATACTGGGAATTGACCACTGACTGACAAAAAGAGGTTACCTGAGTGCATGCAGGTAAACATCTTACTAAGTAGACATTAACAGCAAAGTAAAGAGCAAAAAGAACAATACTTGGAAAATCTTTTTCCATTTGCCCAGTTAATAGAGCTAACTGCATTTACATGCACTCCTCCTTTTAGCCCTTTTCAATTTTCTTTTCTCTTGGATTCAGCAGCAGATGGAAAGGGAAAAACACAACCAGGCTATTTTTAATAGAATACCCCAAATTCCTGCATACGACTAGTTGACATTCAAGAACATACTGTATCTATGCGAGCACGTGAAGCAAAGATTTACAAATACAGAATCCTGTGATTATCTATTCTCCTGAAATTCACACTTCTTGTTTAAAGTTACATTAACATGCTTTAAGAAACAGTTTGTAGAATAATATCTCTATTGTATTATCATGACACTGCCAGTTTTAAGAGGGACTTCCTTTTTTTTTTTTCTTTTAATAGAATTACCTGTTCTTCTGTACTTGAAGGGATTACAGGGAAAATACTAAGATTGTTTTCATAATCAAACCACTGGACCATATTCTGATGAGATGTGCTGGTGTACCTTTCCTACAGTAATTTTTGACATGTATCTCTATAAAACTCTATCTTCATTTTTAACATGGGATGATCAAAAGACAAACTTTGTTACTTGTGTGCTTGGACTGTGAATTCCTTGAACCAGAGAAGAGGTGTCTTCCCTGTGCTTTCTGCCCAGAACAGAGGTAATTTGTATTTATTAAACTCCTTAAGAGCTCCAGTAAAGATCAAGTAAGTAATAATGGATGCCTAGCTTTACTTCAATTCCATATCAATTATGAAAAGTAAAATACTACCATTAATTCACTTCTAGCCTTTCTCATACAGAGTTGTGCTAATGTTGTACCTAACAAATCACTTAGTGCCGTAACTTATCCTTTGCCCCACATAAGTATTCCTCCACACAGAAACAATTTCTGCAGGATTAGGTGTTTATAACAAAACACAACAGCAGCTAAGTTGGACGTGGAGTTTAATTTTCTGCACCTTTAAGAAAAAAAAAAATCCACAAATGCACTTTAAACTGTCTTTAATGTCTTTATTGACTTTGTTTTTATTTATTGTCATGGTTTAACCTGGCAGGAAGCCAAATACCATGCAGCCACTTGCTCATTCCCCCCAACCCCAGTGGGATGGGGAGAGAATTGGAAGGGTAAGAGTGAGAAAAACTTGTGAGTTGAGATAAAGACAGTTTAATAAAACAGAAAAGGGAAAATAATAATGATAAAGATAGAATATAAAGATGAGTGATGCACAATGCAGTTGCTCACCACCCACGCTGACCTTTAACCAAGTAGTGATTGATACTTCCTTGATCACACCTACCATTCATATACTGAGCATGACATCACATGGTATGGAATACCCTGTTGGCCAGCTGGGCTGGCTGTCCCAGCTGTCCTCCCTCCCAATGCTTGTTTTGTTTTGTTTTGTTTTCTTGAGCTGAATGTCCTTGACTAACTGGGTACTTAGCAACAACTGAAAACATCAGTGTGTTATCAATATTCTTCTCATACTAAATCCAAAACACAGCACTAGGAAGAAATTTAACTCTATCCCAGCCAAAACCAGGACACTTATGTACTTGCTTATGTGCCACAAAACTTTTAATTCTTGGTCTCATTCATGAGCAGAACAGTTTCTGTTAATATATATAAGACTAATTTTATTTGGAAATTGGAGAATCTGCTCTATTCTTTAATAATTCATCATTTTATACAATGATCATAGTAGCTAACAGCATGATTACGAAAAATAAATCACAGCTATTGAAACTACCTTCCAATACTCTCAGTATTTACCATTATACAAAATACAGGCACATTGGCTTTACAAATTAAAGCACTCTGAAGTGAATAAGGCTTCAAAGCAAAGATTTTTAGGAAAGCTATTCAGGCAAGCGAAATTATTTATTTTTAGTACTGTTTGCCTGTAGTGTGTCCCTTGTCTTCCCCCTGCCCCTCGCCACCCACCCCAGTAACTATGATAGTGCCTGCTGACAAGGATAGTATAGCTATAATAAATCTCAACAATAGTCTGGAATTTGAAAGCTAGGTCAAATTTTCAGCTGTGTGCATTATATGTACAATAAACTCAGGAATATTACATCTTTAGGAGCACTGTAATGTTACACTCCTTGGTTTAGCTAAGGTGCAAGAAGTGCAAAATAGTCTGTGAGCAGAGCTTTCAGACCCTGTCACCTTGAGCATGAATATAACAAGCAGGGGACGCAGGAGCTGGAGAACACTATCTATCTGTACCTGTCCCAAAGCAGCCAATCTGGAGTGGCTACTGGAGGCACCAGCCCATGACAGATTGCCACAAGCCACTCAGCTCCATTCTCTAGCCGGGTAGGTCACGCATCTCCTCATCAGAGCTGCAGAAAGGTGTGACAGACAAGAACTGATACTCCGGCAGTGGTCCACCACTGCCATATCCGCTACGACCTTTCCCTGGGAAGGGAGCTCTGTGTCAGCTGATGAGATGTTCTGTGTCAGCTGAGGAGAGGTACCAGGATGCAGCTCAGCTAAGCAAGGAAGCCACAGCAGAGCTTGAATGTGAAAAGGCAGCATACAGGATGGGGGAGGACAGACAGGCTACAAAGGAGGAACTGACAAACATTGCCCAGGCATGTAGGGGTGGCAATTATTGTCAAGGAAGCCAAAGCTCAGATAGAGTTGAGACTTGCAAGGGATATCAAGGTCACAAAGAAGAGCTTTACTGCTATATTAGCGGTAAAAGGCTGACCAAGGAAAATATGGGCCCTTGCTGAATGGGGTGGGTGATACAGTGACAGCAGACACAGATCACAGCAGGTCCCCACTGCTTTCTATATCATCACCAGCAAGTTCTGCCAAGCCTCTGCACTTAGTGACAGGGCTTAAGGAGGAGAGGGGGTACCAGCCGGGGATGTTTATATTAAAGAAGCAGGAAAAAACCCATTGCTTACTGATTCTGATTGCAAATATGAACAATGAAAATATAATCCAAATATAAGCAACACAAAAGAGAATTTCTTAGTCCTGAAATACTGGCATGATCAAAAATTTCCTTTATTTAATTAGTTTTTAATTGCAGTGCCTACACTAACTTTCTCACTTTGAGTAAAAGGAAAAAGGCATGACAAGTTTTGAAGCCCTAAAAATCTAGGTCAGTTATCATTCATGCTAAGTTGCCATGCAAATAACATATGGGCAGAAAAAAGCAGTGGCAAAACGGATGTCCTTTTCCCGAAATGGATGGAGTATTTCTGTTCTTCCTAAAGGCAGTAGTACAAGGCAGATAGTCAGATCCATTCTCATTTGTTGAGTAAATTCAGCTATGTGAAAGATAACTGTGTCTGCTCCCTTTGTTTTACAACAGAAAGTAAAACTTGCCCGCATAGAAGAAAAATGCCAGTCTAATTTTTTTATATACGTGTAACATTCAGTTGTATATATATATAGACACACACAGACACATACTATACTATAGCGTATATATATGTATTTATGTATACACACTGATTATTTAAAGATGATTTTCTTCTTTTCTTTTAATAATATTAGATTTAGCTAGGCCTTTAAGAACTCTAGACCAACTTTAGAGTTGTTCATCTAAGATTACACAATGAAAAAGCTAATGTTTAGTTCAGCTTTTTAGTTCAAATAACACATAGCAAGAATTTACCTGTGCTTTCAAATAACTAGTAAGAGTTCCCTTTATATATAACAATCAAATGACTGATTCTTGATTTTACTTTTCAGTCCAGTTCCTTCTTTTAGATTCTGTTTATTATTTTCTATACAATAGATCCCCCCAGGCTTTGACTGGTGTCCTGGTTTCGGCTGGGATAGGGTTAAATTTCTTCCTAGTGCTGTGTAAGTAACCTCCGACAAATAGGGAGGTGCACCAAAGGGCATCCAGTTGCCCAGATGTGACATACTGATGCATTCTGCATTATCACATGTGGCAGGAGCTCAGGAAACGCTCACTGCAAGAGGCTACAGAAAGAACAATGTGTGGTGTTAGATAAACGTCTCACACTGAATATGCAGCTGAACATTAGGTCACCCAGCTTTACAAACCAAGCACAAGGCATCACAGACTTCTGTGATAATTAAACAAGAAGTACTATTCATGTGCAAAAACAATGCTTTCCATCTTGCACCACAGGTGGCAGCGAACAACAAACTCTGACGTTCAGGATGCTTTTCTATGTGATGAGTTTAGTCTACCCATTCTGTTGTTGTATTATGAAACTCTCAGGATTCCCCTCAGACAAAGCCAATCTTTTCTTTGTACAACTCCTGTGGATCTTGTGAAACTCAGAGACCTGGATAACTTCCATTTCTCCTACTTTATATTTTCTCACCTTTGCTATAGAAAAAATTCCGTTTTACAACAATTCTCCCTCTTCACAAGAGGCACTGGTTCCATTCACCAAGGTCCTCTCAAACGACAATGGCAAACAGCCTTCTCCTACCTTGAAAATGTTTTGTGGACATTAAGCACTACTTTTCAGCTGATGAAGAAGTTACTTTGCTCCAGAAATAAGATTGCTGCCTCTCAGCTTCCTAGCTCTTGTTAACTTACAGGGAGGTAAACTTACTGAAGCAGTACTGAGCTTGCAGCTCTACATACAGTTTATCATATGTAACAACGGTACCACAGGGCTATTTATTGTGCCTCAGAAAAAAAAAAAAAATCATTAGAATCTCCAAATTAATAGAAAGCAAGAACAAGAATTAAAAAAACCCCCTCTACTGGACTACTTTCCCATATTAATCTGTATTTCCACAGATGGATCAGTGTAATCCTGGATGTACAGACAAAGAGGGGGACAGTCCTGCAGAAAGGGATCTGGGGGCTGTGCTGGATGGGACAGCAATGTGCCCTAGTGGCCAAAATGGCCAACCGTATCCTGGGGAGCGTTAAGCACACTTTAGCCAACTGGTTGAAAGAAGTGATTGTCCCACTATACTCAGCATTGGTGCGGCCTCACACCTTAAATACAGTTTGCAGTTTTGGGCTCCACAGTGTAAGGATATAAAAATATTAGAGTGTGTCCAAAGGAGGGAAACAAAGATGGTGAAAGGACTAGAGGGCATGACGTGGAAGAAGCAGATGAGGATATTAAGTTTGTTCAGCTTAGAGACGAGGAGACTGAGGGGTGACCTCATCGCTGTCTACAACTTCCTCATAAGGGGGGCAGAAAGGGTGGTGCTTATCTCTGGCGCCCAGTGATAGGATGCGAGGGAATGGCTTAAAGCTGCATTGAGGAAGTTCAGGTTGGATATTAAGAAAAAATTCTCCAGTGAGAGGGTGGTCAAGCACTGGAACAAGTTCCCTAGGGAAGTGGTCATGGCCCCAAGCCTGTTGGTGTTCAAGAGGTATTTGGACAACATTCTTAGATATATGGTTTAACTTTTAGATTGCCCTATGTGGAGTCACGAGTTGGACTTGACTCTCGTGGATCCCTTCCAACTCAGGATACTCCATTCTATGATTCTACGATCTCAGATCCCAACAGCTTAACTGAAATACAGGCTTCATCAGTGCTTTGACATCCATAGTTTTTCCTAATTAAACTGCATGGAAAAGGAATGGAGGTTAAACAACATACAGAGCAACGTCCTGCTCTCTGTTTTGTTGAGGTAAATCTAAAACAGATGTGAACACAGAAGTTTAAATAGTCAATAATTTTTACTCACTCGACAATCCCGCTGTAGTGTTTTCATTAGTGCACTGTGTGTTTCAGAGTCAAAATACAACCCTTCATGCATGTCTTGCAAGAAATCCAAGTCTTTGAATGTAGGGTTGGACTTCTCCCTCTCTTTTCTTGAGGCTCTCCGTTTGTATGTGGAACCTTTCAAGTCATATGTGAAATGCATTTTCAAAGCTCGTGGCAAAACATTGTTCATTACAACAATTCTAATATTAATGCCTCCTGACTGAACACAGTACAGTCCATAAAACTTGGGTAGAAGAGTCCTTGGGTTCTGGTTCAGATTCTAAAACAAAAGAGAGATTGTTAAATATGTCTATTTTCAGTAAACTTCCATGCTTAAGAAATTTTTTTTAATACCAAAGGACATTAACAAACATCTAGAAAACTATGCATGTTTTCTTATTCAGTATAGTTTCTTTGACCAGTTGATTTTCTTTGTGGGTCTGTATTTCAGAAAGCTAGCATAAACACTGCCTTTTTGCCAGGAACTTATATAGGCCAAGAGCAGAGCAGTAACTGTATTTATGCCAGGTTTCTCTTTCTCATATCCCATTAAAGAGCAGACTAGGCCAAATCTAAAAGCATCCTGAAGATTTAATTTATTTATTCTGACCTGAACAACCTTTGCATTCCAGCTGCTGGAAGGAGTTTAGGTCAAATGTAGTTCTCATTACCTTGACTTGGCTTGTGAAAAACAGAACCCCTGTCTCCATGAGGCTTTTCACATTGCGGGTTAGTGCCAAATGACCAAGTTGTCTCCATAGGAGTGTGAGGTCACAACAGAACCGTGACTGACCATCAGAACAGAAAAGTATGAAATAATCCAAATTCCACAACAGGCAAAAAAATTAGCTAAGAGAGCATAAGAGAGGTGAGAGTGAAAATCCTCCTTCTGAACACAGCTACACTCAGTTTTTGGCATGAAAAAGCAAGAAGGGGAAAAACTACTTCAAGTCTTACAAGATTACTAAGTCACAACTATGGGAAGAAAGTACTTTCACAGGAAATAATCACGGTGATTAAGGTTTTACACTTTGGAAACCCTTGCATATGGTAGCAGTGAGAATAAAGTTCCTAGAAACAAAGCAGAGTGGCCTTATATTTACTTGTAATAACTCAAATTTATGCTGAGCTGATTATCATGATTAGAAACAACAACAAAAACAGTACCTGCCACCATTGCTCTTCTTGATGCTGTCAGTGCATATTTTTTTTTAAACAAACAGTGAATCTGTGTTACTGTAGTGTAATAATGACAATATTCCTCATTTTTAGTACAAGTGAGAACTTGTACTTAAGAAAGCAAAGAAAGAAAAGAAAGTCAGTCACAGGTCTAACATACCACCCAGAAGAATCTCTGTTCATATGTATGAGTGGCTTTTGTTTAAAAAAACAACAGGAGAATTAAGTTCTACTTACTTTGGATCAATGGTTTCCCTTTCTGATGACCGACACACACAAAACAATAGCATTAGCCCTCAAAAAACGCCATTTAAAAATTAAGTTTTGAACAAATTATATGGATAAACATATTTTTTACATCATTGTTTTAATACATGAGAAATGGAAATGAGAAGTAGTCCAGAAACAAAAGTGAAACTGACCGGTCTAGTTCATTTGTCCACTCTGAGTGAAATGCAGAGGGTAGTCAAACACAAAATGGAGAAAAAAAGTTGAATTAGAAATTTAGAAACCTTTTTTTGTTACTAGCTTATTAGAAGCAAAGTTTGGTATCAAATCAGAAGACAACATTCAGCTTCATCTTGAATGCTAAAAGAACAGCAATTATTATCTTAAAATATGTTCTTGATTTATATCTATTCTTTCTGATGGATGTGCGGGGTACAAAGTTGAAAGGCAGGTAAAATCCATTAAAAGTATTAGGAAAAATATGGATAAAGTCAATGCAAGATTAAAAGACAACAAATGAAACCGAATCTTCAGAAGTGTGACATGAAACGGAAAAAATACAGGTAAAATACAGTCTTCAACTACTTACCATATAATAACCTGGCAAGAGCTTCTGAAGAAACTCAGCCTCTTTGTGTTGAACTGTTTTGATGATGAACTCGTCATCACTAGTTACAAAAAATAGGGACCCACTGGCACCTGGGTTGGATAATTCAATTAAAGGCTCACTGCAGATTGAGTACTGGAAAAGACAAAAATTGTTTTTCACTGCCAATGCTTGCATTACTTAAACACAAGTTTAATACAAAGAACTGCAGGTTCAAATAGGCACAGGAGAATCACAGAGCTGCTTCTTTGGGCTTCAACTGCAGCAACTCCGCTACTGTACAGCAAGCTGGGTCACAGTAATTTGGCTGAGATTTGGCAGGGCAGTTGTTACACTCCACTCTGCCCAGGACACACTGCACAACCATGGCAGCTGAGCGTACGGTCCCTCTTCACGTCCCACTGCACCAGCTGAACCTGCCCTGAAGTGAAGCAAGTGGCTGAGGTGGAGAGAGTCCATTCCCACACCATCAGCATTGCAAATTCCTAAGTCAGAAGCCTTAAGATGACATTTTCACTGCAACTGTTCGCTTTTCACAGCCATTTATGAAACAGGTACAGGAAGATGTTAGACAAACACACTGGGAGTAGACGTTTCTCACTATAGACAAATATGCAAGTCCTCTTCTGTGAAATTGGGATTGAAACCATTAGAATAATAATCTCAGTATAGCTGCTAATGTAGTTTTCTGATTGAAAACTGCTTGAAACAGAAAAACTAAATACCAGTAAGGAGGAAAAATTGGGTTTTGGAGGACCATTATTTTGGATGCTTAGAAAGGCTTTCTCTTCCACAGGGAGACAGTAATAATTATGATCACATTAAGGAGGAAAAAGACACCAAGGAGTATTCCTTAGTAGTGGAACTACATCTCACACAGAGGCTAATGTACACTTATTACATCTCCATTAATTCACACTTCATCCTTCATTCAGACTACATGGAGAGGAGACATTAAGCTCAAAAAGATAGAAAAATCTGTTTATATTAAACTCGAGAGCTTGTTTAAAATATAATATCATTAAACTCTCCTTCACACACTCCTTTCCTGTGTTATATATCATCGATTTCAGACATTTGGAGATTTACTGTACAGTCCAATATTTTAAGGCTTCAGTCTTTGAAAGAAACAAAATTACACAGGATGTGAATTGTGAGTATTGTAAGCACCAGGGAATTATTCTTAGCAGCATAGTATGTGTTCTGGTCTTCTCAAAACAAAAGGAGCAACTGTTTCAGTAACAAATATCTGGTTTATTGGGTCACTGCCTGAGATGAGTTGAGCAATTCCACAAGAAAAAACAGTTTTGTTTGTTGAAAACAGCTTTTATTATATTCAACTGGACTCTTGCCATTGATTTCAGCGGATGGTGATAGCAAAGAAAAGTGATAAAAGAAAATCTAATAAATACATTCTTTTGTGAGCACTTGAATGAAAGAAGCATGCTTCCTATGGACTCAAACCACTGCCTTAATGCATTTTCTTATCCTGGCTCCAGCTGAGGCTTTTCCCATGCTTGCAATTTTTAAGAGACTTTTGCATGCTATAAAAATGTTTCCTGTTTCTCCTCCTGCTTCTCCAGTTCACTCAGTTCCAATTAATGTGAGAAACCTTTCTTATTAATCCTATAGTTGCAATTGCCTACAGATAGAACAGCAATACTGGTCTGTAACCCTACAGACCTTCAGAGAAGTTGTATTGCAACGCCTGTGTTTTTCTTGCCAAAATATATAAAGCTTCATGAGTAATTGTCATTCTTGTAAGCACTTGAAACCAATTATCCTAAATATTAATGCTTAATAAAACAGTATAGCATAAGCACAAGTTATTAACCTACACCACATGTTGGTCATTTTACAGTTGAGTTCATTCCTGTAAAATGAAAGTCTACCTACCAAGTGCTGCTATACAAAGAGCCCAGCTAATTTTGACTGGACACTTATGAAAGCCAAATCAAAACTGAAAAGTAAGAAAATATCCCTGACAATTAAGTACTTTATGATCAAGAAGTTTCCCTGCAAAATGCCAGAACTCCATGAGGTTTCCAGTGACAATTTAATTCTACCAGCTGTTCAAATGTATTTACCCTCATTATCCAGTCTGACTTTTACAGTGCATTACCATTCAACCTCCTTGGAAAAAGTGAAACTGTAAATCTTTGGGCTTTGTCATTGCAAATTAACAGTGTAAACTCACATAACCTTGCTGCAATTTCTCCTCTTTATACTTTACGTCCCTTTCCCTTCAGCTGCAGTTGGACAATCAGTTGGCATACTGTTACAGCGAAGTGTTTTAGACACTGAATTGGAATTACTGTCACTACATGACAGATCCACATAACAGAAACAAGAGGGACTGTTCAGCCAGAACCCTGACACATGCTATTGGGAGCAAATTCTAGATGTTTTGGTCATAACCAATTGGGAAAAGGGTCCCAAACTAAAAATACTTTTGTTCTATGATCATAGTACCCCTCTGATCACATCTGCCCCTGGACCGCAAGGGACTGCAACCTGCTCTGATTGCAAAGTGATGCCCATTTAGAATCAGAAATAACAGAAATGGATTCTAACATGCTTGCAGAGCAAGTATAACCCTAACAGAGGCATGCATCAGTTACAACAGCACACACTGAAATTCCAACTATATTTCACAAAAACACGTGTTTGTTGAAGGAAATCTGTTTTTGCATTTTCAAGAAAAGAAGGTGCATTTAATCTCGAAACTAGCTTTTCTAGTTGCCCCTTTTCCCTGGATACATATCAGTAGTCTTTTGCTATGCCAAGAAGAAAAACAATCTGCAACAAGTTACCTTTACTGGGAATTTCCCTCAGGGATTAGACATTTCGTAGCTAAGCTGAGTGCCACAAATCTCCTACTAACAGCATGCAGTCTTTCTATAATCTTTAATTTATGTTACTGCAAATGCTTACTTAAATGGAATAGAAGCTGCAGGTGACAACAGTTTTACTCTAGAAAGTAGTCTTTTTAGCAGCTGGCAACACAGCCTGAATACTTCATCTTTGCCAGGTCCATAAAAGGAGATAGATAAACAACATATTACATAATGACACCTTTATAAAACTCCAACTCAAGTGCACTTCCCGGTGACTAACAACTATGATTCAAAGCAATGACCTGTTTTTATATATAGCTATTGTCACGAAGGCTAGTAATACAAAATCCATACATAGTACTAAAGAATTAAAATCAGACACCCATATTCAACTTAAATAAAAGCGAAACCAGCTAAGTTTTGCTTTTAGGCTCATTGTCCAAGGTGGAAAAAAAAACCTTTTAAGACACTTGAACACTGCAGAAGACAGTGAAGTAGTACATTAAGTAATGTTTCAGCACCATTTAATCAATTTTTCTTTTTTTATTCAACCAAGCTCTTTCAAATTCTTTTGGTTTTAAAGAAAGAGTTATCAATAATGGAACAAAAAGATCTAAAAACTCATTCAAAAGAAGTTAACAATAGAACTCTGATGTACAGAATTGCTAATTTGTATTGGCACCCTGATGTGTTGGGTGAACTGGCATGAGAAAAACTGGACATGAGGCAAATATCTAGAAAACAATCCAGCTCTGCTTTCACAATACTCTTCCAAAAGCAGAACTACAGGAGAAGTAAAATAGTAGATCCTCATGCCTGGCAGTTCCCAAATAGTTATACCAAGTAAAGTCTGCTTTTATGATGGCAGCAAATGCATCACACTTTTCTCATGTTAACAGTTGAATACTGAGAAGGAATAAGTCTTCAAACTATAAAATACAGAGAACAAAGGAGATGCTCTAACATGCTTCTTTTTTAGCCTGCCACCCACTTTTCTCAAGGCTAGATGGGAACATTTGCAGACAAACACTTCTTTAATGAAGTGAATAAATAACGAAAATAACACAAGAGCACTTTACGAGAACTGAATTGGTAGAAGTCACACTGATTATAACTTCTCTAGAAACAATGACCCGAATGAGCAGTAATACTTAAGTTACTCTAGTCAATTAAGGCAGGCTTTTATAGGAATTGTCTCAAAGATGAAGAATTAAAATGTTCATAAAACACTAAAAATATTCACTAATTATAAACCACTCCACATACAAAATTTACTGCCCATTACAGCACTACTAAAGCAGCCTCTTCTGTCACTATGAAACTAGTACATGTTATAATCATTTGTAACTCAAAAGAAAACTGCAAGCTCTTACCAAGTAATCATCAGGCTTGATACCAAAAAGTTCTCTGAAATAGCGGAAGGCAAGAGGTGCATATGTCTTAAATCTGAAGTCAGGATAATGATGAGCAGGGGTGAGATTGCTCCCTTCACTGAAAACAAAAAAAAAAAAAAAAACCAAACCCAATTATTAGCGAGCAATTTTTAGCTACTTCCTTCTTGCAGCTAGTTTTACTGTAAAGCTGCTTAACTCAACCATTGGCCTTCTGAGTCAAGAGTCATAAATGCAGATAAAACTCCTTATCACCATTAATCAGTGTAATAGAAATGTCTGTGAGAGCTAGAATACTGCCAGCAAATTCTGCTGCCTTAAAGGAAATGACTATTTTCATCACCCATATCCATTTGCGTAAAGATCACGTTGAAACTAATACTACAACTTCTGATACCCCTCCAAGGTAAGCCAGTCTAATAGCTTACTGATGCAGGAAGGGTCACCCGAGGTCTTGCAAAAAGTTTGGAAGTCAACGCAACAAAACAACTTCACACTAGCTTGCAGGGGAGTCAGACTAAGGATACTAAGGACAGCACAACACAGAAGGCAGAACCGTGCGGCCAGAGCAGTGGGAAGGAAGCAGGACTACATATGGTTTTTGGTGCCAGCAAACATTGATGGGCTCAGCCTTATTTATGAAACGGCATCCTCAGCATTAGTCTCTTCTGCAGGCTAACTGCAGTTATGGTATCTCTTTCTTTCTTCCTAGTACAGTCCAGAATTGAGAAGCCACTTTGACTTTGCTGACCTTAAAGTGCTTTTCTGTTTGTCTGCCTGTCACGTCACATATTTTACCCCACCTCAATCTAAACCAGCACTAGCTTACATGCTCAGTTGGTTAAATAGGAACATGGGGTACAGACCCTTTGGGGAATTCTGAAAAACGGTATGCAGTTATACGCAAGATTCAGATTCAAACTAGAAAAGGCACAAGGGTGGCCTGGGTGGCCAGCCTGGAAGACAGTCTTTNCCTCTACATTTGGCAAAAATACCAGAGTATACAAAAAAAGAAAAAAACCCCCACAAAAACTAGGAACTCACACAGATATGAAAAGGAATAAACTCTAAGCAACATTCCTGCAAAGAGTAAATTAAATATCATTAAAATATTTAAGAGCTTTGATTTTGTAGAATTAATGCTTGTCATATGAACTTGTCACCTTCCATTAATAACAATTCGATGACAGAAGTCTACCCAACCCATCTAGCTGCACGCTCAGGCTCCAGAAATGCATATACTTTAGACTCTTGAATAAGAGACAAAAGGAGGGAAAAAACAACCTGATTTCTGCCTGGAAATCACAAGTAAAAAGATGGTTGTGGAAGACCAAGGATACATACAAAGACATGAGAATACTGCTGCTTTCTGGAGTGTTAAACCATATGGTTAACAGCTAGTGAAGGTTGCCTAGTCCTAATGATCACTTTAGAGTCTACGGTATCACAACTGCAAGGTATTAAAATCCACATGTATTTTATTGTTCCATTATATAGTAAAAAATGGAAATCAATAGAATACCAGGCTGAAGATGGTAGTTTTTCTTTACACTTAAGAGTAGCTAATGCTTTTTCATATAAGGTCTTTCAGCTTACTGCCAGAACACTTTCAGAACACTGCCAGTCTCATCTGACATTAAGTTTTATACAGCGTCTCATTGGATTTTTGTGCAATATGAGGATGCCACAGGGGTAATATATAGCTACACTGGGAACTGGGGGCATATTTGTAAATGCATTTAATTGTTGTGAAATGCAGACAAGAACAGATCAGTGTTCTCTGCTGAAGCATCACATCGTTGTCAGGGAAGACCAATCACCTAAACTTTATAAAAAAGCCCTACCTTTCAGTACCTTTTATATAAATATAGTATAAATATCTTTATAACTGCTTCCTGCAGCCATAAATCAAACCCTCCCTTTGTGAAAGTGTGGCAATAAATAGATTACATGTCCTTACTACACCAGAACATGTACTGTTGTTGGCACTTCACCAGGATAAAATGGAAGACAGGAGGTTTGCTATGATAATATCATGGGTTCAAGCCATTTCATCAGTGCATATTGGGTCTGCAGATGGACAGTAATGCATAGTAAGTGGAGATTTATTCCAGAATGATTGCAAAACAGAGCAATTAGATTGGAACAGCATCTACACAGAGGGCAATTCCATGTATTTAGAACACATCAGCTTACTTTATTACAGATATGATAGTCAATTTCACTATGCAGACAAGTTTCCTTATCATCTTAAAATCATCTTAAAAATCTCCTTTACTAAAGGTCTGCGGAGCTTTTCATCATACCCTACCATTTCTGTTAAACATATCAATTAGTTTCAGCTTCACTGCCTCATAGAATAGTCTACAGGATCCCAACAGTAAGCAAGCTCTTCTGTGATGCAATAAGCAAGCTTGACACAAATTTAAGATTTCTTGGTTACCCCTCTGGAAGAAAGTTTGTAAGGTTTTCTTGTGGCTACTTTTAACAGAAAAAGCACCCTCCCTTCCAGTAATTTCCTACAGTATTGGAAAACCTTCAATTCCTTGTGGCTGAGTATGTCCTTGCTCCACCTGAAAAGGACAGATTCCATTGTACAGAATGCTTTATGTAAACACATCTCTACCTTACTTAGACATGAAATTATGCACCTTCCACTCTATTAGCTTCTGAGAGAATGAGTTTTGTGGTTTCCGCCCACATTTTCTTAGCGCATTTTACAAGTGCGTTTCACTCTGGCTGGATTAAAGTATATGCGCAAAACACCAGGTATAACAACTTTTAATCAGACTAGGAAGTGTCATGGGCATGACTATGTCTTTGAAGTTGAAGAAGAAAAATACCCGTGATCTGTTGACAAAAAAATTAACCTGCAAAATGGAGTTCTGGACATAATAGAAATGTACTCTATAAAAAAAGGGGGTTATTTTCCTCTCACATAGTTTAGCACACAGGTCTACCAGAAAAAAAGAGAAAAGGAAAAATAAAGGCTTTTAATACCAGCTTTGATTCTGGCAATTTTGAGGAACTCGAATCTCTTTATACAAGCTATGACAACTAATATAGGCTTTGGAAAGATTAGGAAGCAATTGTAACTTATGAGGTATTTTAATAACCTTAGCTGTAAGATCACAGAAAAGCAAAAGATTGGTAGGTAGAATAAAAAAGAGACATTAAGCTTACAATGCGAGTTTGCTTTAATACTTACATTTTAGTTTTTTTTTTAAATCAAGCACACCTAGAAATGACAGTATGTACATCTTAACCTGTCTCTTAGTAAATGCTGAGAGTTGATTTAAAGTGTAGGTGGTGCAATATCAAACTAAAAATGAACTACAACTAATTATATTTTTAATGGCTAACCCCGTGGCTTGCAAAAATTTTTCTAAGATATGTTTCTTGGCAGCTTTTTTTTACTATGGCCTCACCCTGGTAGGATGTATTCAGGAGACAGCACACCTATCTGAAGTGGCAGAGAAGGCTAGCTGCATCTCTTGGTAGCAAGCCCTCATCGCAGAGCAATGTTAATATGGTCTGGTGTAGCTGTTAACAAAAGAAATAGTCAAGCTGTAGTCATAGGCCCATGTATACCCTTCTTGTATATAATGTAAAAAGAGTGAAGAGGAGGAACACCTCAGTCCTCTCATGTGAAAGCAAGTCTTTTTTAAATCTTAGAATAGAAATAAAACATCTAAAATTAAATGCTCCCAATATTAAAAACTAAGAGTATCCAATCTCAGTTCCACTGTTCTGAGATAAAGCTGCTCTTTTACAATACATCAAAATGTGTTTAAACTC
>VZTQ01012394.1:92134-111346 GCA_013400755.1 Pelecanoides urinatrix | reverse complement strand
AAAAAAAAAAAAAAAAGAATCATCGTAGCCTCCTTAGTGCTTTTTGTTTTATATTTACCATCTCACTGTATTTTTAGGCTGCAGTTGTATGAATCTTGAGATGAATACTACATGATTTAATCTAACAGAAAAGGTCAGCAGTGAAATGCTGCCAGAAAAAAACCAATATATATAAAAACTGCCTGTGGATTCATTGATGATGGAGACTAAAAGAAGGCTTCTAAGCAGAAGAGTAAAGTCCTACACTATGATTTCAACACAAACAAGAACAGCTTTAAGACAAAGTTTGGTCAGTATCCGAATGGTTTGATAAACACATGGGTACAAAAATCCAAGACTTGACACAGTGGCTGAAATCAGCTCTTCCAGCACTTCTTTACTCATTTACCCTAACTAAATTATTCAGAAATGCAGCATGTACCTCTACATTTGGCAAAAATACCAGAGTATACAAAAAAAGAAAAAAACCCCCACAAAAACTAGGAACTCACACAGATATGAAAAGGAATAAACTCTAAGCAACATTCCTGCAAAGAGTAAATTAAATATCATTAAAATATTTAAGAGCTTTGATTTTGTAGAATTAATGCTTGTCATATGAACTTGTCACCTTCCATTAATAACAATTCGATGACAGAAGTCTACCCAACCCATCTAGCTGCACGCTCAGGCTCCAGAAATGCATATACTTTAGACTCTTGAATAAGAGACAAAAGGAGGGAAAAAACAACCTGATTTCTGCCTGGAAATCACAAGTAAAAAGATGGTTGTGGAAGACCAAGGATACATACAAAGACATGAGAATACTGCTGCTTTCTGGAGTGTTAAACCATATGGTTAACAGCTAGTGAAGGTTGCCTAGTCCTAATGATCACTTTAGAGTCTACGGTATCACAACTGCAAGGTATTAAAATCCACATGTATTTTATTGTTCCATTNTTCACTATGCAGACAAGTTTCCTTATCATCTTAAAATCATCTTAAAAATCTCCTTTACTAAAGGTCTGCGGAGCTTTTCATCATACCCTACCATTTCTGTTAAACATATCAATTAGTTTCAGCTTCACTGCCTCATAGAATAGTCTACAGGATCCCAACAGTAAGCAAGCTCTTCTGTGATGCAATAAGCAAGCTTGACACAAATTTAAGATTTCTTGGTTACCCCTCTGGAAGAAAGTTTGTAAGGTTTTCTTGTGGCTACTTTTAACAGAAAAAGCACCCTCCCTTCCAGTAATTTCCTACAGTATTGGAAAACCTTCAATTCCTTGTGGCTGAGTATGTCCTTGCTCCACCTGAAAAGGACAGATTCCATTGTACAGAATGCTTTATGTAAACACATCTCTACCTTACTTAGACATGAAATTATGCACCTTCCACTCTATTAGCTTCTGAGAGAATGAGTTTTGTGGTTTCCGCCCACATTTTCTTAGCGCATTTTACAAGTGCGTTTCACTCTGGCTGGATTAAAGTATATGCGCAAAACACCAGGTATAACAACTTTTAATCAGACTAGGAAGTGTCATGGGCATGACTATGTCTTTGAAGTTGAAGAAGAAAAATACCCGTGATCTGTTGACAAAAAAATTAACCTGCAAAATGGAGTTCTGGACATAATAGAAATGTACTCTATAAAAAAAGGGGGTTATTTTCCTCTCACATAGTTTAGCACACAGGTCTACCAGAAAAAAAGAGAAAAGGAAAAATAAAGGCTTTTAATACCAGCTTTGATTCTGGCAATTTTGAGGAACTCGAATCTCTTTATACAAGCTATGACAACTAATATAGGCTTTGGAAAGATTAGGAAGCAATTGTAACTTATGAGGTATTTTAATAACCTTAGCTGTAAGATCACAGAAAAGCAAAAGATTGGTAGGTAGAATAAAAAAGAGACATTAAGCTTACAATGCGAGTTTGCTTTAATACTTACATTTTAGTTTTTTTTTTAAATCAAGCACACCTAGAAATGACAGTATGTACATCTTAACCTGTCTCTTAGTAAATGCTGAGAGTTGATTTAAAGTGTAGGTGGTGCAATATCAAACTAAAAATGAACTACAACTAATTATATTTTTAATGGCTAACCCCGTGGCTTGCAAAAATTTTTCTAAGATATGTTTCTTGGCAGCTTTTTTTTACTATGGCCTCACCCTGGTAGGATGTATTCAGGAGACAGCACACCTATCTGAAGTGGCAGAGAAGGCTAGCTGCATCTCTTGGTAGCAAGCCCTCATCGCAGAGCAATGTTAATATGGTCTGGTGTAGCTGTTAACAAAAGAAATAGTCAAGCTGTAGTCATAGGCCCATGTATACCCTTCTTGTATATAATGTAAAAAGAGTGAAGAGGAGGAACACCTCAGTCCTCTCATGTGAAAGCAAGTCTTTTTTAAATCTTAGAATAGAAATAAAACATCTAAAATTAAATGCTCCCAATATTAAAAACTAAGAGTATCCAATCTCAGTTCCACTGTTCTGAGATAAAGCTGCTCTTTTACAATACATCAAAATGTGTTTAAACTCTACAAACTGTATCCAATAAATACATACTGACAGATCAGGTAGTGCTTTGGAGTATTCACTTCCTATACATCGTTCCAGGAAAGCAATTGTTTCCCACATGATGGAAGTAGGTATTATGGCTACCTGTACATATGGGTGGGGTTTTTTTTGTTTTTTCATACTGTGGGATAAAGTCCAGTGGCAATATCCCTGTTTTTCACTGTATGTTCTCCTACATTGTCGGTTACTATATGCTGTCCTAAGTAGTCCCCCTGCAAGGCAGCTTTAAAATACAACTGTGAATAGTATCTTCAAAACAAGTCAATCCAATCCTATCTATGTAACAGCTGAATACACAGACATTTTCTTATGATGATGATATGACTATTTCACAAAGAACTGGAGATGCCATTAAAGTAAGGGATCTCAGAGTACTTTATAAAAATAGTTTGTCTACATAACCACTCCAGTATCCAGGTTATCACAGGTTTACCAAGAATATGACAGTAACACAAGTAGCTAAGACCAGTAATTCATAATGAACACGTTTTTGCCTTTGTTGCCACACTATCCCCATTTTGAATACTATTTGTTCTGCAAACAGAAACTACTTCCTCCTATCTGTGCTATGACTCTACTCAGAAACCATAAGAAGTGTGTCAGAACTTGGGTCATCCTGTGCGTCTCTGCAACAGAAGCACCAAAGAGCAGCAGCGCTTTATCAAAGCCTTCAGGCCACTTTCTTATCTCTCTTGTGAAACTGCCCAACTTGTTTTGGGCACAAAAATTTGGAAACAAATACAATGGCATAAGTTACACAACAACTAAGCATTAGCGTGAACATTTGAGTACTATTCATACTGAGCCTGCAGAGCATTCTATACTTCCTTAATTACAAAGACACTACTTAGCCCATCGGGTAATCTATGATACAGGTTTGGTACAAAGATATTTCCAAGGGCAAGTGTCAGTTTTTCTCATTTGTCTAAATCATTCCTCAAAAACGTACCAGAAAACAGTACACTTCAGTTTTAAATGCAGGGTAAACCCCAAACTGGTTAAAATATGTCTGAAGTTTTACTTTTCTTGGTACTTTTGACTACTTACTTGGGCTGTCATCCAAATGCTATCATAATACAACATTAAGCTTTTGACATAAAATAGCAGAAAGCACTGAATAATCTTTTATTAGCATCACAAGAAAGCAATTTGTTATTGAACCAGTTTGCTGTACAGATGACTGTAGATGCAGGGTGCACACAGGTCAACAGCATCTAACAGACTTACTAGTTAAATTAGAAACCATAGCAAGTGTTCTCAATATGCAGGGTCTAGACCTTGAAAATAAAGCATATTAGCAAGGGAAGCACACAAGACTGATTAACAGCTTGCTGCAAAAAGGTCAAACTCACAGCTGTGCTTAGCAGCAGCCTCTATCTAAGAAAACAAGAAGAGATGGAGCCTAACACATACTGTCTTACTCCAAATGCTCTGCATTTCTGAAGCTGCATACAACTGACTAGTCAAAGTTAGCTGACAGAATGGAGCAGCTTCTCTTTGGCTTGTCAAGAATCACCATAGAAAATGTGCCTACTTAGTATGAGTCTGCTGAACAGCTTAGCAAGCTGCCCACATTGTCAACTCATAGGCAGCTGCACAGCCCCATGGCCCAGCGACCAGCTTGAGCCACCACTGCCTGACACAGCTAGGCTTATTAGCTCAGCAACCAGCCTTTCTAACCATGGCCACATTACTGAGAGCCAGCTCCACTCTTGAATCAAACAGCTGTCAAAATATTGCTGTAGTTACATTGCACAGATGACTGATATGGAGACAAAATGTGCCACCACGAAATGAACTGGTTCCAACCAAGGAAGTTGGGGCACAGAGCATAACGCAGGAAGGGGAGATTATGCCCCATGCAGCTGAGTCATAGAACAGGGTGTGGAGAGCACAGGCAGGATGCACAGCCATTGCTGCAGCAGTACCAGCACAAGGTAAGCAACTCCATTGCTGGATTTCCAAAGCAGTGTTTAAAAGCCAGAAGAGAGGTCACTTGGAGTAGTTCCCCCTGTGGTTTCATCCTATTCAGGGAGCTGGGTGGAGACTTCAGACACTGTATCTTCAGAATCAGCTGAGTCACTGCAGACTGCATTTGTTTCTCAATCCAAGGAGCACATTTGCATAGTGCCATTTAAACTCAGTCTGGACGGTGGTTCTCAATGAACTCCTTTATAGCAGCCCCTAATAATACTTCACTTAGTTCCCAAAAGCAACATCTTATAAACTCCTGGGCATCCCAAAGAGAAAGGGACGAAGGGTATGCTATAAAGTGAAGCAAAAAGCAACAAAGGCACTTTTCCACCCCTTCCACCAGTACAATGAAAGCAAGCACTTCTGCAATTCAAATACCCCCACTGTAGAGATACCTGTACTTCTTTCTAAGTCACTTCCTGAAATAAACACCTAAATGACTCTGGGCTAACCTCTGACCAATTTAACCCAGTTACAAAGTAACTCTGGACCTGCCATCCATGGAGTTATTCCTCATTTACATCAGTAGCTCCCACAATAAGCAGGGCGGTTATGTTCAGGTCTGAACTGACCACTTTTTTTCCCTGGTGTTTTTCTCCCTCCTTCATGAATCCTGGTGTTTTGCCATGGTTACCGAAACTGAGGTACATGTAGCGCTGAGGTTTACTTCAAGGGCTGAGATATACACAGAGTCTATTTATCTTCTGCAACTGATAGAATTTATAAACAACTGTTGACTATTTTCCTCTAACAGTAAAAGGGCACAGATAACACTATTTTGCTCGCTGGCGTGCAGGCCACTGTTTCACTGGATTTCTACTAGTTCAGGCCTATTTTATCACTGCCATCATAACAGCATTCCCATTGCTGCCAAAGCGGCCAGTGTGCCTGTGATTCTGCAAAACAGCTGTCCTCGCACCCCACCGCCAGACCTGGCCAAGGTGAGGTGAACGTAGGGAAAACATGGGAGGAAGGTGGAGCAGGACAGCTTGCGAAGAGGCAGGTTGCTGCGAACTGGCCACAATGAAAGGGAAGTTCAGCTAACAGCCTGCCTGGAGCTGCAACTGAATTATGTGTACCCAAAGCAAGTGGAAAGATGCTGCTCCTTGCTTGGTAAGTAACTGGTTTCAGCACTACACTTGCTGCACTGTCAGATTCTCCTCCAGCTGCAGACATCTGGCAAAAAGCTTACTTAACCTTGGCTTGCTCCAGGATGCTTCCAGGTAGAGGTGAGCCCACTGGACCTGCTGGTGTAATTAATTTCAACTAATTGCCTTCAACCCAGACCAATCTAAAGTGTGTGTGTGGGGGGGGCAGTCATTAGAGTAATGACTTTTAACAGTACTGCATTCAGATGTAGGTAGTAGGAAAACATGAGGTGCACCTTGAGAGCACAGCCCGATCCAGAAAGAACATGCAACTTTACCTTTTTACCTCCAACTAGGGTAATGAAGCTACCTATAGATATGACTCAGGATCGACCCACATAGCGCCATCATGAAAGACTCAACGTACCAACACTCTCAACCAGCAAGAAAGAAGCCTGTATCATTAGGGCTATCCTAAATTATTACACTTTATGTAAACTAATACCACTTTGGATTGAAACCATTTTAGATAAATGAATGTGCATGTTACACTGAAACATAGGAAGGACTTGAAATTTGACATTTCTGTGCATTAGCATAAGAAATCAAGTGTCATGGTTGTAAGAGATTGCTATGGATAGACCCTTTTCAGTTTCACAGAGAATGTTATCAGCAAATACTCTTTATAGAGAGGCTCTTTATTACAGTCAAGATGACTCACTATGTTATATACTCCTGCTTACTAGATAGCTATGCAAAAAAAAAGCTATGCTGCTCTGGCCATTACTTTCATTTGCCTAATTTTCCTCATATGATTTATTTATTTATTTATAAGAAACTGTCCAGAAAGATGCTACTAAAGCTTTTATAATACATTTTATGTTAGTGCAAACAGGCTGTTCCTTCTGCCTTTGTTTTCTTTTTAAGCCAGAAGGGATTTCTCCCAGCTCTCCCTTAAAACCAACAGAAAACTGAGTGTACATGCATGTAAGTTTCAAAGGAGAGAAGACATACGGAATGCTATGGACTACAAACCATTTTATTTTACCCATTCCTTTAAAACTATGTTAAAAAAGGTAGAGATTAGATTTTTTTTCCAAAACTGTACTATGTAATAAAACAGTTTTAGCATGTATGTTTCATTTAATTTCCATGAACAACAAAGCTGGTATCACAGCCAAACAAACTACAGAAGCCGGCATCGCTGCCACAGTCATACATTTCACAAATATCATGGCTCATTCCCTCTCATGCCATTTTTCAGACCAATACAAACTTTGCTACGTGACACGCAAATTTCTCATCTGTTATTTGGATTTTTTTAAACAAACAAAATTTTGTGATTACAGTGTATGAAAACACATGCACATAATTAATTTCTCTATATTTACCTCATCTACAAGAGAAAGACTACAAAACTGTGCACAAACCTTATAGTTAACACCAGAATAAGGATATGAATACCCTCAATTATTAGGAACTAAAGTATGTAATGTAAAAGCTTCATTTCACATATGAAATAAACTTTCTTCTCCTTAAAGAATATCTCAGTTCAGAGGAAAACAGGAGTTGAATCAAGCAAATTTACATGAGGAGAGATCAACTTTAAAGTGCCTGCAATTATTTTGTACGTTGTCAGTTTAACTTTGTTTCAGTGACATCAGTAATTTTTAAGGATTGTAAATTATTAGAAACAGTTTATGAAGTAGCATTCAAACTGCACATGAACAAAACTTTGAAAAACTCACAGAAAGCATTCCAAAATTCAGGAAATACTGCATACATAGCATGTCTTTACGGAAATGATGGGCACTACTGGTACTTCGCACTTCTAAGAATCCAGAAAAAACGGAACAGAGCAAGTCATCCTGGTTTTGAAATATATTTTTCCTAAACCTTCTTCGTCCATTCCTAGTATATGTAACTTGGAAAAGTTACGTGGCACTGTACTTCACCTTCTGAACCCCTAAAATGATATGACCTTGATTTCTCTCATCAAATTCTATACCATCAATTTGTCAGTGATACAAGCTGAGGTGGCCAAATGCAAAGCAGTAATGGGGCACAACCTGTAGCCAGCTAGTAAGAGTTGAGCCTCATCACAGGCCACAGTCCTAGTTAGAATTTTATAGTGTAGTGTGAATTCTTACATTACTCTTAACACTGCAGGACTTGAATTTTCATAAATTTTGACAACACCTGAAGAAAAAGGCAAGTATCATTCTCAGTTTTTGGAAACTAAACTGAAACTAAATAAACATGTAAGTGTTAGACATAATACTTAACTGCATATAGATCCACAAATCACTTCCAATTGTAATTAATAGCTCCTTTAATTGAAATTGTTACAATTACTTTCCTTCTCTAGAAGTGACAAGTCTCAAATCTTCAGCTGAAATGTGATCCTCCCAGTTTTCTCCCTACTTTCATTTTCAATGACAACATGAAGACAGGATCATTTTCAAGTTATCATACATTGAACTTACTCTAACCCCAGTTGGTTAGAATTGGAAAACAATCCTTGTTTGAAATATTGAGTTAGAGGTTCATTATGAAATTCTATTGAAAATAAATTGAATGTACTTGTCCTTACCTTGGTAGGAAGACACTTTCCACTACATAGAAGTCTTGCATAAGAACATCTCTGTCCGGTTTTGATGTAAGGTTTCCTACTGTGTATCCTATTCCCAGCTGGATAGCACCTTTAATAGCCGAGGATGCAGTCTGCGTAGAAAGTAAGAGTTCAAGCATGAGTTTGCTAAAAATAGATTTCTGTTCTTTATCAGTAACATGCTAAACTCTTAATCATTTTCTTAATAACACCATGTCATCTTTACCTCCTAGACCTCAGAGAGATGACTGCTTTTCAATTAGAAGATTTAAAAGAAACACTATGTTGTAGCAAAAGCTACAAAAATCAATTATTTGATTGTACAGATTGAGACTTTTCAAATTGCCCAAATAATTTAGAAACTGCGTTCTATTCTTATCATAGAATCATAGAATACCAGGTTGGAAGGGACCTCAAGGATCATCTGGTCCAACCTTTCTTGGCAAAAGCATGGTCTATACAAGATGGCCTAGTACCCTATCCAGCCAAATCTTAGAAGTGTCCAATCTTGGGGAATCCACCACTTCCCTGGGGAGATTATTCCAATGGCTGATTGTTCTTATTGTGAAAAATTTTCCTCGTGTCTTGTACTCTTGTAACTTGTATTCATTACCCCTCGTCTTCTCCCTGTGACTCCTTGCAATAAGGGAGTCTCCATCTTCTTTGTAGCCACCCTTTAAATACTGAAACATGGTGATAAGGTCTCCCCTAAGCCTTCTTTTCTCAAGGCTGAACAAACCCAGTTCTCTCAGCCTTTCCTCATATGGCAGGCTTCCCAGTCCTTTGATCATCTTTGTGACCCTTCTCCGGACACTCTCCAGCCTGTCCACATCTTTTTTGTATAGTGGGGACCAAAACTGAACACAGTATTCCAGGTGTGGCCTGACAAGCGCTGAGTAGAGTGGGCTAATGACGTCTTTATCTCTGCTGGTGATGCTCTTGTTGATGCAACGCAGCATCCTGTTGGCTTTCTTTGCTGCAGCAGCACACTGTTCACTTGTATTGAGCTTGTTGTCCACCAGGACCCCCAGGTTCCTTTCCACAGAGCTGCTCCCCAGCCGGGTAGATCCCAACCTGTGCTGCACTCCTGGATTAAGTTTTCCCAGATGCAAGTCCTCACACTTGTCCTTGTTGAACTTCATAAGGTTCTTGTTAGCCCACTCTTCCAGCCTATCCAGGTCTTCCTGCAGGGTGGCTCTCCATTCCAAAGTGTCCACTTCCCCACTCACTTTGGTATCATCAGCAAACCTCATCAGGGTACAGCTGATCCCATCATCCAGATCACTTATGAAGATATGAAACAGGATCGGGCCCAATATCAATCCCTGGGGGATTCCACTTGTGACAGGCTGCCAGTTTGAAAAGGAGCTATTTACCACCACTTCCCTCTGGGTGCAGCCTGTCAGCCAGTTCCCCACTCACCACACAGACCACTTTTCTAGACCGTAACGCATCAGCTTCTCTGGGAGGAGGCTGTGGGAAATCAAATCGAAAGCCTTGCAGAAATCCAGGTAGACAACGTCCACCGTTCACCCCACATCAACCGAGCAGGTTACTTTGTCATAGAAGCGACCAGGTTTGTCAAGCACAATTTGCCCTTGGTGAATCCATGCTGGCTTTTCCCAATCATGTGCTTCATTTGACTTGTGATAGTCCCCAGGAGGATTCATTCCATAACTTTCCCAGGGACTGAAGTAAGACTGATGAGCCTATAATTTCTCCTTTAAGCCCTCCTTGTAGATGGGGATGACATTAGCCTTCTTCCAGTCTTCTGGGATGTCCCCTGATCTCCATGACTTCTCAAAGATTATGGAGAGTGGTCTCACAATGGCATCAGCCAGCTCTCTTAACACCCTCGGTGGATATTGTCAGGGCCGATCGATTTGTAGGTGTGAACTCCTGTAATAGTTCACATACCAACTCTTCCGTCACTGACAGTGGGTCTGTGTTTGCATCGACCGGATTTTTGTTTCCAAAGCCTGGGGCCCAACGGTGCTGGTAAAGACAGAGGTGAAGGACGTGTTGAGAACCTCTGCCTTTTCAGCGTTGTTGGTGACTAATTCACCTCTCCTGTTTAACAGTGGGCCGCTATTTTCCTTCTGTTTCTGCTTGTTGTTTATGTACCTGAAGAACCCTTTCGTGTAGTTTTTGACATCTCTGACTGATTTCAACCCAGGCTAATCTTTTGCTTTTCTAACTGCATCTCTGCACGCCCTGGCAATGCCCTTGTAGTTCTCAATGGGTATTCATCCACTTTTCCATCTTTGGTATGCTTCTCTTTCGGTTTTGAGCAGACTCAGAAGCTCACAGTTAAGCCAAGCAGGTCTCCTGCTCCACCTACTTCCCTTACCTTTAAAGGGGATGGACTGTTTTCATGCTTCGTGCTTCCAGGAGAGCGTTCTTGAAAAACTCCCAGCACTCACTAGCTCCTTTAACCTCCATGGAAGCTTCCCAATGAATCCCTCCCAGCTGAGCTCTGAGCGAGCTGAAGTTTGGTCTTCTAAAATCTAAAACATTTGTCTTAGTAGTACTAGCCTTCAGCATGCTCAGCAGGATCCCACCCTCCACAATATGATGATCAGTGCAGCCAAGGCTATCACTAACCAAGATATTACAAAGCAGGTTTTCTTGGTTTGTGAGTAGCAAGTCCAGCAGTGCCTCATTCCTGGTTGGCACATCTAACATTTGTATGAGGAAGCAATCCTCTATGCATTCCAGGAACTTGATGGATGACATGTGAGCTGCTGTATTGTTCTGCCAACAAATGTCTGGGTAGTAGAAGTCACCCATAAGAGCCAGTTTCAGTTCTGTTGACTGAAAGCTTGCCTAAGTGACCCAAATATTGCTTCTTTGGCCTTATCGTCTCAGTCTGGAAGTTGGTACTAGATGCCTACTGTAAGATTCCCCTTGGAGATGACCCATCTGATCTTGACCCAGAAGGCATTCGATAGGGCTTCCACAATCACCATAATTAACTTCTATACATTCAAGGTTCTCCTTAACATAGAGCGCGGCTCCTCCTCCTCTTCTTCCCTGCCTGCCTTTACGAAACAGCCTATAGCCATCCATCATGATCCTCTCAAGACATTTCCAATCTAACTGGACATTCAAACTGCTTCGGGATTTTGAAACAGCATATATTGTCTTCTGGAAAAAACAGTCACAAATTCCAGGCGATTGCACATGCATACCAAGGCATCACAATGCAAGCTAATGGTTAAATGCAGATTCTGGATAAAAATGTATTTATTAAGTTTTGCTTAACAATCAATGCATGAGGTGTATTAACTGGGCGGAATCCAGAGAGAAATGAAAGTGATGAGGAAAGAAAAATCTCTGTATAAAAATCTATACACATAGACTAAAATGACTTAAATTCAACAAACAGGGCTTGCAGGGGAGAGAAGGGTTCAAATTGCCAAATTGTGACAGATGCTCTATATATGTAAATTGAGATCATTTCTGAAACTTTCTCATGCTGACTAGACAATCCTGCTGGTTGGATAAAAAAAAAGTCAGAACTGAGTCAAAGTAAGAAATTAGTCAAGAAAGGAATTCTTAAGAAAAGATGGAAAGAGTGAATAAAGAAAACCATTGGGAAGAGAAAGAAGGCCATCAGGAAGGGACTATCTTCCTTTGGCATGATGTATTTTCACCAGTCTGAAGATACCATTTTGGTGCCTGTTTTCAGGTTTCCCCTCCCATCCACCAAACAAGCACGAGACTGTACCAGGGGAAGCAAAGAACACCAGAAGTTTCGCAGTCAGAACTACTTCAGCACTTGAACAAAAACATTTCAGGAGTGGGAATTACATAAGAAAGGGTTCAAGTACACAAAACTACTCTTGTTATAGTTCTCGGAACAGCATATGCTGGAGTCACTGCTTATTTTTAGAAAAGAAAGAACAGAGATGTGTAGCTCCTAAATAATTAAGACTGCACACCAAGCAGAACTTGCACTTGCATAACAGTGCAGAACAGGCAATTTGGTGGAAACAAACAACACCACCATTCTTAGACTGCTACTTTGGCTATTAAAACGATTTGGCTTTGTGTCATAAGATGATTCACATTTTTCTTTCCTTGAAAGGCCTCTATTCATGAATGATTAATGCCCAACAAAAGCACTAATTATGTAACTTTGATCAAACCAATACACATACAAATAGAGTTCCTGCTTCATAGCTGGATGCCTATCTTGTTCACTGCCAGAGCAAGGGACTATGTCAGAAATAGCAGCAAATAGCACAGTACTGTATTTTATTAATGAGAGAGGATAAGTCATTGGGGAAAAAAAAAAAGACAAACCCAAAAAAAACCCATGCCAATGTGACTTCAAGAGGAGAACTCTGGATCACCTTTCAAGCTTATAAACAATTTCTGTAGTACTTCTCAAATTCAAAAGAAGACCTGCAGTCTCTGAAGGGCAGAATGTAAGGCCTTCTACTAGTACGGTGCAGACCTTACCTACAAGGTTACCTCCTTGTTAATTTCCACTCCTATTCAAGAGTGTCATTAGTAACTGCACATCAATTCTGCAGCAATCACAGCAACGGGTTTAACAGAAAAGTAATGTTATGAAATCATTCAGTATATTCTAACAACTGTTTCAAAACAAACTGATAACAGTTACAGCATGCTGAAGGCAATTCCTGGCCCCAAGTCAATTGTTTGTGAACCACTGTTATAAATTAACCCCAACAAAGGCTGGTCACCCAATATCCTCTTAACAAATGACAAGTTTTTGTTTTCACAAGCCTTAAAATGAAAACAAAACAAACCCTGGAATTTGTCTCAATACAAACACTTGTCTGGGTCTAACTTTTTTATTATTATTATTTTGTGATTAAGAACGGAATCCAAGGAAGAGATGAAAAAGCAGCTCCTCAAGCCTTAGGGGAAATGTTCTTGATTCATCCATTTTATTACTACAAAAATATTTACTGGAATCTACAAAGGCAAACGGAAAAATTGAACTCTCACGCATTTCTCCTTACTCAGGCACCTCTTTTAATGCCCATGAAGGCAGTAAAATCTAGGTTCAAACCTAAGCCCCTTATTCCTTTCAATTCCTCTTGAATACTCTCCTGCTGTAGAGAAAGCAATAAAATTCAGCAGCCTTCTGTGCCACGAGTTCTCTCTTTTGGAGACTGAAATAAATTTTTCTTTCTATTAACCTCATGCAGGGGTTCAGAAAGTGGCCCTAAGTCCATGTCTCAGATGTAACTGTACAGCTGACAGCATACAGTGACTGTACAGTGACTCTTGGATCATTTAACCTATTATCAACACCTTCTGAAGCTCTAAGAAATGAAAGGATGAGAATAATCAGCAGGATAAAAAACTTCAGCTGATATGAAACTAATTGGAATTGTAGCAAAATTTGTAGCACACTGTAACAACCACTGTCTTTGCTACCTAAAGAGGCACAACAAAGCAAAAATTTTACCATCCTCCTTTGCTGATTAGGGTATTACTGTCTACTGCACAGGTGCTTGGGTGGTTTTTGTACTGACAATGAAGACAGAAACCCATAAAAATGTTGCCAGTTTCAGACTAAACTACCTTTTATTGGCTCTGATACTATGGATCCTAATGTGCCAGCCCAGGATCTGTCCTCTTTGGCAACATATAACAGCATAAACTTGAATGGGTGTAGGCACACAACCTCACGTCTCAGACTAGCCAAGGTCTGACTTACACTAATTTTCACTTCTGATGCTACTGTTGAAAGGACAGATCTGCTCCTTCCTCTCCAGCCCCAAAATATATGCATTGGTACTGTTCCCACTGTGCCAGCAACAGTTTCTCTGTGTCAACCAGTTACAAAAGAGCTGATACAACTGCAAGTTTTAGCAGTTCCCCAATTCACGTAAGCACTAATGTCAGTCACCCAACTGAATTTAAAAAAAAAAAAAAAAAAAAAAAATCACACCCTCACAGTATAAACCAAATTGGATAGGGGTTATGTTTGTCTTTCTACTGGCTGCAGGAGGACAAGTGAAGTCTGAACTAGCAAAATGCCCACCTCCTTAAAAATGCGTCATCACCTCCTGAACACATCTCAATGGACACTGAATTTATGCTAGCTCAGTGCTTTGTGCCATATGGCCAGCACACTCTTGTCTTTGTAGTGGGACCCCTGGATTTCTCTCCAGTTCACAACCAGAATCAGGTATAGTTTCTCCCCAGCGTAGGTTTTCAACAAAAGTTATTCAGGAGAGAAAAGCAAGACTTTCACAAAAATTCAGGTTAAACTGTAGCTTACATAGATACTGAGTAGTAAAGCATGAAACTGTATGATTAAATATAATGTAAATTACAATTCCTGCAGCCATAGAAACTGAGAAATCGCCCATTCCCTGTACTACTACCCCAGAGTGCCAGTACTTCAAAGCAGGCAGGGACATTTCTCTTCCACCTACCACCAGTTGCCTGCTAAACGGGAACAGATCAGCAAAGGGAAAAGATGTACTGGGGATAAAGTGCTCCAGGAGAAGTCCCATAATTTCTGAACTGTTGAGACAAAACACCTCCCAGACAGACTCTGATAGACCCAGCTCCACGTTCAAAGAATGGGACTACCCTATCTCTTCAGATTGCTCTATATCCAAGTAGTAGATTAGCAAATAATAGAGGGATTTATTGTAATGACTTTGTTATTTTCACCACAAAATTCCATCCGTGTATCTCATAATGCTTAAGTAATTCCACCTTTAGTATTCCCACATTTTTTATTTTAGTCAGTCTGCCTTGCTGTCCACAATATGAACATATTCAAAACGAAACTTAATTCTTCCTCCTGTCTACTGCCTCTCCACAGTTTTAGCCCTGCATATAAAAGCTTAAATTGTCTTCATTCTGATGAAACATACCTTTGCCCCGTTTTGTCAAAAGTAACTATATATTTTCTCTACATTTGTCATACAGCATCGCTATAAGGCCTGTAGACATGCATAGTCACATTATATGCATAGCCACAAAGCATAACAACAGGTTACAGGATGAAAACGGAATATAATACAGAACACAGGTATATGGAATATCTGCATCACAGATAAATATTCTAGCACTAGATGTGCTGTCTCATTAACTACTGTTCTCTACAGATGGATCTTTCACTCACTCTACATCACTCTGAGCTGAAATCCTTTTTCAGAGTAGCAAAATAAATGAGAACTTAAATCCTTTCAAATCAGATATTAAGTTTGTGCAGGATCCCACAAATGTACTGGGTAGGATTTTAACATTGCTTTTCCTACAGATACTTGCTTTCAGGCTAGTTCTGTAAAATTTAAATTAATTATTTTCATAAAAGAAAGGTGTCAATCAGACACACATAACGTATATAAAGGCAGTTTACATTCAGATAACAAAAAATCAACTGAAGTTATTTAACAACTGTGCAAGTTAGGGACAGGGCTATTGAAAGGATTGGAAAAGCCTACTCTTTAATAAAAATGAAAAAAACCCAGGGATGAGAAAAATATAGGTACTATAGTTCCAGTAAGTATATTATACATTGCTCAATAATTATTTCCATTAGAGTGTGAAGGTTGTAAATGGCTGGCAAACCTAACTAACCGCTGATGTGACAGTGAAGGGTTGATTCTGAGTATATAGTAAAAAAAGACTTCAGATATGGTAAATAGGTTTATTCTTTTAAAAAAGTTTTCTGGTATTTTCTCCATATTTGTATGAGACTATTAATGACAGAAAACAAATCATTTAACAAACCATGAGCAGAGAGGAACTGAGTGGGATGCAGCCTTCATTTAATTTAATAGAAGTTCCCCTCTACTCTCATTCACAAAGTTATTTTCCCATTCTTCTTTTAACTCTCAATTGTTCTTTGCTAAATCTTTATGCATTCCCCTCAAGCACCTCGTGAAAAATGTAACTCTAACATTCTTGTCTTCTTTAAAAGTAGACATCCTAGGGACGTCCCTCAGGACTGTGTGGATGTAAACTTTGTCCTTCTTTATCTGTTCTCCCTTTTTATAGCTCATTTTATCGCAGCTGAAGTTTGGCCTATGAACTTTCTGGGGCAAAGATGGTGCTTCTTCCAGAAGACATCTGCCTTACTGCAGGCGCTATAAAGCAATGAAAAAAAATGAACTCTGCCTCATCAACTCCACCTCATTATCACTCCGGAAGACAAGATGATGTTTGCTTTCTTTCACCCTCTGTACAACTGTCATTCAAACAGGTTTTAAAATCTGCCTAATGAAATGGTGGAGATAACTAGTTATCACAGTTCTATGTAAGAGACGAGGAGAAAAAGGCATGTGAGCAGAAGCCACCACTGATTAACACTGGTCTGCAGCATGCTTCCCACAACATAGCTACTATTAGTTCATTTCTTTCTACTACTGTCTGTAGAGAAGCCTGCTCTCATCTCTCTCACCAGCCCACTCTGCTGCTAGGTGTGACTTAATGAACTGGACTGATGTAGAATAGCTGCCTTCCTTCAGGCAGCATTCTCAGTGAAGTTAAAAAAAAAAAAAAAGAAATCCAGAGTCTCACTTGGTCAAAATGATTTAAGCCACATGGGTTAGGCGAGATGTGAATTTTCTACTACAAGTAAGCATATGTTCTTCAGTTACACTGGTTTCTGTAAGTACCAGGAATCCACACACACTATCACTCCCATGCAAACACAGTTTATCTTTTCCAGACTCCTGAAAAGATACTAAGCCTCCATAAATTGTGTAAACCCTTAAGCCAAACCACCTGAGGAGAGTGCTGATTGAAAAACAGTATGCCTTCTTCAAGCAACATTTAAATAGAGCTCTCTTTGAACATTAGGAAGTTGCAATTAGATTCAAGATGTATGTGTGGTTATTGTGTAGTCCGTGGCTTCTGCACTAGAGCTCTCTTGCCTTTGAGTGCCTGCCGTGCTTACAGTCCCATTGAAACAACACTTCTTGCAGCTGCTTCTGCTCAAGCTTCTGGAGGTGGCTACCCCATCTCAGCATGCTCTCTGCAGCTGCCACATTTCAGCTTTCAATTTCCTTTTACATTAAATCACAAGCAGGGACATAAAAATAGAGTTACTAGAAAATCGCACTGACTGAACTAGTTTTACTCTTTCTCCACAACTTGTAACCATGGGTCACTACAGTCATGGTACTCCTTCACTCTTTCTTCAGTTCACACTATTTTTCTCTCTGTCAAATGTTTGCCCAGCTGCTGCAGGTCACACTTCATGAAGCTGGACTTCTGCCCATCACCCTCACCTCTGGATCTTGTTACTGGGGGGGGGGTGGAGTCTGAGGGGGGTGAATGGCTATTACTAAGTTGTTCTTTCCTCCTTAATTACCTTAGTAATTACCAAAATTACCTTAATGCCTCTAGTCTGCTTTGCAAGAAGCACCTGCAACCTCGAGAGGAAAACTCTGCCCAATGTTTTTCTTATTATAAGGCAATCTATAACGCAAAATAACTAGAAAGACAGACAGGTATTTATTTGTACAATGCAGATGTAATTAGAAATGGTCCCATAGACCTAGAAAAATAAAGGACTGCAGCAAAGAGTAGAACCATCCAGGATTCTCTTTCAGAAAGATGAAATTATACTGGTCTATGCCATGTTCTTTTGTCATTCTTTTTCTTTGTACCCTAGAGCGATGCCTCAGTACAAACTAATGCAGCACTACATGCTACTCTATCTAGTGTTGGCTCAGCTTTCTGAATTATACATATCAATAGCATACTATGCTATTAAAACAGTAGACCTTATCTTTTTCTGGCATACTATGCTGAATGGTAGCATAAATACTAGATCATTAAACAAGTGCAACTGATAATATTGTATCTTTTTTTTCCCTCTTTATATAATTACTGTTTCAAATTGGTGAGAGTAGTTTTCTTGTAGTCCTTTGAATAATTTTAACAACTTTGTCGGGATCCTCTCCCAGGAAACAGTTAAGACATCCACACATTAGATTCTTCCAGCTCAACTGCTATCAGAATGATTTTCTGACCCAAGCTGAATGTGATCTCATTTCATTTTCCAAAATTGGATTCAGGTGACTCCATGGCTTTCAATTAATTTTTCCTCCATTTCAAAACATTCATGCCGAAGTTTCAGGAGCAGCCATGAATCCAAGTGCTTTGGTTCTTCTCTCTATCTCTCTGAGAAAAATAATTAGAGACCTGTAAGTTTGGTAGTAGTCACTGCTGCAGGCAAAGCCACTAAAGACAGTAATTTCAGTATCTTTCCAGATGTACAAAGTGCTCAAAAGTCTGCCATTGAAAACATAGGTCCCAGTGCAGCAAAAATTCCAGCAGCAGAGTTTCAATGTCTGCAAGAGTAAGTACCCTACATGCAGACATTAGGTGCAGGGCATAAGCCAATGCCAAAAGTGATGCAGCAGTGCTGTTTGTACATGTTTGCAAGTTCTAACAACAGATAGCTGGCTTCCTTTATTTAGACAAATTCCCTTCGCTCTGGGGCAAAGTGACTCATGCTTATGATATGCAATTTTGAACAGGTTATGTAAAGTGCCTGTAATACACTAAGCAAAAGAGCCACAAGATACATAATAATGAGAAACAAAGTCTAATTGTACACATGTGTGGCAGCCTTCAGATTACAAGTAGAGATTTTGGTAACCTTGTAGGAGGTTTCCAGAACAAGTGCAATATATATATCTGCTTTGTCTTCTGGTGTGATATTCTTCTACACACTTAACGTGCTTTGACAGACCTGTCTGTGCCCCATTCTTGCCACGATCCTAGTATTAATCATCACTATGCTACTGAAATCTATTTTGTCAGGAAGCAGATTTAGGGAATACTGTATAATTGATGACATTGCAATGCAAAAGCTGCACGTGTGTCAGCAGCTTCTCACAACAAAATCTGCAAAATATCAGGAGGAAATGAAAAAAAGTGGCTACTGCATACTCCAGATTTCAGTGACAATACTGCGATGGATATCCAAGAGAAGCTACAGTATGGGGACTGCATTTTGTTGCC
>VZTQ01012394.1:28088-92008 GCA_013400755.1 Pelecanoides urinatrix | reverse complement strand
AAAAAAAAAAACCCAAACAAAAAAAATCCCCAAAACAAACCAACCCAAAACTAAACCACCAATCAAAAAAATCCCACCCTCAAAGAGCTGGCCACAGTATGCATAATTTAAGATTTCTTTGATCTCAAAGTTATTTGAGTCCTCTACCTTAAAAGCTGCATTGAACATATATCTGTGAAGTTTCTCTTCCATTAACTAAGTTCTTTGATTAAAGTGACTGAAATGAAGCATGATGCATAATAGAAACCATGCCACTGTCTTAGTCTAGTTATGCATTTCAGAGCCTGAAAGGATGTTGTAGGAACACTCATGCAAGGCTTCGCACAAGGTTTTAGTAATGTAAGACACTTTCTTGGAGCTCCACAGTGTTTACATTCATGCAGCTGGCAACTCAGATTTTCTTCTGCCAGGGAAGCGGGCCAAAACTTGACTATCGTAGGAAATTGAAGAAATGCAGATTTAATTAATTCAGATAAAGATGTTACCTTCCTCTATTTTAGCTGAGTGAACAAAATCATAAAGACAATATTGGAAGAATCTAAAGTCCCCAAAATGCAACTGATAGGTCTACAGATTACTTATTATTCTGGAAAGCTTTATCCTGGGTGATGTCAGAAATGCTCTCTGGGAGGAAGTTCATTTTTATGCAACTGAGGTGAACTTAAAAACAATGAAAATCAGTCATTACTACAGATGTTTGTAATATATGGATAGCTCTTATAACTAATCTACATAGATTCAGGACACATTTGGAACCAATGCGTCTCACAACAGGAGTCGATGGCAGGATGACATTAACTGTTCCTTCACTAATCTCTCTGCTTTGCAAGGGTGATCTTTTACCTGCAGTGGGGTTGAGACTGAAACTGTCATCACATTTCAGGATGATTATCTCCCAGAATTATCACTAGAAATCCCTTGAATTACTCACATAAAGCTTGACATTACAAAATTTTTCTAATGTCTGTGTTTCTGAACTATGTGTTAGTTACTCATTCTGCTTCCAGCTATACTATTGCTCCGTTGAAACCACATCTGCCGACACAACTTCTTTGGCTACGAGACCTTTTCAGGGGAGCACATCACTGGCAAGAATATTCCAGGTCAAAGATACATACCAGTACCGCAGGTGTCATGCCACACAGCCCTTCATACACTTACTTAGTCCCATCTTAACAGCAGTTATACAGCTGCCCTTGTGCTATACATTAGAGGTCAAAGCAGAGCAAAGTAAAAACCAGAATTGCCACAATTCAAGCCGATGTACTGTCCTTTGCTTTTCTAAGCTGAACAGCACAAGCTTCTTCACCTTTATTATGTTTGGTTTTGGTTTGTTGTTGGTTTTTTTTGTTTTGTTTTGTTTTTAGAAGTGGAAGTGAAGCCTCTGAGCAATGAGAATGAGTTAGCAAGCATTGTCTGACCTCAGATCTACATGAGTGTCTTGCCTAAGTGTTTCCACTGTGATCAAGGGCAGTGGCAGATGGGAACAGGAACTGCCCAAGTAGCTGAAAAAGCACCAGCTGAGGAAACAAGCTCTTCCAGCCCAGATTCTGAAGGAAGTGGCACAGGAAGTCACAGGTCAGAACTGCAAGTATCTTCCAGCCCAACAAACCAAGTGCAACAACACATGGGTGTAGAACTGTAAATGTAATATCTGTATAAAAGAGCAAAGAAAAGTTAGGTGGGCAATAAAAGACAGGCAGGTCTTAACTGTAAACAAGACTTCAACAGAGCAAGATCTCCTTGTGAAAGTTACCTAAAAATATAGAATTAAATGGGAAATTATATGAAATGCCTCTGTCAAACACAGGTCCTTCCAGGCTCACCCTGTAACCAACTTTCTAGACATATGCAGTTGATTCCTCTGGACTTCTGTAAAAAAAATATGAAACAATGTTACATGGAATAGCTGGAGAAGGTGAGAATTAACAGAAAGTGCAAGGTTTGTAAAGAAATTGGCTTGAGCAGAGAGATACGTTGTTAAAAGTGAAAGCATCAGGAAAAGGCATGCTACCAGCAAGCCCTGCATGGATAAATTGTGGTGTCAAAATCTATTATTTTTTTATTAACATTATCACAAAAAGCAGGAGCATAATGATCATCTTTATTGATAACACTAAACTATAGGGCATATGCAACACAGGACCTTGAAAACAGAACAAGTGAGGGTGTAAGTATAAGAAAAGGAATTAAACTGGCATAAGATCCAAGTACAGACAACTGGTGGCTCAGCGGAAAGGGCAGAATTTGGAGATGATAGTCACTGTGGTCTCCCAATGTGATGCGGTTGTGAATCCCAGGTTTTGTCAGAGATGCATTTCCAGAAGAATTTGTGCCATGGTGAGAAGTCTTTACAAGGCTTCCTTTGGAATATTGTGAATTTAGACTTGAACAGGAACAGAGAAGAGCATGTAGGATAACTGGGGGGAATGGAAACTCACCCATGGTGGGACTACCAAGATTCATCTTGTCTAGTCTAGCAATATAAAACTGCAAAAGTGTCCACCTCAGGCACTGAACTGTTCTTCCTTTCTCGTGCTAAATGTCAACAACAATTTAGACTTCAATATTTTAAAGTCATAAGCTGGGAGACTGAACATAACCTATATATAAAAAGAAAAAAAGCATTTTCTCAAACATTATTTCCTTTCACTTCCGAAAAAATTATCTGGAATGTTAAGGCCACCCAGATACTGAAAATGTAGCTGCCAACAAAAGGGATGGGAAAAGAAATAGTAGTTTATTATTCCCCCTGACTTCACCAGCAGTGCTGTAGGCAACACCCAGAGATGAAAAACCCTAACCCATGATACATACTGTAGGAGCATGTGGATCTCTGTGCTAGATTACAGAAATTAAGGAAAAAACCCACCTCTTCTTTGAGGTGATCTGTCAAGAAAATGATCAAATCCAGCAGCTAACAATTTGGTTGTGTAAATATGTGTAGAAAAATGTGCAATTTTAGCTCCCCTTAGTTATCATCAGTGCCAGGTGGACTTAATAATGCTGGTCCCAGATAATCAGTGACAGAAAACCAAAACCAAAACCAGTATCAGCTACTGTTACAACATCTAAATAGCCCTATGCTGCTACTGTTGATGCATGCTCCTACATTAAATATGTCCTCTCTTAAACACCATTTCTTTTTTAAAAAACAAAGCAAACAAAATACTGTTTGGCAAAGCACTGAGGAGGTGGTAGGGTAGGTTTCCAGTCCAGACACATCACATAAACAATTCAAAGCATTTGGGAACTTACCGTACTAAACTTCTGACAACGGTGTTTATGCCCAGAGATGTATCTGTTGCTAAGAGCAAAGAATTTCCATCAATCTAGCAAAAGTGTATTTTAAAGCTGTACTGAACAAGCTTTTAAATAGTCAGCTCTGCAGCGGGTAGAAATGTCTTATGATTTCACAGAAGGAATAAAGTACTTTCAAAAAAACCATGGAATGTGTTTTGTTTGTTCTTGTATTTAGTCAATTCTGAAATATATTTCACTTACAGCAGATTTGAATTACCGATATGAAGGGAAAAACACACAATGAGAAGGTTGTAAGTCTTATTTACCTTTTTATATGTTTTCTCTTCATTTGGCTTTCCAGCAGTAACATCTCCATTTTCAGTAACAGATGACATCTAACAACAGAAGCTTAAGTTATAAACAAAGTAGTTGCTTTAGAACAGTTAAGTGTTCAGAAAACATCATACAATTTATAATCCTTTTTTGCTAAATTTAAACTTTTTAGAAGACAGCAAGTCACCAAGATCAGTGACATATCTAGGATATTCCTAGAAGGATTTTCCAGGCAGACTAAAAGGACAGCACTGCCCCAGGCACATGTCCAGCATTTGGCTGCTTCTGCATGACCCTCTATTCCTTTTTCCCCACACCAGTATGCTGGTCTGCAGGAAGATACTGCAGTGAAATCTTGCTCCTCAGTAGACTGCATGAGATGATCCTGAAAGGTACAATGATGGGCAAAACCATCAAGCTTGTGAGCCAGATATTCAATGGCATGTCTCACAGGTCCAAGGCCTTCGGCTGCATTGACATGCTGCAACTCCTCAAAGGAGCAAGGAGGTATTTGACATTGCATCTTGATGGCTGTAAAGCAACGCTAGATCAAGAATAAACCACTAAGTTAGAGTGTCTGACCCAAGAGATTTCTAAGTGTAGCTCCCAAAGTGAGTAAAACAAAAAGCTACAAGGACATGTTTTAAAGTCATTCTAGATTTTGCCAACACTTTCACAGTGGAAGTATACATACCCTTACGAACAACAGGGCAAGTCATCTGGAGCTGAGAGCGAAGATCAAGCCATTCATTGGTGGTGTTAATGTTTTCCAGAACCTATTAAAAGAAAAATCTCTTATGTCTGTGCCATTACAAATTTACATCTCACAGAATAGCTTTACATTTCCTTTTTCTACTATTCGTTAGACCTTTAGCAAGAATCCAGCTACGAGTGATGCTTTTCAAGAATCACCTCAAAGAACTTGGTTACTAATGGATCATTTAATGTACTTAGAAACTAGCAATATTACACAGGATAGAATCAGTGTAGTCTAACTTCCCTTTGCCCTAGGTATTTCCCTACTGTGGCACAAGCAACCCTACAATAAAACATTTATGTGCAACAGTAGACATACATGCTCTGGACTGTTGTGTAATTACACGCTCTCTTCCACGAGGACTTTAAACATTAAATACTAAACCTTATAGTCTTCACCCACTTGGGATAGCCCGTATTTTAATTCCAAAAGCCAAAAAGAGAAGCAATAGGAGTGATGGTTTGGAGGACTGTACACTGAATAGTCATAGATAACAAATAAACTCATTTTGGAAGTTTTCCATAATGGTAGCTACTATTGCATAATTTCTGTAAGTAGTCTTGTTGAGGTAAGCTATTTCAGTTAAAATGGTTTGACTAAGCATATGACAAAATATTACTTAATCAGATATTATTTGATACCTCTTTGGAATCAGCTCTCCCTCCCATCTTCCACATCTGTTTTAGGCCACATGAGTAATTAAATTTTTCAATTTAATTTCTCAATCACACCGGAAGGGAAAAAAAAAAAAATCTCATTTGTCTTTAAGCAGTACAAATAGCACCTTGTACATAACTAAAAATTGATTTTAAAAAAAAAAATATTCCCAGGCCTCATTCAATGAATTCAATTTTCCAGTAATCAGAATACATAACACCACTAAGAAACCCTTTCATAAAAGGCTTCAAAACAGTATTTTCCTCCTCTTCAGAGAAGCAGACTATTAATTGCACCTGAGCCATAAAAAGGGGACAACAAATAGAAACCTGGATTTTCCGAGAACAAAACAATGCCTCCCTGGAAAAACTCTTCTAATGTTACATACCAGTATTTTCCTACTGCAGGTAACTACATTCTTCATTGTAGCCTTCATGCAACTGATGTACCTCAATCAATAATTCCTTTACTTGGATGTGCCTTAGCATCAAACCCCTACTTAAAGGCAACAACTCAGTTTTGATCGCTTTTAAAACTGAGTGTAGTTTATCTAGCTTACCTATATTCACACATTTAATATTAATATTGTTCCATGCTTGTAAGTCTATCAGTACACGAACACAGACAACAAGAACTTCTGTTAAAACAGCTTTTGTAGGAAATGAAATGTCATTTTAATCACTAGTAGGAGAAGACTCTTTACTCAACTGATCCCTGGGTAACACCAGTAAAACCCCCCAAATTGTTGTTCTCCACAACACCCCCCCCCAAGATTATTGATATAATAAGATGTTCTACTACTCCCAAAACTTCCTAAAATACGATCATACATACGCAGCAAAAGCCAAATATGAATGCAACATGGGAACTTTCTTTCAGTAAGAAGTTAGCTGAAGAAAACACTCATGCCAGGCATAGAAGAAAAGCCTGTTTGTTCCTAGCATAGTCAGACAAATTATTCACAAACAATTCATTCATATGAAAATACACCCCTGTAATACTGCCAAGGATAAAAAACAAACAATGAGATGCCAAGTTCAGTAACTACCAATTATAAAAACTCATACACCATGAAGAAGGTAAACTCATACACCATGAAGAAGGTAAATTTTTCCTATCTATGCCAGCTTATTTCACTCCTAAATGCATCTAGAATAGAACTATTGCGGCTCCTAATCTTTTGAGAAACAGAGCACACAGCTCTAACTTAACTGGGGTTGTGTTAAACGTTTTTCCAAGATCTTCGTTGTGACAATCTTCTCCTATTCCATGTTAATAATCTTCTAGAAAACAAGTATTACTTCGTGCATTTTCTCCCTGCTCTGCAGCTACTGAAATAGTACAGGTTGCCTTCTCACATGCTTTATATCATCCATAGCAAGAGCTACTGTCTCAGTTCTGCTGAGGTCACAACTTAGAGCCTTGGACCCACTTCCAGGCTACGCTACAACTATTCATTTATTTATTACAAGAGCAGGAAACTACCGTAACTAAAGCATTGGATCTCTGCACGTATCTGACAAAGGGCAGGCTCGCAATAAAGAAAGACGTGGGATGGGGGGGCAGGGAGAGGAGGAAAACATTTAGTCTAAAAAATACTAGGTATTCAGTGAAAGACTGGGCCATAAAGATCTCTGTTTAGCTTTGTAGACACCACATATCCTACCTGATGACAAAAGACAGAAACACTGAAGTCCAGCAAAAATTTAAAGAGTATTTTTCCCAAATGCTCTTAAAGAGTCAACATTTTGGTTGTGAGTCTTATTCGCAGCAAAAAGTAGCATGACCCAGTCAGTTCCTGAGACACAAGTCTACAGACTTCAATTCCAACTTTCTGCTCAGAACACCTCCCTGTCCTAAATGCAGACTTAGAAGAATCACACGTACTCAATATATGCTTCAATCTTTAAATGAAAAATCTATGTTTTACAGTTTAATTTCTCACACTGGAATTGTTGAATTGAATGCTTAACTAACACAAACTGCAATTTCCAAGATTCTGGGGAAAAAGCGCCATATGCATTTTCCTCTAAACTACAGGGGTGCCTTTTTAATTTCTCTGCCTAGCCAGAAGCCCACTACCTCATAGAATCATTAAGGTTGGAAAAGACCTCTAAGATCATCGAGTCCAACCGTCAACCCAACACCANAAGTGCAGGACCCGGCACTTGGCCTTGTTGAACCTCATGCAGTTGGCCTTGGCCCATCGATCCAGCCTGTCCAGGTCCCTCTGCAGAGCCTTCCTACCCTCCAGCAGATCAACACTCCCACCCAACTTGGTGTCATCTGCAAACTTACTGAGGGAGCACTCAATGCCCTCATCCAGATCATTGATAAAGATATTGAACAAGACTGACCCCAAAACTGAGCCCTGGGGAACACCGCTCATGACCGGCCACCAACTGGATCTAACTCTGTTCACAACTCTCCGGGCTCAGCCATCCCGCCATTTTCTTACCCAGTGAAGAGTGTACCTGTCTAGACTGTGAGTCGCCAACTTCTCTAAGAGAATGCTGTGGGACACGTCAGCACCACCCTGCCCACCAGGCAGCCGGAGTTTCTGAGAACTGAGGCGACAGACAGCAAATGCAAGCTTCCTACCCAGCTTCTCTTTTTTTTCTTGAATTTTTAATTGCATTTTCCTTATATAGCAGAAATTCACCTTCTACTGACAGCACAAGGCATTCATTTTGCCAGATTACAAGTAACTATCTGTTTTTACACAACCTTAATTGCTTAGGCCCAACTCACAGGAACAGGTACTGGTACTAACACTTGAATAGCCTTTCAGCTCAATTTCAAGTGAACTTTAAAATTCCCACCAATTTCAATTAAAGCCAACATCCATGACAAAAGCTGTCGTTAGGTTCCTACAGGCCTCATGCATTAATTCATCCAACCAAAGATTAGTTCTGCCTTCTTTCCACTATCAAGAGAACAGTATTTGTTTGAAGAATGCATTTCTTAGCCATTTAGATAATTTTCTTGAATAAATAATTTTTAAAAAGCACTGATAAAACATGCTATTTAGGAATCACATTCCAAATACAAGCCATGTAGCTTCTCACTACAACTGCCGCCTTGCCCTGGCCGATAGTTAAAATTTCCATTTTTTTCTCCTAGCGTTTGTGAGAGAGATCTCCCCACGTGTACTGCTGGCAGGCTTCTATAGTGGCTAGGACTTTCAGAAAGAGAAACCTCATTTGAAAGAAAATGTATTGCTATCTTTTCACCTAGCATAATCTATCATTTTAAATAGGAGTAAAAAACAACAAAAAAAGCAAAACAAAAGGACACTTAAATTTTTCCAGTGGGCATACGGAGAAAATAGAAGTTAAAGAACATAAGAAGTAATTACGCCTGTTTAAGATTAATAATATACAAATAAAATAGACTGTTTGGTGCACATTTTTCATCCTTAAGAGTCTGAAACACAACACTGGATTTTCAGGAAACGCCTTTTTTTTTTTTTTACATTTCAGATGACCTATTTATTAGAGATAGATACTTTCTAATCCTTAAACAGTTCTCTTCCTCCAGGAAAACACAAAAGCCCCAGAATGGGGCAGCTGACTCCTCAGAAAAGCACATAGAATCTCATATAAAATTCATACCAAGGATATTAAGACAGCACCAGAGAAAAAATTGAGATGATCAGAATAACCATTTTATCTGTCCTAAGTAACTGGAAGTTTTCAACACAAGACTGCATTCTTGACAATGGCATTTCTAATTCTATAAACAGCATTTATAGTGTATTCCATTAAAAACAGTCATCAAGTTAAATTCCTTGGTAGCCCTTGTCACTCCTCTGTTACAACTTCAAAGTAGCATCTTTTAATACAATTATGAAAATCACAGCCATTTTATTTACTGCAAAACTCACTTCTACTGGTAAGATTTGCCCGGCTATACTTTTCCTTGTGTTAATTGTGAAAGTAGATTGACAAGTCAGTTCCTCAATTCACTGAAAGGACTTGCAGATCTACACGGCAACATGCTTCTACCTCTTGGGGGACAGAGTCATACACTGCCAGATTTCAGCTCCAGTGTGAAAATCTTCGTTACACAGTGATGTGGGAAGAGGAAAAACGTCTAAACTAAAAATGTTCCACAGCGGAAGAAATCCATGAACACATAGTCATTAATGAAAAACTACTCTCTGAGTCCCGTTGGGATTCCCCGCCTCGTCCCAAGTGCCCCAATACCATTCACGGTATTCTTGGAGCTACGGGAGAGTAGCTCTAAGATCAAAAGGCACTAATAAAGCTAACTCCCCTACTTCCTTGGGATGATCAAAACTGGAGGTCATACCTTCTTAGGCACTGATCAAACTTCTCTCGCAGATGATGCGTTTATAAAGTCTCCCTCCCATCTAGATTCTCTGGCACCTAATACGACACGTACATCAGCACTGGCTTTCCCAATTAGATATCATCTCGTCTTGTCTATTTTTCCATGAAACTTGCTGGTACTCCGGACCACTGTCAAATACAGCTGACAAATTTAGGTCAACCAAAACTTACAATAGCTTTCCCCTTCCCTCTCCAGTAGAATTTGAACAGTAGGATTATTTATAAGATTATTTGCAAAGGAAGGGGCTCAGGACACACAAACCATCCTCTGACACACATACAGATTGCATACATACATCTTATTGCCATAGGAAATAAAGCAAAAATATGAGCATACTTCTGTGTGTCCCTGGCAACAGGAGCAGAAGAAGGGACCTCAGAGGTTTGTTGTGTTGCACTATTTTCAGAATGCTCAGGAGGCAGCTGAATTGTTAACATCAGGTGAACAGCATGACCTCAATTGTTTTTATTACATTTTAGCTTTTTTACAGAACTTTTCTTTACGCTTTAAAACAATGCTGACTATAATTTTCATTATTTCATTGCCTTCTTTCTGAGGTGACCAGACAATGCAGAGTGGTGTTTAAGAACCTGCAAGCATTGCTAGGCAGTGTGCCAATAAGCAGATGTAAACCAGTGAAAGGAAGCATAATTTGGTGTAGTGCACAGAGTAAGAAAAAAGGCAACACATGAAACAGTTTTCTCAACAGTCATCACAAGCTAAGCCCCTCTCCAAAAACCTTATGTCTTTTAACCTCAGTGAACGTTCTTTGTGCATGAGTGGCTGGAGAGTTACATAGCCTCAAGTGAAAACTGAGGTGATGTATGTGCCCACTCAGTTATAATAAAATACATATACAGTTCAGCTATTTTTCTTTTTTCCTCTTCCTCTTCTTTTTTTTTTTTCTCTTTTTTTTTAATAATATCCCAGACACTGGTATGTGGAATGGATTCATTTCTTTATCGTAGAAGTCATGTAGCCATCTAAGATCAAACATACCTGTATGTCCCCATACCTGAAACATCCAAGGAGTAAAAGCTAGTATATATTTTTAAACCAATACATCCTGAGAATGAAGTTAATGTTTACATATTGCAATGCACTGGATAATCACTAGAAATTCTGAAAAAGGTTCAAATCTGAAAAACTCTTTTTTCCTCCATGAGTTTTCAAATTCAGAACTTCAATCTGAGAGAGTCTTTAATCTACCTGATTCTTGTAATGCCTGTTAGCCTATTTAACCCCTACTGTCAACTGCTGTGACTTCCGCTCTTCCCAGAAGCACTGAAGGATCTTTTACGTCTTTCACACCAACTGTGAAAGCAGAGCAAACTTTTTACTGCATTGTAGATACTACTGATTTATCCTGCTAAAAAAAAAATTACAAAAAATTAAAACCTATCTTTTCTGCCTGTCCGGTAGGGAAAAAATACATTGTATGAGTTGTAAAGGAGAGAGGGAAAAGAGTGAAGAAAAAAGGAATGGTTATGTCTGCTTCCTTGGCAAGCTCCCCCCACCCCCAACTGTTTATGGAGGTTTTAAGAGCGACTGAAAGTCAAACCTTCTGGGTGAAATTTGTGATAGTATTGTTGTTGCATTACTGAAAACTGGAAGAGCCTGGTCTGGCTGATTAATGCTAGGATGAACAATTCCAGAATGAATAGCTGCACCAAGCAAAAAAAGCAGACCAGAAATTGTGTAGCCTGTTATGCCCAGCAAAAAAAAAAAAAAAAATTCCCAAGAGAACCCTGCTCATGTTGTCCAGTTTCAAGCCCCAATTAGCCTATAAATCTCATTACTTTTTTTATTTTGCCTCAAAAATAAAAGGGAGATGGAGATCCCAAGTAGTACATGAAGTGATGAAATTCACATCTAAAATAAAACGGAAAAAAATCTTCTCCTCTTTCTCATGGTTTTCATAACAACACCGGGACAGCACAAAGCCTACAGAGAAAGCAGCAAATAAAAAGCATCACAGAACTGCCATTCAGACTGTTCACCTAGTCTGTCATCTCAGGTTTTCACACCACCTTTATTTACCTAGCTTAATAACACACATTAGTTTCAGTGCCCTACCAGATCTTTTAGGCTCTCAGTAACTAACCCAAGTACAGTGGTTAAGATTCTGATACTGTTTGTTTTCTACAGTGACCCCTTATTTCCAGGAATACGGCACAGTATTTGAATTTTTTTTTAAAACTGGTAATAGGCATACCAATTTTTTTTTAGTTTGCAGGCTGAATTTGAAAAGTAATTTATCCATGTTATTTATATCATAAACTTGTATGTTTATATCATAAAGCTTTGATTTATTGCAAGAAGTGTCATCATCTATCCTCCTCCTTTAGCCTTCAGAAAGGAAAAACAAATTAAAAGGTAGAACTTCAGCAAATCCCACCTCCATCAAAGTTTACTTAGATACTTAAATGCTCAGAATACAGTTTAATTACCTGGGAGATCTGACAACTTACAAGAGTCCTGCCATATTCCATTTCAAGTGGTACTCCCAGGGCATTAACATGCTCTCTGAGGTGAAATAGACTACTCCACAACTGTAATATCCGGAGTCACAGAAACAGACAACAATAGCATAAGCTATAGCTACATATTTTATTTTCTGTAACAAATCACATTCTTTGTTTTGAAAATAATCTGTTGTGATTTTTCAGACGGAAACTTGCTTACAACAATGGAAATAAAACTGCAAATTTATTAAAGGAATCAAAGTTTAGAAATCGTTGGAAACATAGCATACTGTGCTCCTCAAACAAAACACATACCTTTCTATTTGTAACTTCTATATTTTTTAAATTCTGCATCTCACAGATAACTTGAAAGCCCTCTAGGAAGAGGTGGGGTTTTTTTTTCCCCCTCCACAAATTTCCAAATTCAGAGCTTCATTCTGAGAGTCTTAAATCTACCTTACTCCTTTACTGCCTATTAGTCTATTTAACCTCTACTGTCAACTGCTGTGTCTTCTGCTCTTTCCAGAAGCACTGAAGGATCTCTTACGTCTTTCCAAACACCAACTGTAAAAGCAGAGCAAACTTTCTACTGCTTAGTAGATGGTGTTCGTGTATCAGGAACTATGGGACTTTTCCAAATCACTGATCCCAGACCAGCAATCAGAAAGAACAAACATTTGATCGCTGACATAACTGACGTCACATTGTGTACTTTGCAGAAACTGCTAACAGGCCCTCCTTTTACAAAGTGAAATGGCTTCATTAATTTCTCATTATTTTGTAACAGACTGAAAGCATACAAAATAGAAAGGCATATTTATACATTTATACATTCATACAATATGTGGAAATACATATTTATACAGTCAAAGAAGACTTTCCAATTGCTACTTACGTTTTCATAATTTAAGATTTCATGTGCCCACAACAGTAGCTTTTAGAAGATTAGCAGTCTTTCTACAAAGCCAACTGGAGTTACAAATGAATAAAAATTGTCAAGACGGAGTTTTCTTTGAAATAAGTGAAAGACGAAAATGTCTGCACGCTATATACAAATGTATGCAATAGAAAAAAATAGAAGTTACGGTAGTACCACAGTGAAGGGCACAGGTAGAAGACTTTGCAGAATCCAGAATCAGAGCTCTGCTATTTTACCTTGACAACTTTGATACAGCAATGGTCCTAATGTTACTAACACCAGACATCGCACTTTGAGATAACACCACCACATAATGCATGCTGTCCAACAAAACACTGAAGCATGTTGAAACAAATGCTTGATTAAGAAAGCAAAAAGTACAATCAAAGTGAAAATTCTTCTACATTTGCCTTCAACAGTACATACAAAATTGAATGACAGGGATGACAGAGGTCATGATTTTTGGAAGGAAAGCGAGGCAAGCTGCAGCACTCACATAATTGGTGGGTAAGATCCAAGGGGAATGAAGTCTCATACAACAAGGGAAAAATCAGGTCAGTGACACTGTTACTTATTTTCTAAATGAATGACACAAACAGTGGTGTGAACAATCCCACGTTGCTGGGTGGGGAATATATATGAAAAAGGAATTTGGTCAAACCAACAACTTTAGTGATTTGAAACTCTATGAAAGAATCATGCAAAAAAAAAGGAAAATAGGTCAAATGGATAAAGCTAAGTATAAAAAGCATAGGGTGAATGCACAAGATCAGAAGCAGAAAAGCACAGAACGAGAAATAGAATCATAGCTTTGTAGACACCACATATCCTACCTGATGACAAAAGACAGAAACACTGAAGTCCAGCAAAAATTTAAAGAGTATTTTTCCCAAATGCTCTTAAAGAGTCAACATTTTGGTTGTGAGTCTTATTCGCAGCAAAAAGTAGCATGACCCAGTCAGTTCCTGAGACACAAGTCTACAGACTTCAATTCCAACTTTCTGCTCAGAACACCTCCCTGTCCTAAATGCANTTGCCCTTCTCTGGACACGCTCCAGCACCTCAATGTCCTTCTTGTCGTGAGGGGCCCAAAACTAAACACAGTATTCAAGGTGCGGCCTCACCAGCGCCGAGTACAGGGGCACGATCACCTCCCTACTCCTGCTGGCCACACTAGTTCTGATACAGGCCAAGATGCCATTGGCCTTCTTGGCCACCTGGGCACACTGCCGGCTCATGTTCAGCCGGCTGTCAACCAGCACCCAGGTCCTTCTCCTCTGGGCAGCTTTCCAGCCACTCTTCCCCAAGCCTGTAGCGTTGCCTGGGGTTGTTGTGGCCGAAGTGCACTTGGCCTTGTTGAACCTCATGCAGTTGGCCTTGGCCCGTCGATCCAGCCTGTCCAGGTCCCTCTGCAGAGCCTTCCTACCCTCCAGCAGATCAACACTCCCGCCCAACTTGGTGTCATCTGCAAACCTACTGAGGGAGCATTCAATGCCCTCATCCAGATCATTGATAAAGATATTGAACAAGACTGACCCCAAAACTGAGCCCTGGGGAACACCGCTCGTGACCGGCCACCAACTGGATTTAATTCCATTCACCATAACTCTCTGGGCCCTTATAAGGAACCGTACACTTTTGTATACCTAACCTAGCTGGAAATATTACGGGAAAATTCACAATCTTAAGCTATCATTATAAGTGAAGGATACATCTGCACATAAATTAGCTTTTTCAATAAAAAAAAAGATAGTGAGTACAATAAGAATGGGACTTAAAACAAAAAGGAGACAGTTACCCACCAGCAACAAGAGCAAGCAGTGGGTAAGCACTTTGTAGCAGAACCATACACGGCCTGACACCACTGAATTTTAAAGACAACAGACCGGAACCTGTCAGTTCTTCCAAGGAAAATGAGTGCGAGTTTTCCTACAAATGAAAGAGGTCTCTGAATTCTCGAGAGGCCTGAATAAGAATCTCCTTCCTTCACACAGAAGCCCTCTGAAACACTACACCTCTCAATGCATCATTGTAACTGTGTTAGAAGCATCATTATGACTAGGTTAGAAAGGCATACAGTATTATCTGTAAGTCAGTTAATGGCCCACACCATGGTTTTCAAAAGGTGAAAATACAGCTTTCAGCATTTAGAAAGAAAAAAAAACATTAATCACATTTTTTTCCTAATGTATACTGTTTTATGAATCATTAACTAGAAAGAGAACAAAATTCGAACACAGTAAAATACAGTCACTGGTTATGAACGTTATATAGTTTCTATAAAATAAAGTGAAAAAAAAATCAATTAAATCAATACATTCTCACATGAACAGTGTTCTTATGATTTAAAGCATACAATGTGATACTCCACTTTCTGATGTGCCTTACCTGGCATTAATCAGCTGGAATGTCTGATTAAATAAATCAAACACCTTTTTCAGCCTATGATTTTACTGGTTATTCGGGTGGGTTTTTTTTAGTCCAAGGTGACATAAATCAATATGCTGAATGGCACATGTGCTTATATGTATTTATAGAAAATTGCCTTTCAATAGTTGCTGTTAGCAGTGTGCACTCACTACTCCCTGAACCTCTCGGTTTTGTGTCTTGCTCCCATGAATAAGCAGCCTGACGGTTAGCTAGGTAAAAGAAAAGGGATACTCATTAATATTTTGGACTAGCTAGCTATGCTTTTACTTTATTGCAAATAAAGAGACTGGTCTTCAGTTTTGCTTGCAATACGATACCATTATAAAAGCACGGAAATGCAGCCCTGCACCAATTACTAAGGACAACCAAATAAAGGGCAAGAAAATAGTGAGACAAATAAAAGCCAGCCAGACTACTCTGCATGCTTACCCCTCCTCATTGTTCTAGCAGCAAGGATGGCCACGGGACACACAGAGGTGGCCCCTTCATTGCAGGAGCAGGTGCAGCAGGTCACAAAAATGGTGATGGTGGTGTGAATTGTTTTCTTGCAGAGCACTGTATTATCCAAATGCTTGTAAGAGAAGGTCATTAGTTTAAAAAGGCGATTAGGAGATCAGCTGAAAATCTTTACTGGGGTGCTCTGGCTGGTTCATTTGTGTGTGCAGGTTAGTGTACACACATGCGAGAGTGACAGAGAGGAAGGCTAGACACCGTAAGATGCCTCACAAGGCCTAAAAAAAGCTGATGTTCGCTAGCAGTGACTAACACTGGTCTGGCATAAAAGCCAGAAAAACTGGACACAATCTGTATTTCCCTTCAAAGCAAATGGCTTTCAGCAGAAAGCACTGGTCTAAGCTTGCATTTTTGCTCAAGTGGATGAAGGAGTTGCTAGGGTGATGCTAAGTGAGGCTATGACGGACAAAGACACCCAGCCTTAAGCCAGCAACGGATTGCAAACCACAGGGGTAAAGCAGAGGTCCCACAATGCTTTTTGGTAGATGTTTCACTTGGGAGTTTCTCTGAATCATGGAAGTAATAATGAGGTCTTCTAACTAAATAACCCTTGATTACTTGCTCTACCAAACAATTTGCCTGTGTTGGTACACCTGTCTCTGAACAGCCTCTTCCATCAATGGGACCAGCAGGTCCCAAACTCGGCCAGAGTGGTCTCTGCACACGTTCGGAAGGATCTCCTTCCATACCACCAAGTTTGAAGTAGCACAGGTACTCTGCATAACAAATACAGCTTCCAAGAGCTGACACGTATCAGGGTGGGTGGATGGAACAGTAATGTACAGGAGTATTTCATACCTGCATGGCATATATCTCCGTGAGGGTGCGCACCCTTCTTTGCTCAGAAAGAAGCCAAGGCTCTCGAAACTCCATCTCTCCGGGCTAGCCTTCACTTTGCTCATTTCCTTTCCTGTGTTTATGTCCTCACAGCAGGAAGAAAACTAAAACTAGCTGAAAAGCATACTTTCTTTCAGTTTGAAGACTTTCACTCATAGAACAGACCGGAAGGGTGCAAGTGAACACAGCAACCGATTTGGTATGGGAAACAAAGAAAAAAGAGAAAAACTGGCAAGAAAGGGAGGGAGAGACTCAGCAAGACATTGTGCACAGTTGAACAGTGAAGAAAGGAGGAATGGGAAGCAATACTGGATGAAGAGCAAGGGAGCCAAAGTAGAAGGGAAATATATGTTAATAGGAAATACATGGATAGGAAAGGCTTTCTGATTTTGTCTGTTAAAAACAGGCATTCAGTGCCATTAACTTTGAATAGTCAAAAGGATACTCAGAGGAGGGGGGGGGGGGCGGAAATTCAATAAACAGCTGATAGTATAAAGTTAAGTTGTAGGGAAGAGAGCAAAGAAAACAAACTTGATTTTTATCCCCAGGACAATAGAGTTATTTTTGTCCCAACATACAGAAAGGTCAGTTGACTGTGAAGCATGGATATATACATTTATCTCACAGAAAGAGCTTGAGATATTCAGTCCTGCCCCATTTGCCAGTTGTCAGGCAACTACTACCTATATCAGTCCGTGGTGAAGATCAAGAAGACAGATCAAAACAAACCAAGCAGCCAAACCCAAAGTGCAGTAGAGCTTAGCTGCAGAGGCAACCATTGCAGCTTGCTCCTGCACTGCAGAAAAGCTTGAAGAGATGTCTCTGCAAAGGACCGCTGGAGGGGGCCTGTGCAAACAAACGAGAACGGGCTCATACAGAAGCCTGTATGGGTCAGCAGACCTGAGCAGCTTGCGACAGTAAATCACATTTGCTTATATCAAGCTACTGTGAAAAGAAAGGATTGTACTGCCTTAGCTTCATCACTTTCAGATATTTACCATGAACTATTATTAGGTGGATCACAAACTACAGACAGAAATTTAGCCTTCACATTCAGTGAAAAATTTTATATGTATATATACACAAACACACATACATACACACACTTTTTTTGGTATTTTCCTCTACTACTTGGTACCAACCTGCACGTGGTATACCTGTGTGAGATGCAATATTTACTGCCCTTAACTGTGCACATCAGCGCATAATGTTGTGATCCCAAACTCTTAAACAGGATTTTTAGTTACATTGCATAATAGGCACAGTCCTGTCACAAAAAATAGTTGCAGTTTTAGACAGCTAAAACAGAGAAAAATCAGTCCTACACTACTCGAAAAGTTTGGAGTCTTTATTAACTCTTCACACCTCTACTAACTATCAAGCCTCCTAATCTTCTTTCAGTAGGCAGCTAAGTATCACTGGCTTGAAAACAACCACTTTATACCCTTTTCTGCTCTCATTTCTTTAATTAAGGGGAAAAAAAAAAACCCCCAACCACCATATATATGTATCTTTTAGCCACTGCATAGTTTGATGCATCTCTGTGAGGAATACGTCAAGTACAGCAATATTTGCAGATGGATCAATCTAAACTATTACCCGCATGCATAATTTTGGCTAAAACAAAAGCAATCATACAAAGAATTTCGGTACCAGGAAATCAGCGCAAAAGGAAGTAACGCTTCAGTTCTATAGCTTACTAACCAGATGAAACCTTTACAAAAGCAAACAAATATACTGAAGAATTCAGCAAGATATTAAACACTACTTCTATTTTTTGCAGTATGTGCTGTCAATATTGGGAAACATCCTCCCGCACGGTTATTTCAAATATATTGATCTTTAGTAGGAGATGTTGGTAAAGCATATTTTAAAACCTTGTCAAGCAACTAAGGTTGCATTACTGTCCACATTTGTGATGACCCTCCAAATGGTGTTTTACCATGCAAAACCGACAGAATTGGAACTCTAGGTGCACAATGTTCTGTAGCAGAAAGTAATATTTGCATGCAGATAAGAGTTTTTCCTTGCATATTCTCTGTGTGGAATAATTTGATGGCTACAAAAGGAATCTTTGAGCTAAGGGAAGCCGTCAAAGGAGCAAGATGCAAACCTGTACTTATCTTGCAAAAGTTCTGTGTTACACTGTTCTTGCAAACTGAACAAAGACATGTGTTTCAGCTCCTTTCTTACCTCTGTTACCAGAGGCCAAAACTAGCCTCGCAGGCATGAGAAGCACAATCACAACAAACCAGAAAAGGCTCAAATGAGTGAAGTTACTTCTGCAACATGTTTTTTTTGTAACAGAGAGCTTTTGCCATGGACATCTAGGCCTCATGCACCCTTTCTTTTCCTCTGGCATTATACCATGCAAAACAGATCACAGATTAAAGAGATCAGAGAATGTAAAGGTTGCATGCATAGTATTTTTCTTCTTCTAAGTCACATACAAGTTTAACTATAGGCTCTGAGAGAGAAATACAGGATATCACTCTTGCAATTTACCTGCATTTACATCTCACAGCCACAATTTCAACAAATAGCATTCATGTGTGGATATCAGTATAGCAGTTTATAACCACAGAAGGAGCCCACCTCTTCTGTTTTTGCACGGCTCTCAGTCACACACTGTCTGTTGCAAGGTCCGAACATGAAGCACCGCACTCAACATGCAGCTTGAGGCCTCTGTTCCTTGTCCCACAGAAGAGGAGACAGCATGCAGAAGCCTGAATTTTTCTCACAGTGCCTCTTCCTGGACACGATGACAAAACTCCTAGCTATAAATATGTCACACATCAGGTTTGTTCCTTCATGTGCTCATTGAAACTGTTGAAAGGCGTTTTTTCAGAGTGCGATTTCCTATTCAACATCTAGACTATCTTGTCATTTCAACTGATCCACACTCTTGCTAGACAATTTCTAGCTTAATCTCCAAATTCCACCACTAAACTATACTAACGCTCTCAGGATAACTTGAAACACATTTGTTTTTCCCATTTTGCAGCTCGTTGTTATGTAATTCCTACCAGGAAAACACACATTTGATAATAAGGGAAAAAATACAGCATGATTTTTCCCCTACCCCCAACACTCTGTGTCAAATGAAATTCGTTAATATTTCTGAACGTGAAGATAGTCCACAAATACATTCCAAGTAGGCTTTTCACAGAACGCACCATTTTATCAATGTTCAATGTGAGATACGAGTCCAAGAACTACCTTTGCGTTCATTAAATCAACGTCATTTTGCAGTATGTGCGATCCTGTATGAGCCAGCTTCACCACTACATTCTTAAGCTCTAATTTTGTCACTGCACACTTTCCCAATATAGTTTCCTCCTATCACTTGGCACCATGCATTATTATTTCCAGGGGCCTGTAACACTTGCAAAAATGCAATGACAATGCCAAGACTGACTAAGGGAATCCCGAACAGTCCGCATCCACTCCCTTGAGGTGTTTTTATGGACAATATTTATAAAATAATTAGGAACAAGTTTAAGTATCACAAGAGGTGGCTAAAAAATAAGAGAAGCAATTCTGTTTCTGAAGAAACATGTCTTCTTTACTTCCTGCATCACTATGGCCTTAGTAAAATTACTCCCATGCTTAGCTGCTTGCAGAACCAGGCCCTGTTTAAAAAAAAAATAAAGTAAGTGCAAGTACCTATGTCACAAACTGAACAAAAACCTCACCTTTACTGCAATAGCTGCAGAAGCATCCACATAGGAACAGCAAAACTAATCCTAATGAATAGGAAACCACCCCCTCCTGAAATTCCACAGTTCAGAGTGGTCTAAAAGGGAAACTACTTGAATGCTTTTATTAGTTTTAAGTATAAAGACAGGCTTACATGTGAAATTTTCCTTTAATAAGAAATTCTCACGTACTACGCCATAAACAATTGCATCTTCAGATAAGAAATAGGTCCATCTCTTATGGGAAAAGAGTCTGTATTTTAGTTAGATAGCCAAGAACCTGGAGCCCACAGGACAAAAAGTTATGTCTAATCATGGAAGTACAGAGTCTCTGACATCCTTATTTCCTTAGCAGAAGCATGTCATGACACTCCTGCCACTTTCCTTATTCCTTACCTCCAAAAAACAGAAATTATATACAAGCCACATTACTGCAAGGATCAGCTGTATTTTAAAAGTGCCATTATTGTTGCTGTTGCCTGTTTTGACTTTGCTTTAGAAGAAATCGGACTGCCAAAATTCGAGTGCATTCTGAACAACCCAGAATCACTGAATGCAAGGAGGGCAGCTGATTTATCCACCCTGTTCTGCACTGGGACTTTAGCAGAGTTGTGGTTTCACTCCTTCAGACTCTTGTAAACATTTATATAATATGGAACAGCTTAAAAAATAATATCAGAAACCTTCCCTTCCCCCCCCACTGTATATGTATTTGTCAACTCTGTTGGTATGTTTGAGAACAACTGCCTTATCAGTTTTCCTCTCTTATTTTGATTTTTAGATATCCATTTCTGCCTCATCAATTCTTAAGATACGAATTTCAGCTGAGTTACCACTTATCATGCTGTAGACGAGACCAGCAATGAAGAGGGCAGCACACTACCTTTCAAGTTACAGAGTTTGAGGTAAATGCTGCAGAAGAGGTTTTATATGTCTATTTATATTAAGTGCTAATGGCATGTAAAGTTCTAATGCATGTTAATGCATTATTTTTTTCTAAGTAGAAAAATTTTGCAGTATATACAGCGTGCAATTTATCTGATTTCCCATTTCAAGGCATTTTGTAGTCGTCATGAACTTTAAATCAATCAAAAAAAAGTGAGACAGGTAGTTGAAAACTGCTTCACTGTCCAACTGATGTCCTTGTTTCTAACATCTATTTGATGGGGCATGAGCATCAGCAAGTAAAATTTTAGGAGATGTTGCTATGTCCCTGTACTCTCCAGAGAGATCAAGCCACCTAGGTTGTATTTCAGGACACATTTTGCTAAACATATTCATCTGATTTTATTTGAACATACTTATATCAAAATAACTGCATATCCTGGGGAACAGGTCATCAGTCACCCTTAAAAGGGTGATTTTAAGATTCATTTAGATTTAGATTAATTTAAGGTTCATTTAGAGCTTGGGACGAGCTGTAATAAAAATATTCACCTGAAAATTTTGTTCCAGTCAGGCAGAAGGGATGGTTACCGCAAGTTTATGGCACCAAAAAAATGTGTATGTTCACAAAAAGGGGCAAGAGGAGAGGGGCACTGACAGGATTAGAAGTGTTCTGGGAGAATCAGGCCTAAACAAGAAAAATTAGTTCTTGAGTTTCCTTTACAACAAAAAGCACTGTTATGATACCATGTAGTAGTTAATTATAGGCTGCTAAAACAACAGTAGAATATTTACATTTCATCAAGATGCCCATTAAAAGAAAAGAAAGATGTCAAGTTTGAAGTTGTGAACTGTCCACAGGCTTCTGTCATTTTTTACACCACAATATATCATTTTGTTGCTAAATGCACATCTCAATTCTGTTTCATTAGCTATTAAGACCACAATAAAGTAATATCAGTGTCTTCTAGTCTGACAAAATCCAGACCTCATTATTCTTTGTAGAAGTTACTTTTATTATATATTTACATATACATAAATAAAACTAGCATTTATTCTCATACATATAGTGCCCCTCTTCTCCCCCAATCTAGGGCATAAATAGCGAAAGTCCAATGTATTTCACATCTAACACAGGAACCAGGCTACAGAGATCTCTGTAAATGTCATCCCAAACAAATATATTACGCAAATCTCAAGAGACTAAGGAAAACACAAAGAAAAACCCAAGACAGAAGAGGCAGCTCCATCACTCCAGAAGATCACCTTGCTAGATAAAGAGTAGGCAGGTGACTTATGGATGATGCATCCTGCTACAGTGCAGAAGAGCCAAAGAAAAAAATGTGTTGTCCTGCAGCAGACTACAAAATGGAAGCTCTTTTCATCCACCATCCTCAACCTGATACTCTCTCCTCTAAGGTATTCCACTAAAACTCTTCATTATCAAACGATTTGCATCAGTTACCAACAGTGCACAACTCTACAACAGGCACTTCATCTCTGATGAATTGTATTTAAGGAAACACCTTGAGAAAGAAAATTGGAGACATCTCACATGAAAACATTGTTTTAAATTACTTTTTGTTGAAATAATAGGTTTTGAAGCTGCTTGTAGCAAGGACTGAAAACAAAGTCCTGGAGTTAAGAAATACAGTTTTGAACAGTTTAAAAAAATACGAGGGCTGCATCTGCAATATGCTGTAGGTCCAGACAGGACAGACCTGTATCACTTTTTACAAGAGAGGCCAGCAATAAGCACACAGGAGGCATATTTATACTGAAAAAGCAGCTCAGTTTCTTACAATCCTGTACGAAAGCAGTGTATTTTGAAGCTTTACTTGCACTTACTCCAATGATTTCAGGAGCTGAACATGCTTCCTGAAAGGAACCATGAAGAAACAGGAATCTTTCTTTTTCCCAATTTTGTTGGTCACTGCTCACTGCCAGAACCCTACACATTACCAGATAAATACCTGTTTACAGTCTGTCTGCACTGGGGGTTGGAAGAGGAGGGGGAGGATTGAAGAGAAGTGAGATGAAAGCAGGCTTTACTGAAAATAAATCAGCTTGTTATTCTAGGTCATTGTTCTCCCCATCCTTACAGTTTGCTTCAGTTTTTCATTAAACTGATGTATTGTCTAACTTCACAGATGGTAAGGATAAACCGTCAGCCTTCTCCAACTTATTGGCAATACAACTTGCAGAAAAGCCAGGAGAGCAACAGGCAAGCATATTACTTGTTCAACTCCTTTGCTGGCAGGACAGAGAGGGGCAGGAAGACCCTATAAACACCCCCGCACCCACATCCCCAAGTATCCATACCTCAATTCATGAACTAGGAGTGTAGCACATCAGAAAAGTTGTGGATTGTAAAGCAAGCTGGATTTGATGCAGAACATTAGTGCCTTGTAAATTTTTACCGTCCAAAAAGGAGACCAGACTGAACTCCCTGACAGACTTTAGCTTTCTCCTTTCCGTTGTGAAAAACAAATTTTCACCAAATATCAGCAGGAAACAAGTTGCTATGCATTTTGGTTTCTACCCATTCTCCTGGCTACTGACTAGTAGCAGGAAGCATAATCCTGCATATTTTCAAATGTTACAAGGGGATACACTATACTTTCTCACACTTAGCTGACAAGAGACCTAGGAAACACTTTCTATCTTAATTCTTTTTTCCCCTGGCATAAACTCTTTTGGCCAAGCAACTCAAGGTTTAAACATCAGTGTTTACACGCACCTGGGGTACAGCTTTGCCCACTCTGCTTGATAGCTAAGAACACCTGAAAAGAGAATGCTTACTGGTTCATGCCTGCACACCAAAGCTCTATTAATACTTCAGCAGCGTGACTTGCAAGAGTATTTTTCAATTCCAGTGTCTGAGTTGCACAAGTAGTACGTAAGAATTCTAACTTGCTTTCAAGAAGCCTCTCGTGAGTTACAACTTCAAGAGGCGCTATGCAGCTTATAAAACGTCTTCTAGATTTCCTTCTAGCACTGGGGCAAGTAGCAAGAGACAAGAGTCACCCATGTGGATGACAGTACAGACACCTATAGCCTAAGCAATGTGTGAAGCTTCTACGTTCAAAACTATGAAATCATGCAAGATGTGTTCAAGTTCTTACAGTGTCAAAATAAGTCTGCAGGGAAAAAAGCCTCCTTAATAATTCCTACATTTTCAAAGAAAACATGGCTTGAAAATACCTCCTTGGCAGCCCTTTCCCCACCCCATAATGTAATTCAAGACAGAAAAAACTATACCATAAGTATTCACAAACTTACTGTCATCACTTCCATTTTACCAGAAACAAGCTTGAATTTAGTAATATTGCTATTTAGAGCAGACTTTTGAAAACATAGGAAAAGAGCATATGCTTTTCATCTCTGTAAAGGCATGTATTTAAAACATAGGTAGGCATATTAGGCTGAAAGGAAATACACAAAGTATAAACCCTACCTGAGTCCAGAAAGGCCCTTCAGAAGTAAGCTGAAGAATGTTTTTATACATGTATATACAACTTACATACATATATATTATCAACACTGTCTACATTATATATTACATATTATAGAATTTTGTTATATTATGATGTTATACATATGTATACTGTACATATATATACAAACACACAGATAAAGGGTTATAAAATACAAACAATTTGTTGCTAAAGTGCAGTGACAAATTGCAAAATATCCTCAACAGAACATAACATCAGAACTGTGAAATGGAAAAGTAATTTGTTCCCATATAACTCTTTCATACTAAAAAGATAGATTTCTACTGAAAAGTAGTATCTAAAATGTTAGGAAACTAATATTTTTTTACTGCATAATGAAGATACAATCTTACATATAAGAAGATATGTTCTTACAATATCTGAAATACAAAGAATATCAAAGCAAATATATGACCGCATTTATTAAAATCATTGCATAATATGAATGATTAATCAGTGAATAACAGGTCGCCTCTTCAATACTATAGCTGATGCTGGAAGTCTGTGACTTTTCACAAAAAGGAATTGGTTTTCACTTAGTTTTACACTGTATTCAAAATAATTTACAATTTTATTGTGTGGCACTGCAACACAGTATTAGATCTGAGTGACTCTTGGCTTTCACATCTCTGTATCTTTATTATAGCAACTAAACAGCCAAATTACTTTGTGTTGCATTTTTTTAAGTCCTTGTTCAGCCAAACTTGCTGTCCATTACTGGCGTTCTTAGGCCATATTGCTGCACAAAAAGAAAAAATTCCTTGTCAATAGGAGGTACAGGAGCAGCAGTGCCAACCATGTTTCATGAACCACATCCAAATCAACCCCATTCTGGCTGAGCAGGAATGGGAATTTCTCTTCTCAGTGAAACCCAGATACCTGGGGATACAGTTTGCCCCCGTATGCAGATTTTTAAAGAAGACCGTATTAATCATCTTTGATAACTCAGCAGAATGCAACATAGTGGAGATAAAATAATCTCACATGTACCATTCCCAGGCTACCTAGAGTAATATGGCTTGCCACTTGGCTTTTGCTACTCTCGACACCCGCCTTTGTTACCTGCTGTCAGCACAACAAAGTTAAAACTGAAACAAATGGTATTATTTTTCTCCCGCTACATTTAATAGCCATTGCACACATCTGAAATGATAGTTTGCTGTCTGAGGGTTTAGTTCACTGAAATGTTTGCTTTTGCTGCAGAGAGCCCTATTCTCTTGAAGATAATGTAAATGAACAGATGGAAGGATCAAGAATGACCTTACAACTTCCCAACATCACTGCTGGCTTTGCTAATTACTCAGTGAATGCCAGGTCTCATTCTTAGTTACATGCATACAATGCTGTGGGTCAACATGTATGGCAGAGTAGAATATATTCAAATACTTTATAGGCACAAACAGTCACCTAATAGAATATATGGCATGAAATACATAGTCAAGGTCCATTAAATAACATAGATGCTTCACAGTGTCAAATCTGACTCTGCGTGTTTTAGAAACCCTACAGCACAAGCAGGTTCACAGCCTGCATTTGCTTACCATGCACAGAGACAGGTAACAGGGAGAGCACACCGCTCACCTGCAACAAACCACAGGAAACAGAACATGGACAGCAGCCCTCATCATAAGACGTTACCCCTTCCTATGCTCAGTACTCCGTATTTCTTCTATTTTCAGTTAGCCCTTAAAGGTACAGAGCTTACAACTTTTTTGTTTAGTCCTTAAGAGTCTCCCACATAACAGGCTGAACCTTTGCATCCCTCTTCCGCCAGAAGAAACTGCAGGGACTCAACAGCTCTCATGGGGTGAGCATATCCCAGGTTTTAAGTGATACCTTGTTGCAGAGTATTGAGTTGAACTTGACAATCTAAGTGCAAGTTTTTAATACTAAGTAAAAACTTATTTAGCCTAGGCCTTATATACTGAACTTCATTACACGTTTTTACCTTCAGNCAGATGAACATATCTCACAAGTGCCTTATACAATGAATCTACACAACCAGAACCAAAGCTACAAGAACCAGCTGCAGCTTGCTGAACTACTCACTTCCACACACCAGCTAGCTTTAACTCTTCAATAAAATGCAAAGTTGCATCAGGTATGCTCTATAAAATTTGTGTTTGTAACTTTACATTTAATTTTAACGGTGAAGGCACAGTATCCAGCAAACCTCATAGAAGTCATAAGAAAACCATCCAAGAATTTTATTTCTCCCCGTTCTAGGTTTGGGGGTGCTCCTGCAAATTCCACCCTCCAGTATATTACTGACACGCTACCACACTCATTTTGTAGATACATACTATACAGTATTTCTCAGAGTTTGCAAATCACTTTCTAAATATCATTTACAGTTGATAGGTGGAAGCAACAAATCCACAGAATCTATGGCTGTACTGAGTATTTCTGAGGTCCCACAGAAAGGCTCTGACCCTCAATCTCCCTGTGTCAACAGCTGCTTCTTGTTTCCATCAGCAAAGTACCACCAAAACACCTAAGTCAAAAACTGTTTGCTCCCAACCTTTTCAGCCTCAGTTTTGCTGCCTCTAAATGTAATAGTCCCCACTGTTTCAAATGGATTCTGCATAAAAATGTAAGATAAACAATACTAAATGAGCACTGCAAGCAAACATCAAAGTATTTAATGTGGATGCTACTGCAGCAAAGTTTTAACCCAAGCAGTTACTAAACTCCAGTCAGAGGTTCATCACTAACATCCCTAGAGATTATTGCAAATGGAAAAATTAAGTCTCATTTTTCACTATGCCTGCTTACTCAAACTACTTCATAAAAACATATACATTTCTAGCAGTTTTCATATAATTTGTGATGCTTTAGTACAATATTACAGTGTTGCAAACACCAAGAAAAATGTTTACATTTCAACAAACAAGTTAAAATCCTGAAAGAGACTTACCGTCCCTGTAATTAGACCAGAAATTTCAAGTTAAATTCTTTCTGCTTTGAAGGTCTACGTAAAAATCGAGACTGTGCTCAATAGCAGCCAACAAAAATATCCTAAGGCATCTTTTGTTTTTGACTCAACTTTTATGAGCCACACTTCTCATCATGCATTTATCATCATTTGCAGGTACAGCGAAGCAAAACTAAATTCTTCTACTAATGATATGCTGTGTCATTAGTCATGACAAAAAAACCAAGCACACAACTTATAAATTACTTGCTACTACAGTCTGTTATTACACATCTAGCTTCAGTTGAAGGCAGCTGAAATTGCCACTGGTATTTTAACTGCCAGTTTAACCATTCCAAACAGACAATGTACGCATGTGCTTTCACATTTGCCATAGCTAATGATGCTATCCTGATATTGCACATTAAATCAGACATATACCTGACATTAAAAAGATAGATCAGGCTTGCATGGGCAAATAAATTAGAAGATTGAGGGAATTTCAGATCATATTTGTTAGCTGCATAAATTAAACTCAAAGTTCAATAATATCTGCATGAACAACATATGAATAGACCAGATAATTTCAGATTAAAATAAACTGAATGTGATGATTTTAGAGAGTTAAGCTCTTCTTTAAGACCCTCCCAACCATGGGGAAATCCCCTTGAGTTTTGCAAAGAGCTATGAACTGCCGGACACTCCTGTTTCCAACTGACTTCCAAGGCCTCTCTGATCACAAAGTCAGCGTGGCACAGGGATGCAGTCATAAACAGGTAAGATTCAGCTCAAGTAAGAGCTGTGATAATGCCATACATGGGGAGATTTTATGGTAATTGCTGTGGTGTATATTTCTGAAATAAACCACTCCAGTGTTTTGGTAGCCTGCCTCAGGGTGAGGAGGGGGGGAAAAAAAAAAAACCTATATCAGTCTACAGCACCTTCCTTTTGAAAGGCAAATGTACAATCAAAGTTAGATTATGACCTGGCAATATATGTTATTATTTAAAATAATGAAGTTCAGCAACTTAGCTTCTTATACACAATTAATACAGATGCTTTTTTTTATTACTACAAGTCTCACTAAATGCCTTAATTTAATAAAAAGATGTTTGCTCATCAGTCTTTTTTTTTTCAAACAGAACTTTTAATTACTCAAATACAACCTGATGCAAGAAGAATGAAACATGCAATGCTACACTTCGTTGTATAATACCACATCACAACCAAAGAGATCAGGCAGTCCTTCAAACACAGGTGACTTTCACAATTCATTTGTAAGTTAAACATAGACCCAAACCAGTCAAAGATTATGTACGTGCATCAGTTCTTTGTGGTAATACATTACATTGACCCCAGATCCACACCCTCTCGCTATCAGTCATCTGCATCAACACTGCATTGATGTCTCCCCTCTGCCAGCTGTGTCCCCCAGGGCACATCTGCCCAGACCATTGTGCTGCAAGGCTGATTTAGGGCACCGGCAAGGCTGTCATTGGGAAGACCACTAGTAAGGGCCAGAGGGGTCTTTGCCCCCATAAAAGAAATGTGGGCAAATATGGAAAAGCTGTGGCCAGGTAGAAGCCCCGTTTCAATCTTTACATCAGGGCACACACCTACCCCTAGCAGGAGCTTCCCTTGCTTGCCCAAAGAATACCCAGACTCAGATCTCACCACTTCAGCTCCTACATGTGTCAGAGGGAGAGGCTGTGGATGAGAAGGCTGTGGAGCAAACTAACAAAAGGAACACGAACAGCGGGACTGCACAAAAGGGTCTTGGTTAGGTTTCAACATTCTGTTGTCACAGTCACTTCATACCAAGCCTGGAACCACAATTCAAGTGGTGAGATGCAAAGGGCAATTCTGAATGACACGTAGTCTCTGCAATGTGTACGCACAAACTGGGAGGAGTCAAGGTGAGTGCTAAAGGTAGCTGCACTTAGCAGTTGTGCAGATGTTCATGACTGCTTACTAGTTAATGATTGACCCCCACATAAGGTCAAACAGCTGTTAAAAAATTATCATTCTTAGATCACAGGTAAATAAATTCAAGCACCAAAAAGATGAGGTAGGATGCACAACTGCTTTGGAGCTGCACCAAAGTCGCAGTCTGATCGAAATGCACTTAAACTACAGTGATCTTTTTTGGGCATATTAATCTGGTTCAGAGATGAGTTCTGCAGTACATTACTACTGCAGGGATCCTTGCACAACTTTTCCTCTGGAGACACTAAGGTGAAGAGGGTACTGCTCTCTGACAGCCAGCATGACTTGTCAATCTTCAGATGTATTTTGCACCCTGTAGAGTTCCTATCACCTCTGTGACATAAAGCACGTGAAGCAGAAAGAAGCTGGGTAGGTTCAGACATTGAAAAGACTTTTCAAAATAAACTCAGAGGTCAGTAACATGCAAGACATGCTCTGTTTGGGCTTTAGTACAATGCAGTTCAGATCTCAAAGAAATCCAGCTAAATCTAGAAACTGGAGCCCCCAGAGACAGAGCAGACCACGGCTCTTTTTTCTAAACAACACTTCTAACTATTAATTTAGTAAGAAAATACTGTTAATTTATATTGCTGAAACACAGAGATAACAATTTCCTTTCTTGGTGTTGCAAGGCACATTCATCTTACAACAGAATCAGCCTTCCCACAGCAAGCACAGTATCTTTTAAAACTAAGGGTGAGACAAGTGCATATTACAGACCCCCCTTTACAACCAAGCCTATACAGAAAAGGAAAAAAGTGAGAGTACTAATTAGCACTAGAATAATTAGTTTAACGACTTACTGGATCGCTGTTGGAAAGAGGAATTTAATTGATCAGTTCAGCTGCTAACAGAAGGCAATAATCTCAATTTGAGAACCAGTAACTCTGAAGAGTGGTTCCACATGTGTTTCTTCTTTTATCCTGAAGCTTTGTATGTTTGTTCTTGGCTAATTACAGCACAACAGGAAGGCCTGTGCTCACAAAATAATAACAACCTAGTCTGCTGAGGTAAGGAGACATAAATGAGGCAAACACTGCCTTCAGTGCAGGGCGTATAGGCTGTAGGTGACTTGAAGCATTCACTCGCTGCTCAAAATCTCCGGTTTTGCTACTTTGCTACAAACAGCTAGTCAAATAACATAGACAGTCCTAGGTGGGGTCTGTCGGTCTGCATTAACACTTCAGACTCCAATGTAAGTGTATACAAAGCACAGGACATGTTTTTGGTGTATACCTGTGTACACCTAGGTATACACCAACACACAAAAAAAACACAACACCACAGAAAAAATTGGTATGTTCTCCAGCATGACAGTAACCTAAAGAAAGAGAAGCAACCTTGCAAACTCTAAACAAAGGCATGGGACAGCCTTACAAAATATCCAGTCTAGCTAGGCACTGGTATGTTTCTTGGCTATTTTACATGAGAAGACCACAGTACAGTGAATCTGCTGTTTAATATATGCCGACAATTAAAATATTTTTCTACAGACAGGCCACAATTAGTTGCCCATGTCCTATGTAATTCCAGACAGAGAGCTTGGGACTGGGCAAAGATGACAGTTTACAATACTCCAAGACTTAATTGAAGTTTTGAGGACTAACAAGTAGGATACTCCTCCTACTGCTGGAGTTTCTTTTTTCAAACACTGAAGCGTAAGTCTTTGAATAAAACATCCTTAAGAATACATTTCAGATGTGAAGCAGTACGTGAACCATCTTAACCTAAACATTTATAGTTATAAGCTACTCATTCTTCAGTCCTGGCTCTGAAAAGCTATTTAAAAACAAACAACCAAAATGTTAATTTAACAGTGAACATTTTAGCAGGTATTCCTACATAAATGAAACAAAAGCAATTTGCCATTCACATTGCCATTTAAGAGGTTCTTCTGAATTACTATGGATTATTTTATTGAAGAGGTCTGAAACTCTTCCTTCTCAGAATTAGCATCATCAAAACATTTACTAAATTCATTGTTTTGTCTAGTTACAATAGAATTTTAAAAGATATCTTAAAATTACACAGGTATTTGTGTTTTAATTTTAGGTACTTTTAATATCTCATACTTGAATTCCATTATTTGCACACCAAGCAATAATATTCTATGTGTGTTTTTCTGCCTAGAAATCATATGTCAAACCGCCTCTTTGACAATGCCATCTCTGTTTTCTGCACATGCTAAGAATGACCACATTGACATGACTGAAGATGAAAGTATCCCAGCAGCACGACAACTCTGTACAGGATCACCACCACACATTTCAGCAGAAGTCTAACAACCAGAGAAAAAGTGATCATGAAAGACTATGATCCTTACTTATCCACATTCCCAATAGTTTCAAACTATTTCTAGTGTAAAGACCGGCAAAGCCTCAAAGCAAAGTTTAGATTTCTATTGCCACTCAGAAATACATAATAATGTTCTTTCCATTTGCCATACTTCAGTGTCCTCCTATAGCAATCTGTGAATAGCTGGCAAAAGTTTAATAATGTAAACAAAACCTGATAACATGAAATGTACAAGTATCATTATTTAACAAGATGACTTGTTACATCATCATGTTTGTATTAAAAGCAAAACCAGAAGCTGTGGATTCCCATGAAGAGGTTTTCTGTTTCCTAGCCAAAAACCTCTTCATAATACTTCCTTTGTTTCTGTGTTGAACAAAGTGACTGAACTTGGTGGGATGTCTCTCTTCCCTCCCAGGACCTTCCACTACCACTCCGAATGTGAAAATTTCTTTTCCTCAAAGTGTGTGCAAGGTCGAGTGGGGAATAAAGAAGTAAAGTACCAATCCCTCAAAGGCTTCTGTGTGTGCCTGCCTTCATGCACTGCAATATACCTTATACGGTTATCCATACTGACTTCCACATCACTCAAAATCAAAGACAGACACCAGTTTTGGCAGAACCTGGGTACTCAAGTCTGACTTAAGGGTGTGCTCCTCCATGCAAGCTAAGCCACACATGCCTTTTTCTTTCCAGACTACTTATCCAGAGCTCTGAGGGGTCTTATACAAGACCAAAATACCACAGGTCTCTGCAGCCTGGTGACCAGGGGTTGGGTACGGTCTCCACACCACACAAATCAGGACCATCCCCTCTGCTCTCTGAACAGACTCACATAAAACATATCACAAAGAAAAACGGAGAGGATCCTAATCAGCACTTGCAGATGTGGATCTGCTGATTATGCTTTGCACTATGAAGAGGGTTAAGGTGCAGTAATCTTTACCTTGACTCATAAGCCAAAAGACTACACTGCATGGCAACCTCTCCACCAGCCAAGAAAGTAAATTTTCATCTCTCCATCCTCAGATAAACCTCTCCTAATATGGTCAGCAGACACACTGGAGAAAAAAGACTGAACAGGATTATTTATTGCCATAGCAATACTTTTTTAGAATTATGCATACAAAAACATTTGTATATTCAAACAAATCAGTACACAAACCATCTCAAATTTGTCAGACATGGGAACAAGAGAATCGCACACTAAAGACAAAGGTCCGTGACATATCTGACACATCCCTTACTGGAGCTCTGAATGTCAAACTTGACACTGAAGTAACTTCAAATAATAAAGTGATCAAAAAAAACTCAACTCAGATAGCACTACTGAAAAGAAAGTTCAATGTTCTTACCTGAGATGGTTTTTGTTCTTTTCCAGAGGTTAAAAAATAGTCACTGTCCTACTGTTTTCAATGATTGGCAGACAAGCCAACCCCACACCATTGCACAGGCTCACCTTCATGCTAAGCAGGAAGCACCAACAAGCCGTGTAGTGCTAACTGCCATGCTGCAAACCTGGGCATGGTCTCATACAAACATCGTGTTACTCTCAGGCAAAAAGCCTGGACTCACAACACAATAATAGGCAAAGTTATCTTAGCAGTATGCAGGGAATTCCAGAATCTTTCCATTTTGTTCAATCATCCTCTGAAAATTTTCATATATGGCTGTAACAGGAAGGCCATGAATTTCTAAACTCCTTTTTAATAATCCTACAACTTTACAGCTTGGGTTAGGGAAGGCACTTAACCACGAAGACTGCTATCTTGACCCAGAAGAAACATTTCCATTAACCTTCTAATTGGAGATAGGCAGCAGTGGTGGCTGTAATGGATTTTTATATTATGCATAAAAAAACTTGGCTGCTCCCCATTTCTCTGGGTCTTGAGTGCTTAGGATGGTTTACCAACAGCAGAGTTTGCTGGGGGAAAAAAGGCAAACAACGAAACACATCTCCCAAATTTTGTAAACCAACAGATTACAGACAGCCCTCCAAATCACTCAGAGACCATCAGAAACCTTTAGTAAGCTAAAAAAAAAAAAGTAAGACCATTTGACACAGCCTGTGCCCCTACTGTTGCCTCAAAAACCATCAGTAATGAAGAAACCACAGTTTCAGACATGCTATCTCATGCAGTTAATCCTCTTCATGAACTTAAGAAAAATCAACCTTAGATTTGGGCAAGAAACAACGGTTTGTAACAAATCAAAAGGAAATGGTTATTGGCTGTCATGATCTTGTGGCTAATGGTTGGAGACTTCACAAGAGTTTACGTCACTAAGTGGGAGTGCCATTCAGTATGTCACAGCTATGATCCGCATCATAGTCAAGAAGTTACTTGTAAAATTTTGTGTGGTGCTGTGTATGTGCAGGGAAACCTTTCTACACACACCAGTAAGCAAGAGCAGGACACAAGCCAGCACAGGCTACCAGTCCCAGTCCAGACCTGGGGCTACCATCAGTTTGCCACACTTGGTACCTCCCTGCTCCCCCGGGTGCTGCTGCTGGGGCAAGCTATGCTGAGACCTGGAGAGAAACAGGCACACCCCTGCTACTATTAAGCTATCATTTAGCTGCATGGATGTATCCTCCGGCATTTAGCTGACTCACACTGGCACCCAGGCCAAGAACTTCTCATGAAAACAAACTCAGCAGGAGAAAAAAGCAAATTACTTTTCCAGATAGAGAAGGATGGGAAGTTCTGGATACAAAACAGCCCAAGGAGAACCTGACCCGTTCACTCCCTTTGCAGACACAGGTCTGCCCACAGGTCTTGCTATGCTACAGCTCACAGCAACAAGAGAAAAAGCTCTGATGGACACTGAAAGTGAGATTTAGACTATGATGCAGACTGGGGACATGGTGGGGGCAACAGCTGGTGCAACCAAGCAACAAGTTTCTCTCTTTTGATTAGATTACAGGGATGCCGACAGCCATCTCACATACGATTTTCTCGAGAGCAAAAGAAGCTAACAGGTCTCATTCTATTAATTCTACTCCTCTTACGCCTCTCTGCTGCCATTTACACAGCCCCATAGCACAACTCCACAAACGGTCGTACCAGCAAATTGCACCAGTTACAAGTGTCAGTTGAAAAACAGCTGTCCTCCACACCAATTTTTTTTGTTCTTGCGAAGTATTTTTAAGCTAGATCAGTTCAGTGATCTGATATTACCACAAAGCCTCACCAACAGTTGTGGAACCACAGTCAAAAAAGTGGCAAACTGCCGTAACAGTTGTACTATTTTTAAGTCAGCTCTGGTGCTGAAGGCAACATCCCATTAAACTGCACTGCTCATCAAGCTATAAACTTAAATGCTAGCAGTTTCCTTCAGTTCAAATGGCATGACCATGTTTCTGGAGTTGTGAACAAGACTTAATAACTGCATTTGTCAATTACAACAATATTTCTACTGTTGAATGGTATTCAATTTTTTAAGTATTTGTGTAATCAAACTATCTTTGTATTTATGTCCCTTATATTTAACATAATTCTGATCACACACTAGCAGCTCTAGTCAAAGGACACCAAGATAGGCTTTCCAATTTATACCTTCACATGCCAGAAAACTGCCAACTCAGTAAACTTGTACAGAGACAAAATGAGCCAAGTGGAACCCAATTCCAGATCCCTGGTACTTTTTTCATACGATGAGTTTTATGATTCACAGTGAATTGGCCTCCACTAAGAGAGGATAAAAATCATCTTAATACTGGGCCGTGACCTGCAGACAGTCACTTCTTACACAGCACTGAATGAATCTTTCAGCCTCTTGTGTCTCAGCTCCATGATGTGTAGTATGGGTGTTCCCTGGCCTCAAAGAGACAATTTTAAAAGGGACATCACTATCTATAGAACTTGAAATACTGCAGTAACAAGGATCATACAAAAAACAAAGGGTACCAAACACAGGGGGCTGGCTGGGTGGCACACAATCACACAAGACATGAATCTCGAGCTAAACAAGCCAGCAAAAAAAATGAGTTGATAAAATGGCCATCATCCAGCACCTGCTTTACTAGACAGAAGCATCCTATGACTATGCACGTACACAGCACCACACAAAATTTTACAAGTAACTTACTTCTTGACTATGATAATAGTCAAGCAGATCATAGCCGTGACATACTGAAGAAACTAATGCTAGTTTACTATTAGTAAACTTTAGTAAACTATTAGTAAAACTTCTAGTTTTTAAAAATTTCATATTTCAAAATACAAAACACAAGCACATCTGGACAACGGTGAAAACATACAAGGCACTTGCAACACCTAAAACTTCGCCCTACCTTGCCAATCACAAATAAAACAGCTAGTTTTACAGCAAGGAGGAAATAACAGTAAAATGGTAAATATTGTACCTCACAACAGGCTGATATGGTTTTCTAGTTCACAACTGGAGAATGAAGAGGGAAGGTAAAAGATGGGATTTACAGCTCACTGAGGGAGGACTTGAAGTTTCTTCCTCACACAGAAGGAGGAAAAGCTCTTTCTGGACTTTACAAAGGTGAAGAATAAGACAAGACGCATGACCTCATAACCACAGCAGGAATCTGCGATGACAAATCAGACACTTGATCTATTTAGGGAAAATAAAATTCAGAATATCAGTGGTGTGGGCCCACAGCAAGCATGTACAGTACAAAATGGATTCAAACACAAATTACACCTAGAAGATGAAAAATGGTCCAAGCTGTACCTAACACTGGATGGTAGGGAAGGCATGGGGACCTTCTTCCCAAGCCCTGCCTAGCATTGTCAATAAGACGTCATTTAGAAAAGTGTTTCATTGCATTTAACTTGTGCAGAGTTTGCTATTCATTTCTAAGCAATATGGGGTTTTGAACATTACAACATATACCAGACTGCTCATCTATATGCTTCTAAGTGCACATTTTATTTCACCTGACTGGTGAAGTTTGCTTTTTAGCTTCCAGAGTATATAAATTTCAACTATAGCACCATATAATTACCAGCAGTAACCAACATTACCAACATGCAACAGCAACAAGTACACATTCTGCAATCATTGTGAAAGACAAACGCTTAGGCAGGCTCTCAGCAATTGTTCGCACAGCACCATAACCTGCAGGGTGCTGAAAACTGCACAGAAGCTGTGCCAGCTCTTACCTCCCCTAAAAACCAAATGGGAGCTGGGGGGAGAAGGGGAGGCAGCACCTCATGAACAGTTGCCCAGGTGCTAAGGAAAGGTTGTTGCCAGCTTCTATCCTAAAGTAGCTGAGAACACCAACACACTTAATGTGCCTTGGTTACATAGACCATAAACACACAGAGTAGACACTGTACACATGGAGCTGCAAGAACCAGTAAGTGTGTTTTCAACACTCTATGGACCACATTATGTGAGCCACAGAAAAAGTATTTTTTATAGTTTCTAGTCCATTCTGCTCGTGTGAAAAATAAAAAAACGAAATCCCTTAGCTACCTACAGGCTAGATAAGAAACAAAACTGAAAAAAACCCAACACCATTCCACAAACACACACTATTACTGCATATGCTGTATGTGAGCATATGCTTATTTTTAGGCACGTGTTTCAATTCTCCTGATATCAAGACGACCCAAATACATAACTAAAGATTATAAGCAGCCCTAAACTAGCACCAACTGAACTCAGTGAAAGAAATCTCCTGCAGTTTTTAATAGTTTAAGGATCAATTCCTAAACTTAGAACATAATTTTCCACTCCCTTTTTTATCTAACTGGGGGAGGGGAAGAATCCAGGAAAGAGATGAAATACAGTGAAATAAAAAGAGTGAAGAAGAAAATGTTTACAAGCATGCTTTATTCTTCCCTCAATATATTAATTACCAGACACTGACCTTTAAAAAGAAAACAGATTTAAATATTTGTGTTCAATTTTAGCTTTCATGAATCAATTTCAAGATGGCTACAAGGCAAAAAAGGATGGGAGAAAGTATCTGGGTGGAGGAAGAGATGTGACAAATTAAGAATTATTTATGGTTTTTAGGTTCTGGAAGAGTCAGAATAACAACTACATTAGGCATTCGTCAGACTATGTATTCTCTACTTTGAAGATCAAAGAATTTTGGGAGACTGTCTAATGAACTTTATTAAAAGCATCTCTACCATAATAAACTATGGGATAAACATCCTATAAATTTATGTTGAGAGAGAAAAAAAACAGTGGGTACTACAATATACATTCATTAATTCCCAAACTACCAATGCTCCTTGTTTTAGGTTCATTTTAAGAAGAGTTTCTATGGTTTTAATTTTGATCTGAGCCCTCCTCCACCTTATATTATCCAAATGTTAGGTCAAAACATTTACATAAATACGTAACTCTCCAACGAAACAGAAGAAACAAAACCACTGTTTCTTCACCTTAAGCAATATCCTTTTAGAAGCAACATGAAACAAGTATATTTACATTTCCTTTGGGAGAGCTAACATAACATCCGCACAAAGTTTTCCTAAAGCAACAGCACATACCATAGCTCCGTTTTAAAGAAGCAGCATTAAAAAGAAAAGGAAGGGGAAAAAACCCCAAACAACCTCTGACCACCTAAGCAGTGTATTGGAAACATTGCTACTTTAGGAAAGCCACTTTGGGGTACTAAGAGGTAAGTTTACTATTTAAGAGTTTCCTGCTGTCGGACGCTATTCAGTAAAATCAGCATCTTGGACAGAAGCGCCCCAGCCCACCCCTGCCCTCCCGGAGGCATCACCGGCGGCAGCGCGGAGCCGCTCCGTGGCGCCCGGCCGGACTCCACGGGGATGGGCTGCGCCCGCCTGAATGAGCTAGTTCAGTCGCAGTAGAGTTTAATGCTAGAACAGCCAGTGCCTAAGGCATGCAGGAACCTTCCCCTCGCAATTCCCTCACACGCTGTTACTTTTTTTTTTTCCTTTAAAAAGCTACAGCCTCACAATTAAGAGACTTAAAAGTCCGCGGAAGTTCGCAGAAAAATACCCCTCAAAAACAAACAAACGCACACAAAAAGCCCAGAAATGAGACGCGTTTTCTGTCAGTTCTCCAGGCTGCAGCCGGCACGGCCTCGGGCTGCCCAGCAAGGACGGGACCAGCCGCGCCCGGCCCGGCTCAACACCCGCCCGAGCCCAGCTCGGGGCGCCTGCCGCCCCCACCGCCCCCAGTCCTCAGCCCTCAGCCCCGCGCCGCCCGGATTCCCCCGCAGACCTCCCCCCTGAGGGGGGGCTAAACAGCCCTAAAAATAAAATCAGAAAAAAAAAACGAACAGCCCACGCCGAAGCCCCCCACGCCCGGGGGTGAGACCGCCCACGCCACAGCGAGGGAAAACAAGGCAAGAAAAACCAGAGGCACTGCACGTACGGATGCACCCAGCGGGTGCCCGCGGCCAGCCTGTGAGGGCCTCCAGCGAGGCGCCCCCCGCCCCGCGGGAGGCCTCCCGCCCGCCTCCGCGCCCCACCGAGCCCCCCGAAGCCGGAGCGGAGGACCCGGCTGCCGCCCCCCACCCGCCCGAACGACAACACCGCACCTCCCTCACCTCCAGCGCCGGTGTGTGGCGGCGTGAAGCGGAGCGGCGCGGCGGGCCGCGGCCCAGGCCCCGCCCGCGGGCCGGCTCCTCCCACCCGTCCCGGGAGCCGAGGCGGCGGGGGCCAGTCGGTGTGTACCCTGCGTGTCCTCCCCACCTTGCCCGCGGGTCAGCGTCGCCGTGGCTGTGGCTGTCTCCCCTCGTGGTTTGCAGCCTCTTGCCCTGTGTTTGCGGGTGCTCCGGGCGCAGGAGGTTGTTTGGGGCACCGGGGGGGACCAGGGCGAGTGAGAGGCTGGTGGTTGGGGGTCTCGGGTCCCCAGGAGACGTGGCTGCGAGGGGTCTGAAGGGCTGCGTGCTGCTTTGGTGTGCAAGGCCGTGGTGGTGCGCTGAAGTGTGGCAGCACCTGTTGGCCCGTTTTTAGCAGGAGGGACTCTGGCTCCGCGGCCAACCGGCCGTTCAGGGCCGAGCCTGTCAGCTTGGACTGAAGGGTCACGTCTGGCGTGTGCTCGCTTCCTTGCCTCTCATTGCGCTTCTCCAGGATTGCGCTTATCCATGGCATGTGAGCTCTGAGTACCGCTGCTCACATAAAGCTGACCCCCAGGAGACATGTACGCCCCGAGCGGGACCACACAAGAACTGTCACTGCAGCGTCCGCCTGGTCGCTCCCATCTACGCTGAGAAGGCCACAAATCCAAGTTGTTAATTCCCCCAATGTCAGGTACTTTCCATGTTTAAGTTTTGCAGGCCTCAGGGAGGTATTGAGGAGGACAGTGTGGAAGGCTGTAAATAAATCAGTGTAGATGAATGAATGTGGAAAGGAAGCTGGGAGAACAAACATGCAAAGATTTCCTGCTGAAGAAGATGGAGGGTTGTGAGGACCTCGTCCGCAGCACTGCTGTGTTCAAGGGAACATCTCTTCCACAGGGGCCTGAACTCTTCTCAAGGAGCAGAGTGCTGGGGCTGTACCCCTGCCGCGCCACCCAAGGCTGCACAGGTGGCGGTGCCTGCTTGCTGCTCGAGGATGGTTACAAACCCTTAGCATCTGCTCAGGATCTTATTATTCCTGGTAGAATAGACTACTCCCATGCTACACAAGATGAGTGCATAATAGCTGTGCATTTATAGCTGTAATTACTGATATCGGATACGCTGACTCATGCATGTTGAATTCCAAGTGCAGAAGGAACTATCATGTGTGTGCGCGTTAAAGAAATCACATGGCATTTCAACGTGCTACTTCCATTTTGTTCAAGGTCCTTACTTCACTCTGTTTTTTATCTACCATGGTATTTATAACAAATTATAGCACAGCTACTACATCATATGTTTATTCAAATCAATGTGCAATAGTTACACCACCTTAAATGACAATGGCTTCCCTAGGTCAGAGCTGCAACAGAGATCTCTGGTAAACTAGCTTCTGGTCTTATCCCCTGATGCTTCAATTTCTGCTTTTCATACCAGTAGTAGTACAGTGGCTTAAATACACCACAGTCAGATGTGCCATCTGGCTCAGCTCTGAATCTTTAGAGTGGATGACATTCTCTTAATGTATTCAAAATCTGCAGCATTAACTAGCTTGTGGTGATATAAGTATTTGGAAGATGACGGAGAAGAATCTAATACCATCAGGGCTTCTCAAAATTTCCTTTCAGATCTTTAAGGTGGACTGCTTCACATTACGTTTCACCTCAACCAGCAAGACTGAACTGTCTTACAGAACTCCTGCAAAGGAAGTTGTAAGAACTGCAGATAGCAGTGACATTGGTTATATGCAACACCAAGTCCCAGGCCTCAGAAAAAGAGCAGACAGAACCCCTTATTCCTCTTCCTGCAAAAAAGCATCCTAAAGTAGGAGAGAGTTTCTTCCTTCTTGTTCTTTGTGCTGAACCAAACAGGTACCTGAATGTTTTTTTCCACTCATGCGTGCACTCAGTAACAGTGCTATATGATGTAAGAAAAATGTCAGTAAATGACAAATTATGAATCTCAATGACCATTTTCTTCTCACATTGCCAAGGTGGTAGCTAAGTGCCCTGGGGTCTGACAGCAGCATCCTGCACAGATAGACGAAAACCAGCCTGGTAAGAGTTGCCACTAGCTGTGGTAGTAGATTGCTCCTTACAATCTAATTTTCTGCAATTATCCTTTTGGTAGATTGCCCTGCACTGAATTCCATGCTAACACTTTGTGCCGCTTACATCATAGGAGCTAGTGAAGTAACTGCAGAACATCTGGAGCCATAAGTGGTAGTCCAACACATTTTTCTTTTTCGTATAATCACTTTTTGATGGGATTGATGGTGATGTTTATGTAGAGGACATTTATGTTCATGGCTGCAAAATATTAAAACATCTCACAGCCTATGTATTTCTTCCACAAAATATCTGAGACAAGAAAAATACTATTATTTAGTTTTGTAAATGGATGACCGAAGACATGTGTTGACAATACATTAAAGTCAGTTTTAAGACTCATAGTTCCAGATCAAAAGCACTGTGGCAGAGTGATGATCTGGTGTAAACTCACTTCGCTGGTTCAGACTCCTTCAGGCATTATATGAATTAGCTTTATGCTGATGAATTTTTTACCTTTCCTCCCTCAACAGCTTGTATTCTTGACTGTGTGTGGAGAATTGTAATAGTGTGCCATGCCTGAACCAGAACAAGTTTATACTACTGAGAGAGCCAGTGGGGCACAGGTCCAGGATGAATTTTGCTGGAACCATCAGTAGTTGCAGCTGGATCATTTTGCCAATCCAGAACATTTAACATTTTTATTGCATCTTCACATTGTCAAAGCATTTGCATAAGGATGGTAGTATTGAGTGCTCAGTCACTGTGGGATACTTATGTTCCAGTTGTCTCTAACAGAGGAGTAACATCAGATGAGCTACTAACTGAGTAAGTTCAGCTTACGGAGTCCAGCATCATGCACAAATAGTATTTTAGGCCCACATTAGTAATTTCACTTATACGTTCCTTTGGTTTTACATATCCAGTAACCGTGGACCAATTTTTGAAGGAAAGTTGCACATCGGAAGATTTACTTTCCTCAGCATTCAAAAAAAAAGAAACTAAGAAAAGATTTCTAGAAATCTGAAAATGCAGTGAGGGGCAACTTAGAGCCTTCTGAGTAGCAATAGGTAACAAAGCCTTTTGCATCAAAAGCTTTCCTCTAGATCATGACTTACGCAGGAGTTAAAACTCAACATGCTGTTTCAAGACTGACAATTCTATGATATGTTAATTTGGAGAGAGTTGGGTTTTTTTCTGTAAATGTATAGAACTACAAAGAGTTCTATTTCTTCTCTTAATTAAAATAAGTAATTTTCTTCCCTCTCCTATGTTCCTTCCCACCATGTCTTTGAAGAGTATGCAAGGTTATATTAAAAAAGAAACCTAAACTGTTTTCCAGTTCTACTGATTTGATCAGCTTATGAAAATAATAAAGAAGGATACATATTAAAATAATATTAAGCATGCTCATTAAGGATGCATTTTACAGGAAATTAAAATTTATTAGTCTCTTATATTTGTCTGAATGTTCAAGGGCAGTTTCTCCTTTCTGTCTAGTAATTGCAGATATCATAAACTTCTTATATTCTTACATGTTGTCAAAGAGATGTGAGCTATGGCATATCAGCGTGTCAACACTAAGCCTAAATTTTGTTTGCTGAAAAAAGGGCAGGAGAGAAGGCCTTATAAAAGGGCCCTGAATGCTTTTAAGAAAGTAGACCTTTTTCAATACAGATTACCTGGATTTCTGATGACTGCTTTCAGAAGGGCATAAGTCTTTGGTATCTAAGAACTGATTGCTCATTTCCTCCCCCTCCTACCCTCCCCCCCCCTTTTTTTTTTTGCTGCTCCACAAGCAACAGAGATAACTGAGCAGAACTTGTCAGTCAGCTATGCTCTAAACATCCGATAACTCTTCATACAGATACTCACATGAGCCATGGTAATTCAGACAACATTTGTCTACAAGTTGGCAAATCAGTCATCTTGATCAAAACTGTGAACAAAACATCTTAGAACAAAACTGTGGTCTTGTACCATTGATATTATTATTCTGAACAGAACAGGTGCACTTTTCTGGAACCAATGAAACATGGGTAACTGTCTCCTCCCTGAATCACTTTCTGCAGCCCAGCCAAATTTACAAATAAATTCAGTCTTTCTATATTCTTCATCCACGACTGCACCCTCTTAGCCACCCACATATCCTTGCATTTGTCCTAGTTAGTGAACAGTTCTGTGATAGGCTGGGTTTCTTTCATTGTTGTTGTAACTGAGGCTGCAGAGCATGTGTGTGTGGTGCTGACAACAGGTAGACAGAACTGCCAGTCTGAGTGTTGCCATTATTTCCTGGTTTTTTGAAGACAATTGCATAATCTAAGCCATGTCCACAGGGGAAATTGCATGTAAGAGAAAGGAGCTTGTAAAATCTTTTCTAAAAGTGAAACAGGGAGAAACATCTGGGTGAGTTAAAATGGCCAACCAGAACACATGCAAAGTTCTGGCAGTTAATTAATTAAATTAAATTTTGCCACATGTTCACTTGAAAACTGAGCAGTGTTGACCTCTCTTAGCTGTCAAAAACTAGATGACATTGATTCTGTTTCCCAGTTTGGGACATATATCTGAAGTGATCTAATCTCTAGGAAAAACTGTCACGGAAAAATTCTAAAACAGTATTTTCTTTTCCTGTTGATTTTACTGCTTAGAGGATACAGATGCAAACTGGTGCAAACTCTTAAGAAGAGGGGAAGAAATTAGTAAAATATTAGAGTAAAGGTCTCAATGTTTTTATTGACTATTCTTCTAGTTTTATGCTTTTTAAAATAACATTGCAATGACTGTAGAAATGTCATTTTTAGATAAAAGGATGATTTGGACTCACCCTTTTAAAGAAGCATCAGATTTAAAGTGAGATCNCTGTCAATCAGCACCCCCAGATCCTTTTCCTCTGGGCAGCTTTCCAGCCACTCTTCCCCAAGCCTGGGCTTGTTGAGACCCAAGTGCAGGACTCGGCACTTGGCCTTGTTGAACCTCATGCAGTTGGCCTTGGCCCATCGATCCAGCCTGTCCAGGTCCCTCTGCAGAGCCTTCCTACCCTCGAGCAGATCAACCCTCCTGCCCAACTTGGTGTCATCTGCAAACTTACTGAGGGAGCACTCGATCCCCTCATCCAGATCATTGATAAAGATATTGAACAAGACTGACCCCAAAACTGAGCCCTGGGGAACACCGCTCATGACCAGTCTCCAACTGGATTTAGCTCCATTCACCACAACTCTCTGGGCTCAGCCGTCCTGCCATTTTCTTACCCAGTGAAGAGTGTACCTGTCTAGGCTGTGAGCCGCCAGCTTCTCTAGGAGAACGCCATGGGAGACAGTGTCAAAGGTAAAGTGTTTACATTTTGACACTTATAAAGATTTTACGTGTTCACTAATGATACACTCATTAATTTACAATAAGCTGTGTTTTTGGAGTATAAGAATTCTGCTTCAGATCTGAAGCAACCTGGAAAATGAAAATTTCATTTGAACACAAATTTATTCATGTGTTCATTACACTATGTGTTCATAGCGTAAATGTTTGCATCTTTAAATTCTACAAAAGCAATAAATACACAAAACAAAAGAAAATGCAGGTACTAGCCTGTAGCATGCAGTCTGCAGAATTCTGCTGCCTTTTGTGGCTTTCTCCTCAAATCTATGCCTTCTCATTGAATCAAAGTACACTCTGGTCTGAGTGCATGCCTCAGGTTTCTCTGACAACAGAGTATAAAACTCCCACTTCATTGTGTGGCAGAGCAAGATTTGTCGTTCAGGGAAATCTAATGCCAGTGCAACATCTTCCATGTAGAGAGATGCCTTCTCCCATGCTTGGGATTCTGCCACTGCTGATAATGAACCATTTGTTCTTAAGTCTTTTAGTGCTGTTTTATGTTTTTCCTTTTAAAGAGTATCTTATCTTTAGAGGAAAATGTACTCAGGATTCATGTCAGGGAATTTAACCATGAGGTGCAGTGCATTTTCAATGGGTTTGGGTGCCCTTTTACTGACAAAATCCTGCTTTTGAGGTGCTGTGCACATGGGTGTATAGCTGTGCTCACATCACTGGGGAGGAGAAAATTCAGTTTCTAAAAGTATTCGGAAGTGCATTACTCATGTATCAGTGTGGTATCTTAGTATTTCAAAACAAGAAATTGCATCTGCTTTTGCAGGTATAGACAGTTACATGCAAGTTTTATTAGACTCATTTCAGAAATCTTTTCAGTGTGGGTCATGAGCAGTTAGTAACAGGTCAAGAAAATATGGTTTTATTCCCTAGCTAAACAGGAGCTCTAAACCCTGTGAAACCTCCTTTGCTGGATGGGGTAGAGACCAAGCCCACATGTTTTTTCCAGACACATTTCTTTATAACTGCATAGGAACAGAGTTCCAGTGTATTTCCTTTTCTATTATTGTATCACATCAGCATATGGAAAAGCAAATGCTGGTATGTACTATTCTTGTGCTAAGGCTAGCTCCTATGGCCTGTCTATATGGCACGGTGCAGTGCTCTGTAAATATACTGAAAGGAACTCTGGTACCAGATGCAATAGAGTTGCATTAGCAACTTAATTAGCCCAGACAAAGGGCGATACTAACATACTTACACAGCTGGGGCTCCAAAAGCAATGTCCTTCAGCACTATCTCTAAATGCTGGAAATTAGGCAGACTGTGACTTTCTAATGCTGCATGAGATGCTGCATTAGGCTGTGTGAGCAATCAAGCAAATGTTCTGTAGTTAACAAGCTGCTGCTTCTAAGTCTGACATGAGTAAGCATGCACTACTGTGAATTTTGTATTAGTGAAAAATGCTAAAAAAAGTTTTAGTAATTGTTTTCAGTCACAACAGAAAGAACAAAATAATAAGCATAACAGAGAACAAACAAAAGCAGGAACACACGAAACAGAAGCTCATAAGATGTCCAGAATTCCTTCTCCTCCTCCACCTTCAAAATCCAACATATTCAGGAGAATTTCTTTTGGAGTGTCTGAATCTTCTTGTGACTCCATCCAGTGAAAATGTGTATCTGGAAAACTTTTAACAGCAGAGAACCACACATGTTTCATGATGCTTCAAAAGTTTTTGCAAGTGTTCTGTCCCTCAGTGAACTCTCTGCATTCAGATCTTGATGTCTGAACAGAAGACTGTCAAAGGTAATGAGATACTGTGCTGAAGAAGAGGTGTCCCTATGCAGATGCCATCAAAGAACTATAGATAAAGTTTTGACTGAGTTGCGCATACGACATAATAGTTGGCGTTTATCGTAGTTCTGATTGGGATATCTCCTGCTATATAGGATTGTGTTAGAAGAAAATTTTTTCTTTAAGCCACTAATTTTGCAGTAGATAGTGGTGTCATTTCTGACTCAACATATCTGCTGAGCTTCTCTGTGTTATCACTGTATATTGGTATTAAAATGTTATTTAGGAACAGCTTTAAGAGAAAAAACAAGTAGCTGTTTTCTGATTGCACTGAAATGTAGAGAAAGGTTCTAATCCTTTTTCCCTTCATAGGTATTTATTACACTCATGACTGCAATGCATCTGTTTGTAGCCTAAAATTGAAGATGAATTTGAAGAAGAGGCTAGGAAAATTTGATAGGTCTGCACGTCTATAAAAGCTGAATGTCCTTCACCTAAAAACATCTGGCTATTAAGCAGTATCTGCTCCATTTATTGCAGAGATAGGAGAGAAAAAATATGATAGGATCACATTCTTGTTAGTGTTCATGCTTTCCAAACTTCATTCGAGTTCTTATTTATGCATTAAAAGAAAAGCTGTCTTCATTTGATGTGAATTATACCATCAGGAGAAAAGAGTCGCTAGGGCAGTAGTAGACAAATCATTTTTAAGAAAATCTGTAAGGAACAGCACCTATGTGTGTGTTCAAGGTGTCTGACTTTCTTAAGCTACACAGAACTAAAATAGCAGAGCTCTTTCACTTGCTACTGGCTTGGTTATAGTCGTTAATGTCTTTTTGGTAAGGTTTTCACCTTTCTACTCAGTATTTCCTGTAAGTACATGTATAGGCTCAGCCAAATGAGAATTGGGGTATACATACATACCTCAGGGCAAGGTTATTTTGCTCCAGAAATTCTTTCCTAACCAAATGACTGTCACTGAGTTCTGTTAGCAATAAAAGGGCCATTTTCTGCTTCATACTAACATATGATGTCCTTCAATGCTCATCTATACGGTTGATTTCCCATCTGTTTATACAGCCCCACTAACTTGCTGTGGGCTTCTCACAGAGAGATAGGCTCTAAATCCATGCATGGGACTGCAGGCGTATTTCAGACAATTTTCAGTCCAGGAGGAATATGATTGTCATTATTAATTTTGGTAACCTTGCACAATCAAGATCAATCCAAACTTTGCTTCTGAGCTGCTATTACATTGCTAAAGCCTGAATTTGCAAGAGCTTTTGTACATGAGTAGTCCCAAAGACAGTCTTTTTCCAGTGGGGTGATGTCAGATTCCTACAGCTGACAAGCAGGGGGAGAAGCACATTTGAATTCCAGCTGATATCTCAGTACAGGTCTCATAGCTATATCACTTGCTTGGATAAATCACAGTGAATATATTGAATATATATTTGCACTGGTCAACAGCAAAATGGGAAGTAGCCAGGGGCTTTTTCATGGTGACTCTGTTCTTTGAATGTTGCACTTAGAAACACTTTCTGTCAGTATTTCACTTTGTCACTTAAAGTGATACTAATAATCAGAAGCCAAAATGCTTTTACTATTTACTTTTACTATTAAAAAGGGTTTCCCAGCTTCCACTTAAGAAAAGACCTACAAAATTTATCTTAAAATTCCTGCTGCTAAATGCCAGGCACTGTATAAAAGCTGGAATTCATGCAAACAGAGAATTTCCTTGCTCAGGACAGCTGTGAAGTCAAGTTGCAATGATGCAGCATGCCTGTGCTTTCTTCCTAAGGGCAAAGAGAACCTGCAGTGCTTTGTTACTTGAAACATCATCACCTGAAGTTCAACAGTGTGCAGCTTTCCATACATAGGATTGCTAAACCTGTAGCATTATATACATATTTTTTTTTTTTTTAATATAGATATATATACAAAGATCTCACTTTTCTTTTTTGTTTAGGTTATAGATCATCATCTTGCTCTTATTTGGTGTTCATTCAAACAGGACAATGAATCCAAACTGATCATTTAACCTTTTGGGATGTACTTAACATTATGTTAGGTTCTTCAGCATTGTTGATTATGTTCCCAGAGCTGTAGAGAAATTTTGACTTGCTTAACCTTGAAATAATTAAAAACATTAGACAGAGCAGTTAACATGTTTAACAATAGATGTTTTCTTATTGTGGGGATCTAATCAATAAGTTGTATACCAAGTGCCCCATGTGAAATACATAGGAGAACTGATTATTTTAAATCCAATCTTTGAGTCTATAAATGAAAATCAGTGTGATAGCTGAAAGATGCTTGCCAGGCAATGAAAAATGGTGTGGAGTTGGTGGGGTTTTTTTTCTGAAGTTATAAGTTAGTTTACTTCTTTTAGGTCAGTGTTCCCATAGACTGAAATTCCACATTCACTTACCCTTAAGTTACCAGCCATTTAATACTAAGTCTGATCTTTTCAGGGAAGGGGTGAGGTATTTTACTCTCAGTTCTGTAGTGACAGAGGCACTCCCAGACAACAACAGACAAAGGCAACAGGAAGTTTGTCATCTACAAATTTACTACAGTATATTTCAGACCATCAATTTCTTTTAACATATTTTCAGACTATTCCAAATTATCATTTTAATTTATGTTTCTTAAGATAGCACTGTCCCTGTTGCTATGACAGTTTCATGTCTGGCAGTCAGTAAGATAATATGCATTCCCATGACAAATGAAAAGGTCAAAAATAAATTATATAAACCATATTTGATATCATGAAGTACCTGCAATTCTTCCAACTGTGAATCTAGGTAGTAAATATTTAATCTGTTAGTATCCCCCCAAAAAACATGCTTAGGAAGTTTATTTGATTAAATATAGTCATTCCATAAATAATTTTATGATAGTCCTTTAGCACAAGAAGTTAATAAAACCTTACTGTAAATACTCAATTGAAGGTAAAAAAAATACCCGGAGTCAGAGCATTGTCATAAACTTTTATTTATGAGCATTTTGTGTTTCAAAAGCAATTGCTGAAGTTAGCAATGGCTTAAGTGCCTTGGATTGCTTCTTTGACCTTGTTATTAGTTATTTCACTTTCACAGTGATTGTGAAATTACTATTATCATTTGTAAACTCCCCTTCTTAACTGTGTTTGAATTGCATCACCATGTTAAATGAAAACATTACTTTATCATATCCACAGTGCAATCTGACACGTTTTGAGTCACCAATTTGTTTGGTGGATAGAATGTTTTTGGTGACAGTTCACATTTGGCACACTGACAAATTCTTGGAGAGTTTGGCTCAATGAAATTAGTGTCTTCTGAGTTTTTCAGCAAATGTCTAAGGGATTGGGGCTGGAGCAATGTTATGTGCCACAGCACTTATTGCAAAACAGAAAGAACTTATTTTTTTTTTTAAAGAAAGATAGATTTGGGAGGATTGAAAAGTTTATTATTCTCCTGGTGGATTTTTTCAGGCCACTAAGGATTTGGTCCTGCTGCTTTTGAAATTGATAGCAAAATCATCAATTATTTTGGATCAAATCCAAAAGCAAATTCATTTCTGTGACACTACCGAGATACTACCAAGAACATAATATAAATGTAGCAAATATAAGTTATGATCAACTTGATCTAGATTTTTTTTTGGTTAGTAGCTGAGCACCTTGCACAAGTTTTTTTTGTATCTTTAAGACAAACCAGAGACTCAAATGCAAAATCCAACATATAGCCTTATTATGGAATTCGACACAGCTGAAAGTCTTGAATACAGAAATGAGGGCACAGGTTACTATAATCTATAAATGCATTTTCTTCCATTCCCCAATCCTCTTCTGTGAGAGATATTAGTCATCAAATAAGTCTTTGAAGGCTAAATTTACAAGATTGCAATTTAAGCACTCAGTAAGTTTCCATTTGATACAATTTCAGAAAAATGGTGCACCAAAATTGTTATTATTTGACGTTTAGAATGGAAGGTACCTGATGGCTTTACACAAACAGTCAGAAGTAGAACTTTTTATTTATTCAGACAAAAATGACATGTTAAAGAGAGAGTCGGAAAACAGTGTACCAGTATGCCTCTGCCTTAGTGGTATCACCCTGGAGGATTTAAGTATTGTGAGTAATGAATTGATCATTTGAACTGAACAAAGGACTAGGAGTTTCTCATACAGCATTTTTACAGGAAGAATTGAGGTTGGACTCGATCTTGCAGGTCTTTTCCAACCTTAATGATTCTATGATTCTATGAGTCTATGAATAAGTACAACTAGCATCCATTCACATAGTAATCAAAAGCTATTATTTATTTAGGAATGGATTTGAACTACTGAGCTAGAAAGAAATTATATCCCATTACTAAACCCATGATCTCATTAATTCCCAAGATTTCTGATCATTGGAATTAAGAGAAAGGAGGTCAAAAGAATTCCACATTAGAAGGGATGTGCATATATTGATGAGAGACTCTTTCTGCAATTAGGTTAAGAAAAGACCATATACACAAACATGAAGCAGAATATACATATGGATTTGGCATTGAGAAAGCCCTGAGAAAATATGCAAACAGTGCTATAGTCTTTAGTTTGGGGCAAATTCTTTTTAATTAGATCATAGCTAGTAAGTCTTAGGCTCCACAACTGAAGATACAGAATAATGCTTGCAATTTTTCTTTCTAAACAATTTTACATCAGTAGCCAAGTTTTCAAGAAGCAGCCTTCATGTGAGCAGAGTATACAAATGTCATATGAGTATAGTTAGAAAGGTCAGAAACAGCATCATCCCCATATTGTCTCCATCAGAGTGCAGAAGTGACAGAGCACACATGGCAAGCAGGAAACATGTCAAGAACTTACTAGCTGCAGCAGCTGTTCTTGGCAGAACTTCAGTTTCTCTTCAGGCTAAATGCACTGTCACTTTTCAAAGAAAACACTAAAGAACAAATCAGCACTTTTGCAGTGTAGCCACATGCAGGCACAACGACCAAAAAAGACTCTTTGTTGAACCTCCTCAACAGTCTCTTTCCTAACAAGCTTACTTTTGCCAAGTCCTCATCTGCACAAATTATCTAAATAATCTTTTGGGAAGAAAGATGGGCCACATCCTCTCTTAAGTGTCTAACTTAAGGCAGCCATTCAAGTCTTCTAACCCTTCAAAGTGCCTCAAGAAATGAGCTCAGGCCACCCTTCTATTCCATAAGACGCCCAATTCTCTGTCATATGTTCCCATCACCTATCTGCTAGTCATATGTGAAAGAGTCAAGGAAATCTGGCCCTAGGACCATCTTAAAAGCTCACTCAACATACGACAAATCTTTTGACAAAAAACTCCCTGAAGCATTTTTAAAAATGTGTACATGTTTTATTTTTATTGCTGCTTTGTCTTTTTATAGAAAGAATGTGAAAATTGAAGAGTTTTTCATGAGTTGTTATTTAAAATAGAATGAAAGTAGCCATTTGTCTGTGTGTCAGTTTTACCCTATTGCATTATTAACCCACATTTTATAGTACTGGCCATAAATATTAGACAGAACTGTGTTATAAACAAAAGGAAAATTGACAGGGAAGGTTAGGCAAGTAAAGAAGAGAAAAAAATAGTATTTGGGAAAGCGAAAATGGAAGTAGAAGAAGAGGCTGGGAGACAGAAAGAAAAAGAAGTGTAGGTACCTTGATAAGGAAAAATAAAAGCAGAAGCAGTGTATCTTTGTCCTTGCTAACCATGGCATAGTGCATCCATCCCACAACTCTTCAACTGCAGAGAAGCTGGGATGATTTCAGCCTACTGTTTCATACCTCCACCACTTGGCAGGTATTATTAAGTTCAAATTAACATGACAAAGGAAAAAACCTTCATTTCTGAATTCCTAGGCCTCACATAGAACAAATACAGTAGCTAAACAGATGTAAATAAATTAAAGAAATTTAAAATTAACTAGAAAGGCTGGCATGATTGCTGCCAGTAATCTGATTAAAGGCTTGAACCTGCTGATCTTGTACATGTAGACTTGTACTTTGTCTCAGTATGAGACTTGTCTGTGTTTTAGAGCTATATAATTATATAATTAGCCAGGATCTTAATGGTACTGATGCTATGTCCTCCCTAGAATAGAGAGAGTTTCATTCCAGCTGTATTTTGACAGCAAGGGAGCTCTCCCAGAATTCCCAACTCAGACCTTGCAGGCAAAGAGGTGCTCTCTTCAAAGCCTGGACAAAGTTCAAATCAAGTTTAAAAACCTACTTCTCTGCTAAACTGTTTGAAGGATGTGGGAAGTGTTTCTCCATACTTTCATGTCTTTTTTTTTTTTTTCAGATACACAACGGGTTGTTATTAGGTGGCAGGTGCTCATAATGGCGTGCATGTGCAGCCCTAAGTCCTGCTTTCAGATGTGTAAAACACTATCATTTTGCAGTATTGTACAGATTCTCCAGGGGATGACATGTATACAAAGCAAAACAAAGAATTTTGAGATTGATTCTTCAGAAAAGCAGAGGTCAGGTTTTCCTGTTTGATATACTCATGACACTTTAAGTGAACTAAAGGGAATTATATGTTATATCAGAGGACAGAACCTCAAAATTTTTTCCATCTTCCAGTCTTTTCCCATCTGCTTACCCATATAAACAAAATGAACTCATCTCAAACTGATGCCCTTTTAATCAGAGTGGCATTTCACTGCTACACACTTGAGATAAGCACATAATCTCAGGTTCGTAATTTGGAGAAAAATGTGAAAGGGCTGAAAAGAGGCTAAAAATATCATTATTTTAATGATACAGCTTATAAATCACAGTATTTTAGTATCCAAGGAAACAACTCTGAGCTGTAACTTGTGTCTGATTTTCTTTTCAATTCCTTCTTGTGGGGTCATAAGCTGCATGCAAGATGAGTATGAAAAGTACATGTTTAAATAAGGTGGCCTTTAAACCCTTCTTTGCACAGGTGCATGGGAGTACCTAGAAGGCAATGTAGCCTATCAGAAGAAACTTACCTGCCTTGGAAAAACAGAAAATATTTGTGAAAATAAAGGCAGCCTTGAGATACTCAGAGCTTATATTTCTTCCCTCCCCCAGTCTTGGATAAAAATTTCAGAAGTATCCAATGCCATATTATATTTCCCAAATGCTCAGCAAGTGTAATTGGCATAGAGTAAGTTTACTAGTTGATATGGAGTGTCGTGTTCCTGAAATATTTTGTCTAGCACATTTTCCAATAAATCTCACGATTGTCAAATATTAATAAGCAGGGTACTGAAAGTCAGAAAGGAGAGTAGCAGCTTTGCTGGCAGAGCAAAGCTTTGGCAGAGAGGAGAGCATCATTTTCCTAACACAGAAAGTAAACATATCTGGGAAATGAGCAGAGGAAAAATCCACTTTTACTCTCAATGTAAGCATAATTTAATGTCCTCTGGAAAAGCAATAGACTATTGTCCCAGTCATCAGGTGCAACTTATCAGCAGAGGCTGCGCTACTGCTAGAGCGACATAGTTTTAGATAATTTGAAAGTATTAATCTGTTTGGAGACAACATTTCTGGAATAGTACTCATGTAGTCTGGTTACCTGAACACAGAGGGACTTCTTATGGTGCCATCAAGCTAAATTCTGTGTGTTAAAGTGTGAACTTCTGCGTTTCTAAATGTGCTCTGCATTGGGTTTGCATGGCAAGGTTTTGGTAGCGGCAGGGCTACAGGGGTGGCTTCTGTGAGGAGATGCCAGAAGCTTACCGCATGTCCGATAGAGCCAATGCCAGCTGGCTCCAAGACAGACCTGCTGCTGGCCAAGGCCAAGCCTATCAGTGATGGTGGTAGTGCCTCTGTGATAACATATTTAAATGGGGAAAAAACTGCTGCGCAACAGCAACTGGGAGAGGGAATATGTGGGAGAAACAGCCCTGCAGACACCAAGGTCAGCGAAGAAGAAGAAAGGGGGAGGAGGTGCTCCAGGCACGGGAGCAGAGATTTCCCTGCAGCCCAGGTGAAAACCATGGTGAGGCAGGCTGTCCCCCTGCAGCTCATGGAGCTCATATCTGCTCCACGGTGGAGCAGTTATCCACCTGCAGGCCATGGAGGACCCCACGCCGGAGCAGGTGGATGCCCAAAGGAGGCTGTGACCCCATGGGAGGCCCGTGCTGGAGCAGGCTCCTGGCAGGATCTGTGGACCCATGGAGAGAGGAGCCCATGCTGGAGGAGGTTTTCTGCAGGACTTGTGACCCCAGGGGGGACCCACGCTGGAGCAGTCTGAAGGAGACTGTACCCCATGGAAGGGACCCACACTGGAGCAGTTTGTGAAGAACTGCAGCCTGTGGGAAGGACCCATATTGGAGAAGTTCATGGAGGACTGTCTCCCATAGGAGGGACCCCACGCTGGAACAGGGGAAGAGAGTGAGGAGTCCTCCTCCTGAGGAGGAAGGAGTGGCAGACACAACATGTGATGAACTGACCTCAACCTCCATTCTCCATCCCCCTGCACCGTTGGAAGGGAGGAGGTAGAGAATTCATGAGTGAAGTTGAGCCTGGGAAGAAGGGAGGAGTGGGGGGAAGGTGTTTTTCAAGATTTAGTTTTTATTCCTCATTATCCTACTCTGATTTGATTGGTAATAAATTAATTCTTTTTCCCCCCAAGTGGAGTGTGTTTTGCCCGTGATACTAATTGGTGAGTGATCTCTCCCTGTCCTTATCTCAACCCATGAGCCTTTCATTATATTTTCTCTCCCCTGTCCAGCTGAGGAGCAGAATGATAGGGTGGCTTTGGTGAGCACCTGGCATCCAGCCAGGGTGAACCCACCACAGCTCCTTAAAAATCCAGCCTCAAAGTCAAAACACAGCATAATTAGCTACCATGGTCCTGAAACAACAGCTGGATTATGAAGGTGGTGATTCTATAGTTTTATCTAATGCAGAGTCCCTTGGACAGCGAGACCATTAGATGGGTGGCTGCAAGCACCATGGCCCTGCATAGATGTTCCCAGGTGCTGATGGTCCTCCTGATCCTCTGCAGAGTCCTGGCATGACTGCCCCCTTCTCTGTCCCTCCTCCTGTCTATATAGGCAGTGGCAGACTTCTAGCTGCCTCAGCACTGCTCTTGTGGGCAGCTTTCCCTTTAGCTCACTGAAACCGTGCCTTATTGGGAGTGAATCTTTTAGTCATGTTGGTGGTGCAGCTGTTTACGAGAGAGAAGGATGAAAATTTTCAGAGTAGTGATTCATGTCATTTTGCAGTGCTTGGGTGCCTGAGGTGAGATTTTTTTTTTCCCCATGGGTTCTCAAGTGTCTAAGAATGAGCTTTGTACAGTAAGTTATAGGAATAAACTGCATGGGAAATTCTGCATGGTGTGCACTGAAGCTTCACAAGCACAACAGTGGGCATTCCGCTGGGATGCACAGCCTATGCAAAATCCCCACAGCACTTTTGTCTTCTATGGCACTGTACAAAGAGGTAGGGGAGAGGTGTGCAGGAGAAATGAGGTGTGAGAGAAATTAGGATGCCACACATTGTGCATGCTGAGAAGATTGTTCTTGCTGGGATCAAGAAGGCTGATAGGGAAGCATGTGAAGCTGTGACTATGTGTACCCAATATTTCTAAACCAGCATCTACCTGATGGGGAACATAAGCGGTAGCCTGTGCTAGAGGCTGCAAGAGGGGCTGCTCAACAGCCCAAACCCCAGTTCTAGTGGGCAGCACTCCGGCAAGGCTTAAAAGGGGCAGATCAGCATGACGCTGAGCCCAAGCTGGTACTGCTTCTGAAGGCATGAGGCTTTCATGGTTAAAAAGATAAGCAGAAAAAGTTTATGTCTGCAAGTAGCACAAGGGGCATAAGCTTGAACCTTCCCCAGGCAAGCCTTGACTAGTACTGAAGGGGATGTGTATAGTTGTAGCACAGTGTGTTTCTCAGATACTACTGCTATACTATCAGCAACTTTGTGGTCACCAAGAGCCTCGGTGGTGTGATGGAAATGGATGGAACATGTCAGGACTTTTCAAAAGATAATCCAGTTGGCCTGCAATCTGTAAAGCAGTTATAACTCTTCCAGTTTACAAACCATTCCAAAAATATGATGCACAACTATCCTTTCCCCTTGCAGAAGAAATGGCCTGTTGTCTGAAGCAGACAGTTGTCATCCAAAGGTTAAATAGCTTGTTGGGAATCATCAAGTACTATTCTTAGCAGGTTTATACAACAGTAAGCTTCCTTAGTTGGTGTCAACAGAGAGGTGTCTTGCTGCTGCAAAGTGTTTTGCAATTACATTGAATTGTCTATAGTTTCACTCTGTAATTAAGGATTTAATGTAGTTATCACAGAGTGAAATTGTTTGCCTTATCTAATGGGAAATCTGATTAGATGACTGGAGTAATACCTCTGATCTGTCTCATAAACAGCTAACTATGTTCTTTACCCACTTCCATACATGGAATATATTGCTTTGGGTATGTCCCGCAGGAATCTGCTTCACACTTTGATACCGTATCACTCCATTGTTTAAAATGTTACATTTAATCAATTATTTGATTTAAACATTGGATATTTTCTCTGTTAAGACTCTCTTGCCATCTCAGGTTGGCTGTTCCTTTTCCTATGTGCCATAGGAAACACAGTCAAAGAAGGTATAATGTTTCATGAAATGATGCCATGATCAAAGCCGTAACCAAACCACTGGAAGATCATACAGATTGGTAACAAGTGCTACTGATGTCCAAAAAATTCCAACATTACAATCAAAGTAAAAGGCTTGACATTTTTTCCTGTCACATTGCTGAAAATAATTCTGAGGTATAAAAAGCACGCAGGTCTGAGGAGAAACAGCTGAATGCCTATTATTAATGAGTTTGTTTCACAGTTGTAGGTTGCATTGCACGGGCTTTATCCTCCTCCATTAAAACTAGTAGGGTTTTTTCTTCCACTTCAACAAGCACAGGACTTAGTCCCTTGTGACTTTTTTCCCTGTTTTCTAATTACTAAGCTACCTCATGTGTTGAGCAAAGCAGTGCAGTTACACCATTACCCTGCCTAAGTAAGCTGTGGGGACAACTTAAACAGAAGCATAGTGGAGCAGGCTATTTGGCTGTTTTACAGCATGTTGTTGTACACAGAAGATGACAATACATAGTGCTATTAGTGTTAACACAGCCATCTCCACTAAAGGAAGCATACTAAGTTAGCAGACCTGCTGCCCAAAGAACTTCCAATTTAAGGCACACAAACAAATAAAGCACAAGCCAGGGAGGCATCTGCTCACAGGTGGAGTACTTCCCAGAACAGATGGGTTTTCAGGACCATCTCAAAGAAGGAAAGGAAATCGGCATAAGCTTTTTTCCAGTTTCTTTTTCATTGGCATATATGGTATTTTTATGAGCAGAGCTAAAGTACAAAGTAGGATCTGGGAAACTTTTATTAATCTCTGACAAACCTATGGATATGGAAAAAGATGAATAAAATAAACAAGCAGATGTATGGTGGCAAGTCGCTAGGTTCCAGTGAATTCTCAAGTGAATAAGATTGAACTTCAGCAATGGCTCTGTCTCCCACACAGCCAGTTTATTTTGCAGTCTCCTAAATTGCTCTCAAATTACAAAATTGATGGGAAAAACAAACTATTTCACTGGCTTTAGAACCAACAAAACCAAAACTGTTTGGGCTTCCTGTAGATCTGCTTCCCTAACAATCACTGATGGAGGTTCAGAAGTGCTTCTAGCCACCAATGGGTCACACAAGGTTGTTACTTCCCCCTTTAGTCCTCCTAGTCAGACAAATAGTGAACCTTTTACAGAGTTGTGAGAAAAACACATTCAGCTCAGTCATAATGAGAAAATAATTTCTCAGAGAAAAGGGGGAGTGTGGAGGGTTCACAGCCAATGTAGCATTTAGTTGGGCTGGATGGCCAGAGGTATCCAAGGAACACTGAAGATGAGCTGGGGCAATTGCCTGCCTGCCCCCCATGGGGGCTGCAGTGTGACCGTGCCTTTGGCGCGGGCGCTTTAGGAGGAACGGCCCATGCCCTTCTTTCTTCGGGCATCATGGCAATTTCAGGAAATAGTCCATCTGCTGCCTGCATGCCCTTCTGCTTCATCACAGCTTGAGATCTTTGAGCAAAGAGACCATATGTGGTTTAGGAAGCATGATAAGTATTTCTATTACTCTTTTACTGAGGTGCAGCACCTAAAATATCACTAGTGTGAAATAAGCACAAAATTTCACTAGTATCAATCAAAATGCCACAAAGAATAACCCTGTACTGTATAATTTAAAATACAGCACTTTCCTAATATGTTACTTTTGTAGGTACGCTTATTACTTATGGAAAGAAGGGATTCCCTGGGAAACACTTATCTGCTTAACCTGATGTTGCTTCTGTATTTAACCTGTAGTTTATCTCTGGGGAGGGGAGGACACAGAAAAGGCGTGGAGGAAGGGGAATTATTTTTTCTGTTTAGTTTGTGGAGGATTTTGCATTGCCTTTTTCAAAAGGACAGTTGTCCATGTTTAAATGACATTCATGCCGCTACTGAGTTTTACAGAAACAGCAGCTGATGCTGACCGGTTAACCAAGGAGTAAAACTCTATACATGGAGGTGAATATAAAGTTTTTCCACATTTCCTACTGAGACCTTATCTCATAGCTTATCACACAGACCAAATAAAAATGGAATTTAATTGACGTCACTTCACGCTAGAATATTAATGGAGCCAGAAAATATCTGCCTAAGGAACTTGCTGATCTTAATGACTTTGTGATATCTTATCTAGGGAAAAATTTTATGCTTACTCACATCACAATCTGAATAAGCAAAAGAAGGAAAAATAAGGAAATATGTTAGGTCATAAATTCCAATTAATATTTTGCCTCATGAAAGCTGCATGTGTAGAATAAGGAAAATGAGTTGTTTTTTCCTAAACAAATCTGTACATGAAAAAGTGATCATCCTATTTATTTTTTATCAGTTAAATCCCTCCTTGTTTGGCACTATTTTTAACATATGCATGTGCTAAAGTAATCAGCCTTTCTGCTGTAAAATGTTCAAACCATTCTAAAAGTTTACAATTGCCATGAAATTAACATTAGAGATTTTATTCTGTTATTAACCCTCATTAGCTCTATAGTATTTCTTACTTGATTGTTTATTCCTGTGTGCAACTTGCAATTGCAAATCCCCTGGTAATACACAAAGGTATTCTACTTTGTAGAGTGAAAACCAAAGAAGACTTCATATCCCCCTCAAAAACCTACACATGATGCCATCTGCTTCAATTCCTTTTCTCATGGAAAGCACTGTATCTTCATGGCTGAGGCAGTTCAGAACTAGGAAGAATGGGCTGCTTTGGTTAAGACACAAATCCATATAAATTTGCAGCCTAGCATTATTTAGATCTGCATTTATGTGCTAATATTTCTCTTTATTTCTCCTTTTGGCTTTTTATTATCAGTCATGTCACTGTATTCTCTTCTTTTAGCTGAGGAGCAAAAGTACCAACAGAGCCTGAGAAAAGTCCTTTCTGCCTTTCCAGGCTGGGTGGGAAGCACAGTCTCATGAGAGAGCTGAGTCCTATTTTGGTCTTGTATCCAAAAGCATTTAAATACATTGGGAGGAGATTGAAACCCATGCATTTTATTTCACAGAATCAGAGAATCACAGACTGGTTGAAGCTGGAAGGGGCCACTGGAGGTCATCTTGTCCAACGGCCCTGTCCAAGCAAGGCCACCTAGAGCCAGCTCCTCAGGACCATGTCCAGATGGCTTTTGGATATCTCCAATGATGGGGACTCCACAGCCTCCCTGGGCAACCTGTGCGAGTGCTCAGTGACCCTCACAGTGAAATGTTTCCTGATGCTCATAGGGATCCCTTTTGTGTTTCAGTTTGTCATTCTCTTGTCCTGTCACTGGGCACCACTGAAAAGAGTCTGGCTGCATCTTCTTTGCACCCTCCCTTCAGGTATTTATATACATTGATAAGATCCTCCGGAGTTTTCTCTTAGACAAGCTAAACAGTCCCAGCTTTCTCAGCCTTCAGTCTTCAGACACTTCTCCCAGTCGCCATGGTCAATCAAAGATTATCAAGACTGGCCTCACAATGACATCTGCCAGCTCCCTCATGGGTGCATCCCATCAGGGCACATAGACTTATGCACGTCCAGTTTGCTTAAGTATTCCCTGACCTGATCCTCTTCCACCAAGGGTACATCTTCCTTGCTCCAGACTTTTCCCATGGTCTCTGGGGCAAGGGATTCCTGAAGGCCGGCCTTGCTAGTAAAGACTGAGGTGAAGAGGGCATTCAGTACTTCAGGCTTTTCCATGTCCTGTGTTACCAGGTCCCCTGTCCCATTGAGCAATGGGCCCATATTTTCTCTAGCCATCTTTTTGTTACCTATGTACTTACTTATAGAAGTCCATCATGTTGTCTTTGACATCCTGGCCAGATTAAATTCCATTTGAGCTTTAGCTTTCCTAACTTCCTCCCTGGATATTCAGACAATGTTTCTGTATTCCTCCCAGGCCACCTGTCCTTTCTTCCACCTTCTGTATGCTGCTTTTTTGAGCTTGAGTTTGGCCAGGAGCTCCTTGTTGACCCATGCAGGCCTCCTGGCATTTTTGCCTGACTTCCTATTTGTTGGGATGGACTGCTCTTGAGCTTGGAGGAGATGATCCTAGAATACTAGCCAGCTTTCTTAGGCCCCTCTTCCATACAGGGCCTCATCCCATGGGATTCTTTCAAGCAAATCTTTGAAGAGGCCGAAGTCTGCTCTCCTGAAGTCCAGGGTTGGGATCTTGCTTTTTATCATCCTTGCTGCCCTCAGGAGCCTGAACTCCACAGCCAAGGCTGTCTTTGACCTTCACGTTCCCAACAAGCCCCGTATTGATGGTGAGTATGAGGTCCAGAACACCTCCCCTCATTGGCTGAACTGATTTCAATTGAGTTGTATTCAAATTGAGCTTTCAAATATTAAAGTTGTAAACATGTTCTGATGATCTAGAGTAAGTTTAATTTCAAAATGTCATGTTAGAAGATGATTGTCATTGTTGATGCAAATCAAGTTGTTTGGGGGTGATGGGGAAAGCAATGCCTAACATGGGAGAACTCACCAATGGTACCGCTCGTCACAGGCAAAGGCAGCCAGTCCCCAGCTGACTGTTCACATCTTTCTTCTGCAGAAACCTAGTTCCTAGGACCTACTGGGCTTACAGGCATCTTTTCAAAAAGCTATTTTTAAAAACAATAGTTCAATGACTCCCCAGCAAAAGATAGTAATAAAATGGCAAATAAAGCTAGTAAAAAGGGGAAAAAAGTGTAATTTGTCTAATGCAGGAATGCATTAAGACTACAGAATGCAATAATTAGGTATGTGAAGCAAAGTTGGATATGCTTTTAAAATTTGCTACCAAAATGATTAGACCAGCAAGTCTGAGCCTCTTTCCATAGGTTTAGGTCTGCTTCCTTGAGAAACAATAACAGAGTTCACCAGTGACCAGCAAGCTTTCATTAAATACACCGCTGTTGACCTGGTGACAAAAGTGTCATATTTTACAGTACTGCTAAGCTTGCCAGTCATTAACTACCCTAACTGTGTAAGTGCCAAGCAAGTACAGTAGGTGAGCAGCTCTTTACTTCAGCGAAAGTAAAGCTGTGTCTGATGTCCAGATCATGTCTGTTAATATACACCATTGAGGGCTTTTTCCCATTAGGCCTCCAAAGGCTATTTCTACAGGGGAAGAAGTTTAAAAAAAAGTGTGACGTTTGCATAATCACCATTAGGAGTTTATATTACTTACTCTTCCAGTGGTTATATGTTTTAAAATAAATTCCCTGCTGAGCAAAGGAATATATTTCCATAGAGATATTTCTAGAAAAGACTTACATTCATTCATAATTTCACATCTGTCAAAACTGGTCTGTTACGAATTACGCAAAAGTTTTTATTTCTTGAGCTCAGGAGGAAAATGTCTTTTGTGCTTGCAACAAAAATACTTTTAATTTTTTTTTTCTAAATAAATAAATAAAAAACCAAACAAGTGACTGTTAAGAGAAGACAGGAATTGAGAAATGCTAACATTATGTTTGTAAATCAGACTGGATTAAAAGAAACTCTGAATGTTCTATAGCCCTAAATATGGCTCAGATAAAGAAAACTTCAGATGAGGTAATTTAACAATTCTAGTTAAAATGAATGTGAGGTATAAATAAAAAAAAATTATTTCCAGTATTTATTTCCCAATGCTGTATTATCTGAGACAAAAGATCTTCTCAAGATGATATGTGAAGGATGGGATTTTATAGAGTAGCCTTACATTATGATTGATTTTTTTCAACAAATACAAAAAATGCAATTGTTTGGCAGCATGAATAAAAATCTAGGGCCATGGAAAGTAGTGTATTGGATCAGATCAGTGTTTCAACTCTGACCAAGAAATGCTTCAGATGTCTCAAAGGGACATACCAGAATGGATATTTTTGGAGCAGCCTATTATAAATCACCTTATCCAGCAAGCTGGCTTGTGCCCCCAAACTACAACATTTGTCGTTACACTAAATAATCTGCAACTGTGGATGGTCACATTATTCATATAAATGCATAAAGTCCACTGAATCTATGGCATAGTCTCGGCCATCATTCCATTCAAATCACCAAGTGTACAAGACAAAGATAATACATTACCTGGCAGAAGTACCCGAATCACTTTATTTCAGTTATATGTGTAATTTGTCTTTGACAGAATAAATACTCTACCTGCCTGAATCTAAGGGCTTTCCAAACCTCGTCATGATTTGTAAGGAACCTCTTAGGATGATTCCTATTTCTGCTACATCCTGTTAGAGATAGGGGTGTCTGGAAACAATAACGCTATTTCCATGTAAAAGCACATTACTGATATTAATGGCAGGTAGCAGCATTGGTGGTGTTTCTACTGCATTCTGTATGCAGCTGGCTGTGCCCATTAAGTTGTGAATTACTTTGACATGTAAGCACTGAGTAATGCTCAGCACACCACAGGTTAATGACATTTTAAAATCCATATTTTGCAAGACAGCATTATAATATTATCAGGTAACTTCATTGATTCATTGTTCTCAAGCAATATAGGAGTTATTGCATGAAAAGGAGAAAATCTGGGTTCCTTCTGTTTCCTCTGTGTTGAATTGTAAGTGGCTTTGCATCCTGTCCTTCCCATGGGCCAACTGAGGCAGAGGCAAGGCCCTCGTGCTCTCGGAGCACATGCCTCTGTTTCCAGCCCATAAGGTCTGCTGATATACCTGGAGGCTGCAAAAAAATAAAAGTACTGATTTGCTTGACCAACCTGATCTCCTTCTATGATCAGGTGACCCGCCTAGTTGATGAGGGAAAGGCTGTGGATGTGGTGTACCTGGACTTCAGTAAAGCCTTTGACACTGTCACCCACAGCATTCTCCTGGAGAAACTGGCGGCTCACGGCCTAGACAGGTACA
>VZTQ01012394.1:12199-27855 GCA_013400755.1 Pelecanoides urinatrix | reverse complement strand
GTTAGGAAAAAATTCTTTACTGAAAGAGTGGTCAGGCCTTGGAACAGGCTGCCCAGGGAAGTGGTGGAATCACCATCCCTGGAGGTATTTAAAAGACGTATAGATGAGGTGCTCAAGGACATGGTTTAGTAGGCATAGGGGGTGTTGGGTTGATGGTTGGACTCGATGACCTTAGAGGTCTTTTCCAACCTTAATGATTCTATGATTCTATGATTCTATGAAAATCAACTTTCAGAGGAGTACCCCTGTTAAGATTGGAAATCTATAAAAACATACGTTGTATGTAAAGACTTTGTTCTTCCTAAGGGAGAAAACATTTTAAAGGGCCCAGTGATTCCTTCTAACTTGAAGAAAAGGCATCAGGCTGGTTGAGGAAACAAACTCTGGAAATGCAAGAGTGACAGTTTTACAACCAAGCACAAGGAAAAACTCGCACCCTTAAAACTTGCACAGACAACATAAATGACATTATATATTTTAATTTTAAACTAAGTAGTTGTGTATGTGGCTGCACATCAAAATAATGTGAGAAAAAAAAGCCTCTTTTTGCTGGCTTAGCTGTATTAATATAAACTGCCCTTCAGATGGTGCTCTTACAATTCTCCTGGGTACCAGAGCAGCGGCTCCCCAGACAGGGGGTGCAGTCCTGTTATGCAGTGCTGCATTGTAAGAGGGAAGAGCTCCTTTCCACACATGCCATCAAACAAATTTTCATCATTTTTAGTGTCCTTCTCAGATAACTAGCATGGTCTTTGGTAAAGGCCCTTGCCAGTCTTTTGCTTCAAGTACCTCTCTTATTACCAGCTTTCTACAATGATCAGTGGCTAGTTGATGTATTTTTATTGCTGCAATACTGACTTCTCCTCTCCCACTTCCTGTATTGCTAATGAGTTGGGGAATAAGAGAATCTGGAAACAAGGAAAGTAAAGAAATATCTCTGTGCAGCGTGGTGTTGTGCAGAACCCATCTCTGAGTCCCTGGTTGAGTCCTGGGATGCTGCCTTAGCTGTTTGCTGGATGGGGAGGGAGCAGGGAGTGAGAAGGAAGAGGGTAGCCATCTATCTTTCATTTTAATACATTCTCTTTCTAAATTATCAGTAACATCTTCTGTGGAAAAATTATTTGTTCTGTCATCACAGTTTTCCACTGCCCTCTCATCTTTTTAGTGTAGAAATTCACATGAGTTTTGAGGTAATGTGAGACAACTTTTCTTGCAGCGCTCTCAATACTTCCTCATACTGCTGTTACATTGCAAAAGCAGGAAATGTCACGTGTGTACAAAGGGTGTAAGAATACAAACAGAGTTCTCTAAACACTCTTGAGTTTGTGAGAACAATAGCATTTCTCAAGAGCGACTGATCATCCTGTGTATCCACAATGCTTTCTCTCTCTGCTAAATACTTACGGCAAGAAAGAGAATGAACTGTTTATTTGTCAGCTGAGTATATTTTCCTCTGGCTACAATCCGCAAAAGATAAGTGTTAGTGTGGTAAATTTTTCCGTGTCAAAGCAGAGCTCTAGCTGATGCCACTAGAGGCATGTTCCTGCCCACACTTGTGCGTGAGAAGCAGCAACTCCCTGGCCCAGAATGAAGCCCCAGGGTACAGTTTCCCAGCACAGGGCATCTCTGTAGTCCAGTTGGCATCAGCTGTGTTAAAGCACCGCATTAGCCAGAGGATGTCTAATTCTCTGTTAGGACAGGACTTCATTCTGTCTAAGTGTGGAAACAGCACTAAAGCTTGTTCAGCTCTGCCATGTCCTGCAGACATGGCTGTTTTTTCCCCACTCCTCGGTCACAGGCTGTGCCTTGCTGGCCAGCTGGTGCCTCCCAAGGGTGGGCTGCTGCTCTCTCCCAGAGCCGTGTGTGTGTCTGCCAGCTGGTTTGCCAAGGCAGGCTATACACATGCTGAGTGGGTCAGGCTGAGTACAAAGAACTAAACTAAATGCTTTCTGGTTTTGGCAGACCTTCCTTCTGTTCATCCAGCCCAAGACTTGAAAGGGGCTGATATTTTTAAAGTACCTTTCAGGCCTCTGCTCCCCATCCAAATCCAAACTGTAAGAAGACAATGCTTTTCCCTTTTCTGTGTAGGCAATTTGACTCAGCATTGTATCACTTGTGCCAGTGTACAAGCAGTTGCTTTTTTTCCTTACGATCAAATTGCTAAACACTCCTGTTTCCCATCTGCTGAATTCTTGGTTCCAGAAGACCACAACAGAAGCATGGTGCTGCATTCCTTGTCCTTTGGGCCTGCACAGGCAACGTCTTCGCAGCGTGGGTGCATGGTGGCCTTGCTGGACTGGTCAGCCTCCAATCTGAGGGAGGTTTAGAAAAGCTTCTGCTACACAAACCCATTTAGCTGAGGGGATCAGGTTTTCAAATTGGATTTAAGCAAGTCTCCCTGACCCTTTGAGGCCTTGTGACCATTCTGGACTGCCTTTCTTAGCTGGTTTTTGATCAGTTTTCTGACCTCCTAAAAGGGTCTGAGATTTTTTTTTCTTCAAAGACATGTTCCTTTGCTCAGGAAAGTCTGTATTTCAGTATTGTCTCATGAAGAGTTATATTACCCGTGCAGAGGACATACTTACTTAGGAATACCAGTTCAAATACTTCCACCAATAATTACTCCTATACCTCAAACTATAAAAGATCATCTTTTGTATGGGAAGGTCTGGGATTCAGACCTTGCTCCTGACCCTTTCTTAGCTGTAGGGGAACCTGGGATATACTCATGAAAACTATGCAGAAGAACAGTAAGATGATCCACTTCTGCCCTTTCCAGACTAACAGGTGTGTAACATTCCTGTCTTTCATTTTAGCATTAAATGTATCACAGGATCTTTTGTCCGGCAATCATTACATTGAATTCAGCCAGTTTTGCTAAAGGCTGAAAGTTATTTCCATGGTGTTTTATATCCTTCAAGCCAAGTTTACTGGGTCTCTATTCCATAACATGCATGACAAAACCCCTCACCAACTACTGCTCTATTGACTTCACCAGTGACACCCCTGGAAATGCACTGGGAGCTGTTACAGGCCAGGCTGAGCCAGGCTGGCAGGCCATGGGGGTGTGAGGTGGTTATCCAAAAAGAGGTTTTTCTTTTCTAGCATTCACAAGTTAAAGCCTGCCATGAACACCAATTTTTAATCTGGTTGATGACTGGGAGAAATGTATGTACAGTTAAACTAACTCATTAGTGAGCTCTTGACCATAAGCTGTCCTCTGCTGAGTAGCACAAACCTCGCTTTTTCATCACCCTGATGAGTTCTTCAGCGTAAGTGAAGTGCTAGAAGGACACTGCTTACCTGAGAAGGCTTCTCAGCAATGTAGTGATGGGTCTGTTGCCCAAAAAGAATTTTAATTGTCAGGTTTTTTAATACACTGGACTCCATTACTTGAAACAAAACCTTGAGTTGTTTACCTTTCAGATTAGGTTACGTAACTCTCTAGGCCCTAATTGGGAGACTAATCAGACTTCTAGAAAGTGCTGAAGAAGCACATTCCTTCTCTTTCCGAAAAGGCAAATTCCTTTTCATTTCTGCTTTACTACACATCATCCAAAGTAATGGGAAGATTTTTCTTATTTTCAGTGGACTTCAGACCAAGGTTATTGATGATAGAACTGGTTTTCTGATCTTATGCCTGAAACAACGAAGAGTTTCTGTGTATTTATGGTTTTATCTTGCTATCTAGTAGCAACAAATTCTTCCTCTTTTATTTTCAAACCTTTCTTTCCTGACAGTGATAACTTAGATTTTTTACAAGTTTGGAAACAGACTTTTTCAATAGACTGGTAAACCAAGATATCACTCTGACGTTCAAAGATTTGAATGCATTGGGAAGAACATGGATTCAAAATAATGTTCAGGGTAGCATTTAAAGGCATTAGAAGTTTACTTGGAATATAAATATGAGACTATTTTTAAACAGTTTAAAAGCATTGGTGTGGGCATGATGTCTAAGGACAGAAGCCAAAGATAAGGGACAGAGGTAAGACCTTTTATTAGATCAGAGCAAAATACAAACTGAGAAAACTACCTAAGGTTTAAGTAGGTATCTATAAACTGATAATCTCTTAAAGAAAATACACCTGGTATGTGTGAAGTAGAGAGACTATTAATCTGTAGTAAAATAGAAATGAAAAGGAATTTGTGTTTTCAGAGAAAGAGAAGGAATGATTCCTGGCTTGTTTAAATTTAAGTTATTGGTTTTCAGTTGTTTTTTTGGTTGGAAGGAAGTTCTACCTCTGCCTAATTATCTAACTCTTTCCTTGGGTTGTGCTTCTCTTGAACAAGTACCTCCTTATATCAATCTTAAAAGGAGCACTGAGCAAAGTGAGGGGGCAGCAGCTTGTGTCACAGAGCTAGCTAATGACAATAAATTCACAAGTGTGCAGCGGGAGCCTTCACAGGCTTTGAGGACAGGACTGAACACCTCTCAGACAACTGGGCTACAAGATACTGTGAAACTCTGGGAAGGAGCAACAGAAATTGCGAGGGGGTGGGGGAAAACCTTTAACTTGGAGCTCATTAATGGAGGAATTGCTTCAAAAGATAGCTTACACTAATCTTAAGGTGGTTTTAAGCTACCAGATTGATATAAATGCTACTCACTTGGTGCGTATTTGTCCTGCACAGTACCCATTACTTAATTGTGCAGACACCGTACAAACAGAAATGCCCTGCACTAAGCTTCTGGCCATCTAAAGACAACATGCCAGAATTTAATCTCCTGCAGTGCTTATCCTCCTTGTATGCTTCTTACCTAATGAGAGGCATGACTTGTAGCACATTAATGTACAGATGTGAGCATGCTGCCGTAGCAGACGGATTTCCATTTGGATGTGTATCACTGCAGTCTGCATTAGATGGCCTGTTCTACAGCAAAGGAAGGTGTAGAACAGGGAAACTGCATAAGGGTGAGATGACCCATGAAGAAAAACGTGCCAAATATGTGTTGAGCACTTTTAAGGGAGACAGATGCCAAGCAAACTTCCCTTAAATCATTAGTCTTGGATGAATCTGCTACATGCCAAGCAGAAGTATTGCTGTCAGTGCTTTCTGAAGGAAAGAGCCGCACACTGAGAAGGCCTGTGCCTTCCCCTGATGATCACAGAGAGATACGTCCTCAGCACATGCACTGAAGGGAAAAGATTTGTCACTGACAATCCAGTGTGGAGACAAGAGGCCAGATGTAGCTGACCTCAGGGACTGCTTACTTGGTAGAAACACAGGGGATTCCCTTACAACATCGATGATCTTTGATCATGGGCTGAGAGCTACTGGTGGCACCACACATTTTAACCGCGCTGTGTCCAGCCAGAGACATTATCTTGGCAGAAGGCACCACCAAGTGCTGCAGCTTAGGTACTGCATGTAGACTCTGCTAAAGGAGAAGCTGTTATGAAGCATACTAACTACCCTGTACAAGTTTTTGGCCATGCCATAATGTACTTTTTCCGCAGTGCCAAAACAAACTAAAGGCCTTTGACGTTTTAAAAATATGGATTATCTTGAAAGGCCTTCAAATACAGTTTTAAGGTTTTCTAAAATAGAATTGGAAAAATGGAAGAAAACTGAAATGAGACTTCAGGAAATTAAGTACTCAAAATTAATTCCAACTTTTTAGGTGACTGGGTTTCAAACTGAAGATGGTCCTGAGGATGATAATGCACAACATAGCACTGATGTATCTCTACAGCTCGCAGTTGTGAAATCAGCTTGTTTCACTCAGGGTCCCCTACAGCATACTATACTGCACGCATGAGACCTGCACACGTACAGGAACTAGTGTGACTGAAAAGATCACCTACTACTTTATTTTATACTTAGAAGAAAAATTATTGTAACCAACTGTGTGTAATCAGAGTTTTTCATGACAACATGAATTTTAAAGGAATGAGGAATTTAAATATGTTTAAATAGTTACAAGTTTAAATATTAAAAAACCTGGGCCCTTTTTGGCACCCTGACCCATCTGCTCCCATGGGCTGTGTGATGAGACCCATTTTCCTAGTGCACACCCATCTGAGGAGGAAACAGGAGAGGCCACCCCATGATCACCTTGCAGACCAGGAGGGCTGCAGTCCTGGAGCAGAAGTCTTAGCATTGCTGGAAGGTGCTTTCTAAGTGGCTTGTAGCTTTCTGTCTAATCTGAAAAGCCTGAAAGCAGATGAAGGGAGGGAGACTTTGCTGAAGCGTCTCTTGTAAGCTGCCAAGTGGGAGAAGCTGGTTTTGAGTCTGCTGCGTACAAGACAATTGTGCTAGTTGTCAGGGTTACCTTCGCTCTTGATGAAAGAGTAGAAAGTATTTACTGGATGCAAACTGTGTTAAAAATCCTAATAGTCTTATCAGTTTTAACTCTTTGCAATGAAATAAATCATATTTGACTGTAGGGCAAATCACAGCCAAAGCTTGTTGACTGCTTTGCTGCCCACCAGTTTTATCCACTATTGAAGAGATCAGTATATGCTCATTGAATGTAGCCAGAATTCACTGTTTTCCAATAGAAAACTGCCCTGCTCAGATAATTTACCAGGACCTGCATTTGCTTCTCGCATAAATCAGTATTGATATCTGGATCAGATTTTCTCACAAATCTGTTACCTCTACTGAAAACCAGCAGGACTATATTAAGCAATATATTCAGTTTAGGAAATGTACTCAGTCAAATGTCTAATGACATGGGATTCCTGTTTTAGCCCAGCATTTAAAATACTGTAACTCATTTTGCTTTCCTGTATGTTAATACCACTCTTTTTGACATGCTTCGCTCTACTTGTTGTCTGTGTGTTGCACTGTGATATTCCAGTGTCAGTGGGTAACTGCAAGAGCAGGCAGCTGAAACCAAGCTGCTTCCTCCTGAGGCAGAGTCACTGGGATGTTCCCTGTGGTTCCAGCAAAAGTGTCCAAAGCCTCATCTAAAGTTCTTGGCATTGCAGAACTTGCTCTGAAATATCCCCTCCAAACTCCTACAGATGATCTCTATGAGGACCGGATGTGTGCTTTGGAGAAGAAGAGCAGCAAGAGAGATTGGAAGAACTGAAAGAGTAAGTTTTTCAAGCTCCTGTGGACATGCTGGGACCCCCATGTTAAAGGACGGCAGCGCAGCCAGCCTGACATTGGACCTTGTCACTCTGGATTTTTGACAGGTGAAAAATGGGGGCAGAGTGGAAGGTGCAGAGGTGGGAACTGTGGTGGACAGAGCAGCAAACCTCAGGGCTGTATCGCCCCTCCCAGTCAGTAACAGTACACTTGGCCACACAGCCCAGGGGCAGAAGGTCTGTTGGAGTTGGCACCATTAGGGAAGTGTTAATTGCCCTGGGGGGCATACAGGCAGCATTGGAAGCTGTGGGATGGGAGGGCTTACGCACAGTTTGGAGCCAGGTTTAAGTCAGGGTAGGGACTGACTTATCCCTCTAGACATGTGCACAACTGCACACACGTGGGAGCTCACACAGAGCCAGGTTGCACACACGCCACCTGCCTAAAGCCCCGGCTCACATGGATGAGCTCTAGGAAGGAGCAAGTGCCTGTTCTGACCCTTTCATCAAGGAGCAAATTGCCCCGATGCCCACTCTGCTCCTCCTGTGCTTCCTCCAACTCCTCACGCTCCTCTTCCTCCTTCCTGCTGTGCTCTTAGCCTAGCTGCTTTCTACCAGCAGGACCCAGCGCCCCCCACTCTCTGCCAACCCTACTCCCAGAGCCTGGGCATGAGGGTGAGGAGCAGCAAGCCCTGAGGCAGCGGCTCCCACAGGAAGCCTGGATGTTCCTGCAGCAGCCCTAGATTCCTGCTGGGAATTGCAGCCCCTTGGGACTCCTGCAGGACAGGCGGGGAGACTCGACACGAAGTCAAGCTGATGCTGGAGGCATTGATTTCAGAAACTGTGCAACAAGCCTTGCTCTAAGTGCTGGAAGATCTGACGTGGTGGCAGAGTTTGCCGAGGCACTGTGCTGGGAAGAGCAGAAGAGGCAACCCAGAGAGGAGGAGGTACGAGTCATGAAGAGAAAATGGGCCTGTCTTAATAATGCTTTTTGTAGGAGATAAATAATTTCCAGCAATGAAGGGCCAGACCTGAAATGGTCTGATTTGCCTCAAAGAGTCCTGCTGTGTTTGACACTCAATGCCTTCCTTCCTCAGTTTTTACTGGTCAGACCAGTTTTCAGGAATCCCAGATCCCTGAGACCCTAGGGAAAATCTGGAGCAAGAAACACTTATCCTCAGAGGATGAGTACTAGGTTAGGGAGCACTTAAACAAACTGGATGTACATGAGTCCATGGGGATGAGTGCTGAGGGAGCAGGGTGATGTCATTGCAGGACCACTCTTTGAATAGTCATGATGACTGGCAGAGGTTCCTGAAGAGTGGAAGAGAACGAATGTCACTCCTTTCATCAAGAAAAGCAAGAAAAAAGATCTGAGGAATCTGGTCAGCCTTACCTCAGTCTCCTGGAAGGTGATGGAGCAATTAATCCTGGAAACCATTTCCAAACACATGAAGGACAAGAAGGTGATCAGGAGTAGTCACTATGATTTATGAAGGGGATAATCGTGCTTAACCAACAGTGACTTGCTTGGTGTCTGAGGGGGAGAGTGGCTCCAACAGTGGCTGTTCTTCACCTCAACTTTAGTAAGGCTTTTGACACTATCTCCCAAAACATCCTTGTAGACAAACTGATCAAGTGTGGGCTAGAAAATTTACAGTGAGGTGGACTGAAAACTGGCTGAATGACTGGGCCCACGTAGTTGTGAACAGTGGCACAAAGTCCATTTGGAGACAAGCCACTAATGGTGTAATCCAGGGTCAATAGTGGGGCCAATACTATTTAACATCATCATGGGTGACCTGGATGATGGGACAGAATGCACTCTTGTCATGTTTGCAGATGACCCAGAACTGGGAGGAGTGGCTAGACAGTGGCTAGATGGTCACAGTGCCATTCAGAGGAACCTGGGCTGGCTGAAGAAATGGCCAGAAATGAACCTCATGAAGTTCAACAAAGGAAAATACCAAGTCTTGCATATCAGGAAGTATAACCCCAGGCACTAGTACACCTGGAGGCTGATTGGCTGGAAGGCAGCTCTACAGAGAAGGACCTTGGGGTCCTGGTGGACAAGAAGTTGAACATGAACCAATAATGTGCTCCTGTGGCAAAGAAGGCCAACGGCATCCAGGGCTGCATTAAGCAGAGTATTGCCAGCAGATCAAGGTAGATGATCCTTCCCCTCTGCTCAGCACTGGTGAGACACATCTAGCTGCTGGGTCCAGTTCTGTGCTCTCCACTACAAGACAGATATGGACATCCAGGAGTGAGTCCAGTGAAAGATGATGATGAAGGCACAGCACACAAGGAGAGGCTGAGAGAGCTGGGACTGTTCAGCCTGGAGGACAGAAAGTTCAGGGGAAGCTTATCCATGTATATAAATACCCAGTGGGGAGAGGTAAAGAAGGTGGAAATAGACTCATCTCAGTGATGCCCAGTGAAAGAACAAGAGGACATCAACACACAGTGAAACACAAGAAATTGCCTCTCAACACAAGAGAACACTCTTTTCCTGTGAGAGTTGTTGAGCACTGGCACAGGTTGCCCAGAGTGTCTGTGGAGTTTCCGTCTGTGGAGATACTAAAAACCTGATTGGACATGGCCCTGAGAAACCTGCTATACCTGACCTGCCTTGAGCAGGCGGTTGGACTGCAGCATCTCAAGGGGTCCCATCCAACCTAAGCAATTCTGTGGTTCTATAAGAGAACAAACCCAATAACATTTTCTTTCTATACCTGGTGCAGTTGTTAAGTCAAAGTTAGCTGAGCCAGCCTCCTTGTGATCCCTCTTAAATGAGTGCTCTAAAGTAAGAAAGGTCCCCTCCTGTCTTCTAACCCAGGAATTCCTGAATACACATGCCTACGTCTCAAGATTTTAAAATATTGAATACCTTCTATTCATAGCACTCATGAGAAGTAAACAGAAATGGAAAGTCTCTGTTATTCACCATTCATCAGCTTTATACACTTTCTCTTCTAAGCCTTTCCTGTATGGAATAGGATAGAAACTGAGAATGTGAAAAAGTTCAGATAGTTCTGGACCACCTCCGCTCACCCCCAGGCTAACCATCTGCTTTACCTGCAGTCCCAATAAAGCCATGTACCTTGAGATCAGTGCATGTTAAGACAGCCGAGAAGAATTTCGTTTTATCAGTCCCTAGACCATGGTGTTACAGACTTGCAAAGAGGAAAAAAAGGATTCCCTTTTTCTTGAGGGGAAATAACAAGCACTTTTTCTTACAAAGGGCTTGGGAAAAAGCAGAGGCCATAAATACTGTCTGCTTAGCTCTACTTCTGCCTTGATTTTTTCCATGTTTTAAGAGTTTCACACTGTCATCATTCTTTGAATTCCAGATGGAAGGAGTAAAAGCAAAAAGCCTGAATTCTTTATGCGCAACTATCTCTTGGCAGGAACGTGGCAAATGCCAGCAGATGCAAGCGCTACAGAAATGTGCTTTTGAGTGTTAGAAAGGAAGGGGAGGAATGGACTGCTCAGCTCTTCCGACCCTTCCCTACTTCTGCAGTGGACTTAGCACTTACTGCCTTTGGGCACATACTGAGACAGAGTGCCTTCCCTGTGGGATGGCAGAGGCAGAGGAAACATTGGAGAAGGAGGCAGTGGGGAGGGTAGAGCTCATCTGTAAGTTACAAACTCAAGCAATATTGTTGGCTAGCAGCTGTTTTTCTCCAATCAGATCAGATGCCACAGTTACAGGGTCGTGGTGGATTAAGGCAACAGGTACCATTCTAAACGTCAAGTGCCCAAAGCCTTTTGTGCCTTTTTAAACATTTTACTTATTTAAAAACATTTTAATATTCGAAAATTGCCATTCCACCTCTATAGGGAATTGCTGCTGAGCTGAAATAATATAAGTGTCAGGCGTGCTTCATATTGCTTCTGAGATGGGCTGGTCTCAGGGGCTTGGATGCAGCCAGCAGCAGTAAAATGATTAGAGATTGTTAATTATTTTCTCTATGTTAATCATCTGTATGTCTCATGTATTGTACAGCCAACACTGCTGTCCTGGTTCCGGCTGGGACAGAGTTAATTTTCTTCCCAGTAGCTTGGGGGGTGTGCTGTGTTTTGGGTTTGCTGTGAGAGGAGCATTGATGGCCCAGTGATGCTTTGGCTGTTGCTGGGTGGTGCTTGCACCAGGGACTTTTTGTTTCTCTTTTTGGCCTCCCATGCCCTGCCAAGTGCAGGGGAAGCTGCGGGCAGGGGGGGAGCATAGCCAGGGTGGTTGACCCAGCTGTCCAATGGGGTGTTCTATACCATGTGACATCATGCTCAGTATGAAAACCAGGGGGGTGGGGGGGGCTCGCTCCCGTTGATGACACATGGTCAGTGGTTGGTGAGCAGTTGCATTGTGCATTGCCTGTTTTGTATATTCTGCTATTGTTGTTGTTATCATTGTTATTACTACTGTTCTACTTTGTTTTATTTCACTTAGTAAACTGTTTTTACCTCAACTCATGAGTTTTCCTACTTGTGCTCTCCCGATTCTCACCCTCATCCTACCGGAGGGAGGGGTGAGTGAACGGCTGCGTGGGGTTTAGGTGCTGGCTGGGGCTAAACCATGACAACTGCTCTGCCCTTTTCTGTTATATTCCTGATAGTGCCTATGCCCTTGTTGTGGGAAACAAAAAGCACACTATGCCTGCAGTCACATGTACCTAACGAAAGGCTTTAAACTCCCTTCTTCTAAGCTTTCTCAGCTGCAGATTAGGACACTCATCCTAAATGAAAGAATGAGGGAAAGATTATTTCCTAGATGCACAGAGTAGCTGCAGGGTCTGACAAATCCCGCTGGCCCCTCCCCAGTTTGCTGCTCCTCCTCCATCCTCCCTGGCTCAACCTCCTCACCCACATAGACCCACATAGACCTTGGAGAATATCTTTAATCTATGTGAATGTAGAATCTAAATAATGGATGGATTTTTGCAGTGTTTCTGGGTGAAAGCACTGCAGCTGAAGAAGGCTATGTTCTTCATCCCTCCTTCTCCTGTGTACAAAACTTAACCCAGGAATTGCCAGTGGAGTTTCTTTTTTGTACCTCTGTTGTGGCCTGTTGTCTCTAGTAAGCCCCTGCAACCTCCCTGTTGGTCTTAAAGCAGCCTCACAAAGAATGCACCCAGCAGGTGCTGTTCAATGGCTTTTCAGAAACAAAATATTTCTGAGGGTTGATGGTGCCAGTGTTTCCTGTTGCTGTCTGTCTCTGGTCCCCTGGCTAGGGGAACCTGCTCTAGCAGTGACAGGACAGCAGGGAGAAGAGCCAAACACCACAATCCAGGTGGGCCGCTTCGACTCACTGCTCTCCATTCAAATAACTCCTTTGACTGGGGCTTGGCTAGTGACAGAGGCTAGTTTTGTGCTTTGGGCCCTGATCCCTTGGCTTCTAGCATTGCATTTCATTCTGTGCGCCATTGGGAGTGTTTAAGAGATCAACAACAAATAACATAATCTTGAGTTAACACTTTTTCACCATGCTTTTTCATGGTGTCTCTTTGTGTTTCAGCCTAGATGCAAATGGTGCTTGAGGTCAGGTCGATGCATTTAGCTGGATGCAGGCAGTGAGCAGCCAGAAGCCCCAGAAGCTGCTGAGGAGCCTGGGCTGCAGCTGTGACCTCCAGGCACTGAGGATGGCAGAAGCTGCCGGTCGACTTATGGCTCAGAAAGGAGGGACTGACCCCATGGTCTGCCAGCAGCAGTTTTCTCCTCCCATCTCTTTCCAGTTGGAAGAGTCTGATCAAATAAACTGAGGATCAGGAAACAGACTTGGAAGCAGACAAGCAGACTTAACCATGTTTGGGTTGAGTGCTCAGTTGCAGGGATGAGCATGACTCATGGCGAGAGTTAATAAGGAAAGGTCATTTGCTTTTTCTGTACAAATGAATATCTGTAACACGCATCCGAAATAGTTTTTAATTTTACCCATTGTGAGTTTACACAAAGTGTCATGCTTTTGATAGGCAATTTTTTCAGATTAGTTTAAAATTTGTTTCATATGAACAAACCATGTCAGATTAAGGCAATCTTGGGGCAAAGTTCTTTCAAGAGACTGGTTAGCAGTTAGCCCCAATTACAGAATCAAAACCAGAAATGGATTTAGAAAATAGAAATGGAAATGGATTGCAGCCTTGAGTTGAAATTAACTACAAAACATGTACTGGGTAAATTAGGGGCCTCTCATTGTCCCTTTTAAGTTACTTTTTGCTACTCTGATCCAGTTAAAAAGCATGCCTTGCTGATTGCACTGTAGAACTGAGAAGCAGGCCTGGCATTAATACGACTGCCCAGGAAATTAATTACTCCTCCTCTTGCTGGCTTCTCTGGTAGGAGTGATAAAAGATGATTCTGGTAAAGCCAGAAACTCAGTATGTGGGAGTTTGTATTTTAATCACAGGAAACCTGAACCATGAGGACAATCAGTCAAGCTCCTCCTGAGACACTAACCTGAGACACTAACAAATTATAGTAACTTCAACTTTTCACATTTTTCCAAATTTTATCTACTGACAGTCCCAATTATCCCAGAAAGTCCCCTTTCCTAAAGTAAAAATAAGCAAATGACAATATTATGTATATAATAATTAAAAAAATTTAGAAGTAAAAATATATGTACCTATGTATGTATACATGGATTCATCAAGAGTTCTGAGTTAATGTCTGAGCTGCTTTCCTTTCTTGGATTTCATAAGTTTCAGAGCTTGGTCTCACAATTGCTTTAAGGTGATCTAATTGCAGGCTCATTCTGAAAGACTGCAGATTTTGCCTCTGCAAGGCTCTGCTCAAGTCTTTCCTTTGATTTTCTATGATCTATTCCTATTTCACAGCTGATTTTTAAATTTAAATTCCAGTCTCATTTCTCCTTCCTCCTTTTGTTGAAGGTGTTTTGTTGTTTAGTTGTTATAGCAGAGAGAAACAATTTCACAATAAACTGTTTTATGTCCTCTTGTGTTCATGTTTTTGCTAGATAAATATGTATTTCCTTTCCATGAGAAGTTATTAAACCTATGTGGTCCTATATAACATGAGCAGCATCTTTGATTTAGTTATAATACATACATTTTAACAATGTCAGTGTTTTACTGTCAGTTGTTGCACAAACCGGTATTCCGGGCCTTAGCTTCCTATCTGCATTTTGCTGATGTTGCAGATTCAAGGTTGATGGCATAAAGTATCTAGGTAATATAATTTCATACTATATTCTCTGATATTGCTTCTTTTAGAAAGGAGGAAAAAAAGAAGCCAGGGTTGTGGAAGCAAAATATTTAATGTCTCACAGGCCTCTGCAGGCCTCCCTAAGCTAAGACACATTTGCAGCTAATGGTCTTGCCAGGCAGCAAGTTTTAATTACAAAGGAGTGTATTATTCATAAAAGGAGTGGATTATTTCTAAAAGTTTGTACTGTCTAGAGCCTCCTTATCTGAAGGATTTAAGTTGCTGTTGTTACCTACCATATCCCGCTTATCTGACAGAGTTTTGGTGAAGGTGTTGTATAACATGCAAGTACATCAACTCTGTAACTGCCCCATTGGGGCAGAGTTTATATCACCAGGGTCAGTCACTCAGCTGCTCTGTGTTCTCTCCTATAGCGGTAGTAATAAACTGCTTCTGTTTTGAACTGACCTAAATTGTGTTCTGCCTATTTCTGCGACAGTATCAACACTTTTCTTCCAGCATATCCAAACAAATTAATGCCAGTGTAGGACCTTGGAGCTAATGCTCCTTTCAATATTATTAACATACACAGCATTTGATTCTTGTCTTTACTTTGCTCTTTCTTTGTCATCAAGCTTTCAACATCTACACAGAATTTCAACCTATTGCTTTTTTGTGATATGGTGCAATGTTGTCAAATCTCTGTGAAATTGGCAGTATTTCTCTTACTTCTGAATTTTCATCCAGCAATGTTTTTGCTGTACATTATTTATCTTCATGTGTTTCTTTTTTTATAGCAGAGTTACTGGGATCAGCAGAACATTTTTTTGAGCAAGTCATCTATTTTTTACCAAAATTTGTCTCTGGGCAGTCTTTCTGTACACCACCTTCATAAAAGTATCCTATATGTTATTTCTACGAAACTACAAAAATACGGGATCTGAACACATGAATTTTCAGGCACTCCTGTGGGAGTTCTGATGTATTATGTCAACTTTGAGTAACATACATGGACTGGTATTTTCCAGCACTGCCATAAGTGAAAGAGGGGTTGCTCTTCTGCACCTGGGTGGGTGGAGAGGTGAGAAACAGGGAGAAATGGTGCAGGGATCTTTCTGGATGTCAGCAAGAAAGTGGCTTAATATAACAGCTGTTTTAATAAGATAGAATAAAAAGAGGAATATGGATAGTGAGTAAATAGAATCCTTAAGGTTGGAAAAGACCTCTAAGGTCATCGAGTCCAACCGTCAACCCAACACCCCCTATGCCTACTAAACCATGTCCTTGAGCACCTCATCTATACGTCTTTTAAATACCTCCAGGGATGGTGATTCCACCACTTCCCTGGGCAGCCTGTTCCAAGGCCTGACCACTCTTTCAGTAAAGAATTTTTTCCTAACGTCCAGCCTAAACCTCCCTTGGCGCAACTTGAGGCCATTTCCTCTCGTCCTATCG
>VZTQ01012392.1:0-18325 GCA_013400755.1 Pelecanoides urinatrix | reverse complement strand
CTAAGCTTGGACTTCCTTCTGCTGGTTTGGCACCCCCTTAGCCAAATAAAATATATTTTGGCTCGTCTATATATGTGAGAATCAAATTGGTTTTAACTGCAATAGATAGACTATAAGACAGAGAAGAAGAGAGAATATTTATTTAGAAAGAATATAAGCAGAATTAACAAATGGAAGAAAGAAGCAGCTGACCTATATTTCAGGAACTGGAACATGTCTGTAATGCAGATGAAAAACCCATTCCAACTCCCCTTTAAATTGTACACCATCCAAATCTATTTGTCATGAAGCAGTTACCTGCTCATAGCTGATAAAGTGCTTTGATATATTTTTTTATGAATCTAGCTTCTCCAGTGCTAAGATAACTGATCGCAACACAACCTTGCATTAATTATTGTACTTCTGTCTCCAGAATGATGTCCTATAAAAGAAGAAAGCTGAAAAAAGAGGATGTATTCATTTTACACAAAAAAAGACAGATAACAAAAGGCTTAAGGAAGAATTTGTCCTTTTCTTTCATAATACTGCAGAGGACAATCAAACAATTAAGAATAAGAAGTTAAAAAGTACGTTTTGAAAAAAACAGTTTTTCTTGGTTTAAATGAGATATTCAGTAAAGGAGGAAAGAATTAACAATAAAAAAGAATAGGTGCCATTCAGAAAACAGTTGGAGCTTTATTTGTTGTTTTTTTTCCTACCCTGGAAAACAGTAAATGGTCAGTATAATTAAAGCAAAGTAGTATAATTTTTTAAGCTGAAATTTTTACCTATTTTAATTATTATTTTTATTGTTTGAAGGAAATAAAATTCTTAAACAAGCCCATAGTCTAGATGGAAAAAAAAAAAAAAGAATAATTTTCTTTAAAAATTAAGTTTTACCAGATATTTTAACTATCCAGTTCATATATTCATATATTCACATATTATGCAGATTGTAAGGATGCAGGAGTTTTTATCTAATTTTTCGCTTTGGTACCTACAAAATGCTCATTCTCGCAGTCTGTGTTTGAATCATGGTTATATCTCACAGCAATATCAATAAATTCCATCCACAGTTTTTTCTTACAATACCCTATGTTTCTGCTGCATTTTACCTAAACCAAAAGCTGGGACCTTACAGTTAGCCTCACAGAAAAAGACTAATGCTGAACTTAATATAAGAAATATAGATATTGTCTGATTTATTGTCTGATGTCTGATTATTATTTTCATCTCTTTTTTTGTACCTTATCTTAATGCTTTACTGAAATGGCAGCTGGATTTTGGCCTTTTAATAAATATCAGTCCTTAGACCTGTAGGATGTAAAATCCAGATACACGTGGCTTAGCAGCTCCCAATTAACTTTAAAGGGAGCGTTATATTAGTATTATAAATTAATTAGGTGAAAGAAAATGTAATGTACTCAAACATTGTAAATAGTGTAAATATACCAGACAGCATTTGTAATAATGTGAATAATTTTTAAAGAGAGATTAGACAGTGAGTTTGCTAGTGCTCCTGATGAATACTTTCCTGCTTTGTTTTATATACACTCAGATGCTATTTCAGTGGAACATCTTCACTTCTGTTCTTCTCTGTCCATATGTAAACAGCATGTTCCTCTCAGATCTCAGGGTTTCTGTTTCCTTAATGTGACCATAATGTCTACTACGTTGCCTGGATTAAAAAGACTAGCCACACAGTAGTCTCTTCTGAAATCCTTTAGGAAGGACACCGGGGTTTCTGCTTAGCATTATAGCTACTAATAAAACAAAAATATGTTAACTGGATCCCACATACAGACATATCCAACTCGATCTCTAGGAGGTTGTTTCTTTCCAGGTTAATGCCTCCGCTCAGCAGTCCAACAGAGTAAATTAAAGATGTTTGTCTATGTAATCCCTCACTCAGATGAAATCCCAGTTTAAAAGTGTTAATTGTAGACCAGAACTAAATGGTACAGCTCTTCCACTCAGTTTTTCTTCTTGGTCCATACGACATGAGATGGGAAAGAAGGTTTTCAATGTATGCATTTTCCTTCTACCTCCTGCACTGGAAAAATTCATTGTCCTAGTAGCCCAGGAGATCAGTGAATACACAGTGTAAATGGAAAGATAGTGCCTCTCAAAAGACTGGTTGTGCTCAAGCATTAAGAAGCTGATAGGTCATAAGTGGGTGCTATGATCTGATCTCTGGTATGAGGGTGTCGGATCAAGATAGCAATTCCCTTGGTAAGTGTAGGCTTTAGGACTTCCTCTTAAGTGAGTGCCATAAGAAAACTAAGCAATAAATCTCCCATCTATTTTCCATTCAAATACAGGTTGAGAATATCCCTGCTTATCACACCTCAATTGAGGATATTTTTAAGCTTTGCTAAATGATCTGTACTACCCTGCTTTTTGCATATATGCAGAGAGAGAATATTACAAAGGGAATTCATATCTCCATCCTGTTTCATCTCTACATTTCTTGGGGCAAAGGCAAATCCTACAAGTAAAAAGCATGTTGCAAATACAATCACCTGGAAAACCATTTAGATTCATGTACTTGGAAAATGGTCAATAGAATATGTTTCACTACCACCAACAGAAGATGTTAGCATATATTAAGAATGAAAATGGGACAGTGATTCTGGCACATCTTTGTGAAGTGTTTTAAGGTCAGTAGTTTGAGGAAACACAATAAATGCAAATAACACAATGGGTTTGTAAATTCAGTGTTATCTTTGCAAAGTAAAAGGGTTATAAATGTAACCTCGCTCCAGCTTTTAGCAGTTGAAACTTCACTGATTACAGTGGCATGATATTGGGGTACACCTGGTGTAGCTCAGCAGGGAATTAGATGTAGATATCTTACACTTACATACTGAAAGCTCTAACTTATATTCAGAGGCCAGGGGGTCTTTTAGTTAGTAACTCTGAACTCCTAATTCATTTCCTTAGCAAATAAGACAGGATTTATCTAGATTCCAGTTTCATTTTTATCCAAGCTGAATTTAACTATGCAAATGTATCTCTGCATTAACTGTTTTAAAGCTACTGTATTAAAACTCAGATGGGTCTAAGTGAAGAGAGAAATAGGACCACGGAATATTGGCTTTAGAGTATCCAGCTGTGGAGCCAAGAGTGCAAGCTAAATATATGCAAGTCATATGTTAATTATGTATGCATTAATGTAATGCAAATGGGCACTCACCTGCATGGCAATATACTAATAATACGTTATAGTATTAATAGAAACTACATGAAGGAAATACCACATTTGATTTTATGTATTTTCTTTTTTTTTTTTTTAATCTTTAGTTAAAAGGTAAAAATTCTGCTGTACCCATCATCATTGTTGTGCCATAATAGATTACTTAAACTGTAAATAGCTTATTTGAGTCTATACAGTCCCCCTTTGGCATGGAGTTTCTTATTCAGCAATTCCTAGAAAAAGATCTATTGACTGAAACATGCTGGTTGGAGTGCACTGGCCTTCTCAGCAAGGCAATGTATCATACACTTACTTAGGCCTCTGGGTCCTCCTAATATCAATGGGATTAGGTATTTGTTTAAAGCAAGGCATGCGCCGAAGTTATTTGCTGAACTGAGGCCTAAAAGAAGCAGGAGAGTCATAGAAATTACTGTATGTGATGATGTCATTAAAGGTAGCCTGCCACGGACTGCGCAGGAGCGGGCTGAATCAGGGCCATACAGAATCCTTCATATCTGAATGCTTTCGTGTTTCTTTTGTGTTGATGGAAACCAGGTTTTTACACGCTATTATAAAGCATCATATGATGCGAGATATAAAGGGTACAAATTGGACTGTCCTGAGAATTCCAGCTACCTGCAATATAATCCCATAATATGATCCCAGTATTATCCCAGTAATCATTGAGAACCTAATCCTGAGGGTCTCTGGCAGCCAGGGCTTGCAGGATTGAGTCTTTGTACAGGGCCAGCCATACACTCATGATGATTAATAGCACTTCTCAGATGCATTAAATGCACTTGTCTTGTCTTCACACCTCAATGCACAGCCAAAGCATAACATCAGTCACCAAAACCACTCAGGCTGCTATGCGTTGTTGTTTAATTAAACAACGCAGATTATTTCCAAGACTATTTCCATAGTAACATAGCCTGATATCTAAGCTGTATTTAACTTTAGGAAGGAAGTACGAATGTTGAGATGAGAATGAAATTTAAATGTGAGGAAAACAACTTATGCAAATAGTAGTTCACCTTTTTTATTTTTCTCCTTCCAAATTTAGCTTGACAAAATCATGTCCACCAAGCACAGGTTTTCCCTCCTCCACCCCCAGCCATGTTGAATGTGAGGACACTGATTACAGAATTAATTTTAAAAAATCCATTTGCATTCTCTCCAGAGATATACAGAGTCCTAATTAATTGCTCTGACATATCTGAGCCAGAAACCCTCTTCAGCCACAGGGAGACTATCCCAGTAATTTAGACAATCTTTAGCTTGAAACTATTTGCTGGAAAAGCTCTGTGGAAGTGTGATTGTGGTAAGTAAAAATGACTCTGCTGTATAGCACCAGCACAACACCTACGAAACTTTGTGACTTAAACAACACCTATGGTCGGTGCTAGCCTTTTAAAGAGAGGCAAATTTACTTCTTTAATATTTTGAGGTACTGTAATAGAAAAGACCAGATCACACCTTTTTGCTAATACTTTGCAGTGATGGTAGGATTTCAGAAAGTGTCTTTTTGACTTGAAAGAAAGCAAAGTTAGGTCAGACTGGAGAGCTTTTGAAAAACCTACTCCAAACTAGCAAAGCTATTTCATTTTCCATTCTCTGAGCCACTCCTATTCTTAGTCGTACTGCACTGTGTTTTTCAGAGGATGCCTATAAAACTCAAGTCCGAATTGATGACGAACCAGCCTATTTGGACATTCTAGACACTGCTGGACAGGTAAGTAGTTTCCCAATGTGAAACATTTGATCAGAGATAAAACCAAAGATTTTAACCTCAGATATATGGGTCACAGAGCTAGAAACAAGCTTCCCTATTCAAACATAAAGGGAGCAGTGGCAGAAAAACATTGAGGAATTAACAAAGGAGAAGATTAAAGGAGTGCTTCAGTAGTGTAGCATAACTTCAAAATCTGACCAGAAGAGACAGACAAAGTTAATTGAGTAGAAGATAAAAAGCTGTTTGTTTCTTTTTCTCTTGTATACAGAAACATCTATCACAATCATGGAACGAATAAATGCTGTTGTTGGTTTGTCTTATGTGTTTATCATTCCTGCTTTTCTGTATATTACAGGAATCTTCTGGTCTACTTATAGATCAAGTATTTTGTTACCATTCTTCTCCTCCCCACATTATATTTAAATATCAAATGCTCACCTATAAGGAAAAGATCTTAATGCCAAAAGTAACACACAGTGTACGTATAATGTGTATATGCATGTGTGAGCATCAAACAGGGAATTAATTTTCACATCCAGTAAGGCAAAAGAAGGAGTTAAATGCAACAATTCCTTCTACCTGACTTAGTTCACCCCTGTTCCACCTCAAAATATTTTTATTTGTTTAATCAAAATGTTGCAGCTGGTTGATCTTTTCCTGAGGTATGTGTCAGGTTTTGTTTGAAGGCTTGATAGTTTCATGAGTTTCCATAGTGCGTGTGCACCTTGTACAGGAATGAGTCTGTCAACAAGGACAGTAGATCCTTAAAACAAACAAACAAAAGAAGATTTAGGAAGTATAAACCTAGAAACCTTGATCTCAACTTCCCAAATGTCTGAATGCACCTTAGCTGGGCACTGCAAATGGTGTGAAATGCAGTCTGCTGCCAGGAATTAGAATAGCATCAAGTTATATAAAGTTGAATGTAGTTCAGGGGGATTGTGGCATGAGTTTTACATGGGAATGAAATATAGGCCAATTTCAAAGTGAACTCAACCCAGTTTCAGGAATCAAAAGATGCCCTGAATTATTCTTCCTTGACCCAAAATTATACAGTCTCAGCAGTTAACCAGTGACTTGCTGCTGAGTCTCCTGTGAAAGTGTTTGATTATCCAGAAAATGTAAGCTAAATTTCAAGGCATGTCTCCAAAGCTGTGAATTTAATTGACCTATTATTATAACAGGCCCAAGAAGTTTCTTATGCATAATAGTCCTAGCATAGCTTCAGCAATGATTTGACTGGGGGAAAGAAGGAACATCATAGTTGCTACTCAATATGTCTGAAAATATCTGTACTTCTGTTGGAGAAGAGGAAGCAACATCTTCTTTGCTCACTCAGGAAGTCTGAGACTGGTAACTTCAGCCTTATATCGTCATTAGAACACAGTCATTAGGGAAATTATATCTTCAGCTTTTTAGTCTTGTAAGGCTTTATGTTTTAGGGACCTCCTGTGTTATCCTTTAATATAGTTCACTGTCTACATCTGCTTCATTCTACTCTTAAATTCCCTTTAGTCCTATTTTGTAGAGTCAAAATGCTAAAAAATGAAATACTTTCTTACCCAGAGCTGAAGAGCAATGATGAATCAGAGTTTACGTGTCCAGCTTTTTGCTAATGGAAAGAGGACAAAAGTGCTATACAGGATTTATTCATTTTCATAGATGTGTTCCTAATTTGCTGTGGAGACTCTGAGAGAGTGCAGGAGTTAAACTCTGCAAACCAAGAGGGTACAGTAGGTACAGAGCTCCTTGCCTTGTGCTCCTGCTTACAGACCTGTGCAGAGAAGATGAGCTACCCGATCCTAAATTTGCATCAGTAATACAAATATTATTTATACAAAAGAAATAAAGCAGCTTAAAATCAAAGCAAAGAATGGATGATAAATAAAATTAGATAGTGTGCTTTTATTTTGAGCTGGGGAGTAATATGTTGTAAAAACCAAGAGGAATAATTTTTTACTTTGAGTTTTTCCACTTGTTTTTGTTACTAGAAACATAAAAGTTTGTGGTGTTGAGAAAAAAAGATAGAATCAGATATTGAGAGTTTCCTTCTCTTCCTAAGCCTTGTCACGAATGAGGTGACCGCAAATGTCACCACCACAAGCCCCCACCAAAATCAAAGCCTCTATTTTTTCCTTTTTTTTTTTTATTAGAACAAGTGTTTTTTAAATGGTATTTAATTTTCTGTCAGCTTCTTTTAAAATGGAAAAAAAAAAAAAAATTGAGCCCAATCTTCAATCCCTTTGAAAATATTTTTAAGATTCAGGAAAAAGGAAAAACTATCCCTATGCACTGGCCTTTTAAGTAGCTGAAAATATCATGTTTTCCAGTTTCAACAAAGCTTATCTTTTGTCAGTCATTTTAGGAAAAATTCCCCACAAAACTGTACAACTTCTACATGATTTTTAATTTTTGATCATATAAAATAGCTAGAACAAAACCTCATTTTTAATTGGTGGGGTATTCATTGCCAATATTATGAATTTTAGCAGAACTGAGAGTTGTAAGGTAAGAAAAGAAATCAGAATAATGCAAACAGTGAAAGCTGGTGAGAAAAATAGTAGAGAAAGGCTGGAGAGTTTTAAATTTCGTTTCAAAAAGGGACCTAAATATCTATAATATTAGAGGCCCATGGCATGTAATGACCACGTAATGAAATGTGGTGCAGAGATTTTGGAGCAACCAGAGACCTGTGGCGGTAGCACCACACTTTGCAGGTACATCAGCCCAGGACATCGTACAGCCTGGACATACTTATTCATGATCCAAGTTGAGTTGATACAAGAAAATCTCTGCTTTAAATTTCCCTGTTCTTACAGCGGAGACTGTCACTGAAACGTGTCTCAGTGTATCTATGCTAGGAAGCTCTTCCCACTTTCCTAGGCCCCTATTTTTCAGAAACTGTCCATTCTAAGTATCCTGGATTTAGGTGCTTGTCTTTGCAGTTGTCTTTGAATTTGTTGCCTCTCTATCTGCACTACACAGCTCCAGAATAAATCAAGACCTAATCCAACTCCCATTGAAGTCAACAGCTAAAATAGCCTCTTTCCTCACAGAGGGCTTAATGTTACTCTCACTGAAGTTCAAACTGAAATGCTGCTGTGACTTTGGTGACTCAGGATAAAAATCCAAAGTGCCCAGTTATGCTGATGGTGGTGTGCTCTGATGATACCTCGCTGGGTTTCATGTTAAAGCAGAGATGGTGTTACAGCTTCTAAATAATGTAGTGGAAATCTCATTTCTCTCTGGGTGTCCTCGCAGTCATAAATACTTCGACATCAACTTTGAATCATGACTTTAATCATTTCAGAAGATCAAGGAGCTAAAATTGTAATTTTTCCCTATTTGGGAAACACAGGAAGCCAACAGAAAAACCAAATGAATTTAAAGTATTTTGCTGTGGTTCTAGAGAATATGTTTCACCAGATATGCTTCTCCTTTCCCTGTTGTACCTATGCAGTAATTGAACACTTCAACATTGACCAAATACTGATATTTATTAATAATTAATACAGTTCTTTATTGTCAAGTCCAGAGTTAAAAATCCACATCTGATTTCATACCTGAAACTGGATAAAAAACTTTGATATTTTAACTGATAGACACAATTTGGAGCACCAAAAACATAGATGGTGCTTCAGAAATACATTTCTGGTTCTCAACTTTCCAAAGATACAAAACATTCAAACAAGGTGAAAACCAGAAACATGAATAAACTATTAGTATTGCTCATCTAGTTATTGGTCTTCCTCTTCTCATGTGTATACACAGACACCATTAAACATGACAGATTGCTCCTATCAGGTAGCAAACTGATGTTCCTTGAACTCTGGATACATATTTTCTACATCATCAATTGTCCTCTAATGCTCTTCCAATATCATTTTTCCACTGAAGGTACAATAAGAGGCACATTCTTAATGTATGTAGGGCTAGTGTAAGTAGTTATGCTTCACTGAACTCACTACCCCTGCTTTTCACCACCCGCTACATCTGCCTGTCTTTGCTCAACGCAATCAACTTCAGACAGAATAAGGTTACGTCTAACTCAGAGAGTTTCAAGGGCAGGTATTGCTGAAGTCGCTGCTTATAGCCAAATTGTCATAAACAGCACTTATTTGAGCAGTTCCTACCGTAAGGCTTGAAAACGTGGAGTGCAGCGAGAAGAAAAGGAACAAAAAATTGATGTTGGTTCTCTTTTTCAATGGCACAGCTAAATCTAGAAGACATGCAGCCTTAGCCTCACATTTGCTGCCAGAAGAAGCTATCAATGATGCCTTTGGCTCTCCTTTAACTACAAGTTCTCGTCTTAAACCAAAGGTTTTGTTTTTGCGGCTACATTTCAATTAAAACAAAACCAAAAAGCAAATGAAAACAGAGAGTAAATGTGAGATTGAGCTTTAGGAGGGATTTTATTTAGTTGGCTTTTAACCCTCTAGGCTAGCTAAAATTTGTCATGTGGAGTAAATAATAAAACCTTAAGGGAAATTTGCAAATGCAAACTATTATCGGTAAAGATAGCTTGAGCTTCCTTGTTCAATCATGTTCATAGGACATTTTTTTGAGTAACTCCCCCTTGAAATTCGCCCATGTGCCTCTCTATCCCTTAAGGTTGGGAGAGGTGTTGGGGAGGAGGTAGTTCTGAGGTTTCCCTTTTCTTGCCCAGTATGTCATAAACCTCACCTGCTTTTACATATATTTGATTTAAACTGGTGTAAACTCTTTGCCAGGAAACTTGTGGCTGCAAATGAAAGGATGTTCAGACCTCAAGTCCTTTATTCTGTTCAGTTCCCTTCACAATTATTCTCGGAGACTGACAACCTCCAACCACTCCAACCGTGCACAAAAAGCCTCCACACAGGGTTATAGAAACCTTCTGTTCACTCATTTACGCTTTTTCACTCTCTCTTCTAACTTAAAAATATGTTGTTAGTTCTGGAGCCCAGTTTGAATTCCTCCTCACGGAGCATACACAACTGTTATCTCTCCTTCTGTATTTATAAACTGTTGACTGACACAGGAGCTTTTATTCTTGCCACGGCTCTCCTCCTGATGACACATTACCCAACCTCCCTGTTTAGACCTCACACCGAATGTTAAAAGAGCATCAGACAGCATTCCCTTCACTGAAAAAACAATCTGAGATGACCCTAGGTAGAAAAGGCCAACTTGTTTTCAGACATGAAGCAGGCAAATATGCAGAAAAATGGATTTCTGTACCTGTCAGTGAGACAGTACATTGCAAGATTATTGCACCAATTTTTGCTTGTTAAAACGTGAGCTTTTTATGATAAACTAAGTACACCAGTATATTTCCCAGGTGTGAGTCAGAGACTTGAAAAATTGGCCTTAAAATGTAATGGCATGCCATTTCAGGGAGATTTTCCTTTGTCTGGAGCTGTGTGCACATGAATTCATTTCCAGGCAGACACTTTTCAACCTGACAACAACAGTACGCTCTGTAGTGAAATCCATCTCTCAAATTGCTAGCAAATCACAGGACATGTTTATCCTGCCAACCTCCAGGACTATGATTTTTGCCCCCTGCTTCAAGCTTTGAAGAGGAACCATATTAGTCCCAAGAGCCCTTCAGATAAACACACTTTCTCAGACTAAACACTATAGCCAGATGACTCGCTCAGGCTGTTATATGAGATCCTTCTGCTTATTATCTAAACATGCTGCTCTAATCCTGAATCAATGGAAGTCAAATTTCAAACTACACTACTGCTGCTTATCTCAAGGAAATGTGAAATGCCTTTTTGGCAGTAATTATATTTTAATGGGCCTTTACAGCGTGTTCTTTTAAGGGGAAAATAATTTTAGTGCACTTTCTGCTAGGTACTGTAGTGAGTAAATGAAATCCATTTTATTTTTAAAGCATAGGGGTAGTGAACTAAGTAGCAACCATTAACACAGTGTATTAGGTGAAGAACATTAATTTTATTTTCTTTATATGTTGTTTCACAGGCTGATGATGATATACTTAGAAAAAATCAAACCATAGCACTGAAAATTTGGTGGATTCTCAAGACAAGCTGTTCCGTACTTTCTAGGGAGAACTGAAATCTCTCACTAAAATGACCAAGTCATTTTATTTGGGAATGGACAGATTTTGAAGAAACATTTATTTGGCACAGATATTGAGTGAAAAAAAGGTTCCAGTAAATCATACATGAAATTGCAGACCTGACTCCAATTTCCTTCAAATTATAGGCAAAATATTCTTCGGCTTCAATGGGAAAAGATCTAGGCATATACTGTCAAAAAAAGAGTATATTAATTTAGCAAGAACAGGCAACTAGCAACTAAGATTCCCAACTTCCTTTCCCATCCCTGTCAATGAATGAATCATGGTGCAATAAAGGATGAATTAGTTTGTATTTCTGCATTTATCTTTCTGACAAACAGGTGCAATAACATGTTGCAGGGAGCAGGCATTTAGGGTGAACACCAGGGTTTATAGAGTGTAGTGATACTGATTTCCCACCCCTCGCTACCATTTCACTTCAGTAAAGTCAATGCTAATGGTTCCATATTACAGGTGGAGAAATACTTTCTAGTGTTGTCTGTTCTTTTTCAATAATTTCTTTTTTCTCTTGAAATGCTTTCTCTTTCGATGTTCTTTGTCTTTCTTTAACTAATAACTTCCACAAATAGATAAATATCCAGTGATACTGCTGAATGTTTACTCTTTCACTTTTTTAATAAGAACATTTAAAAGAAGAAAATACTTTGTTACAAATTCTGATAAAAGTAGCAAAATCCTTTTTTCTTCTTTCTAGATCTTTCCTTGTAGTATTTCCTGGTTGTTTTTGTTGTTGTTGTTGNTCTCAAATTGCTAGCAAATCACAGGACATGTTTATCCTGCCAACCTCCAGGACTATGATTTTTGCCCCCTGCTTCAAGCTTTGAAGAGGAACCATATTAGTCCCAAGAGCCCTTCAGATAAACACACTTTCTCAGACTAAACACTATAGCCAGATGACTCGCTCAGGCTGTTATATGAGATCCTTCTGCTTATTATCTAAACATGCTGCTCTAATCCTGAATCAATGGAAGTCAAATTTCAAACTACACTACTGCTGCTTATCTCAAGGAAATGTGAAATGCCTTTTTGGCAGTAATTATATTTTAATGGGCCTTTACAGCGTGTTCTTTTAAGGGGAAAATAATTTTAGTGCACTTTCTGCTAGGTACTGTAGTGAGTAAATGAAATCCATTTTATTTTTAAAGCATAGGGGTAGTGAACTAAGTAGCAACCATTAACACAGTGTATTAGGTGAAGAACATTAATTTTATTTTCTTTATATGTTGTTTCACAGGCTGATGATGATATACTTAGAAAAAATCAAACCATAGCACTGAAAATTTGGTGGATTCTCAAGACAAGCTGTTCTGTACTTTCCAGGGAGAACTAAAATCTCTCACTAAAATGACCAAGTCATTTTATTTGGGAATGGACAGATTTTGAAGAAACATTTATTTGGCACAGATATTGAGTGAAAAAAAGGTTCCAGTAAATCATACATGAAATTGCAGACCTGACTCCAATTTCCTTCAAATTATAGGCAAAATATTCTTCGGCTTCAATGGGAAAAGATCTAGGCATATACTGTCAAAAAAAGAGTATATTAATTTAGCAAGAACAGGCAACTAGCAACTAAGATTCCCAACTTCCTTTCCCATCCCTGTCAATGAATGAATCATGGTGCAATAAAGGATGAATTAGTTTGTATTTCTGCATTTATCTTTCTGACAAACAGGTGCAATAACATGTTGCAGGGAGCAGGCATTTAGGGTGAACACCAGGGTTTATTGAGTGTAGTGATACTGATTTCCCACCCCTCGCTACCATTTCACTTCAGTAAAGTCAATGCTAGTGGTTCCATATTACAGGTGGAGAAATACTTTCTAGTGTTGTCTGTTCTTTTTCAATAATTTCTTTTTTCTCTTGAAATGCTTTCTCTTTCGATGTTCTTTGTCTTTCTTTAACTAATAACTTCCACAAATAGATAAATATCCAGTGATACTGCTGAATGTTTACTCTTTCACTTTTTTAATAAGAACATTTAAAAGAAGAAAATACTTTGTTACAAATTCTGATAAAAGTAGCAAAATCCTTTTTTCTTCTTTCTAGATCTTTCCTTGTAGTATTTCCTGGTTGTTGTTGTTGTTGTTGTTGTTGTGGTCTGGTATACATTGTATGAAAAACACCTATATAAGCACATCCCATATGAGTAAACTTCATCCAGGTCCTCCACAAGACTATGATTATGTAAATTTGCCTTTTCTTCTAACATTACAAACTGTATGTTCCCACTGTTGAATGGCACTGAAGTGCTTTGAAGTTACTTCCAGCAGATGTTGGACATGCTCTAAGTGTGTCCTATTTCTCTCTATATATGTGACTGTCCTAGATAATCTCACTAGGAATTCCATTGTACAGAGGTTTGTCAATCTTGTTACCAAGCAGCTCTACACAGACCAGGGACTCCAGTGGACAGAAAACTCTTTTTTCCCTGTATCAATTTTCACAAAATTCACATCAAAAAGGTATTTCTAGGACTAAAAACTTGGCTTGCATGCTGAGATAACTGGCATGTGTAACAGCACTGCCTGGTGCCATTTGACCTGACAATAACAAATGACCAAGAGAAGGGTTTTTTGCAGAGCGGGGTGTTAATGATTCCCAGGAAAAGTGGGTTGTCCCAAATAGCAATAATTTAACAAAACTTATTTGTTTTTTATGCTATTCTATAGCTGCTGGATACTCTACCAATACATTGAATGGTGGTGTCTCCAGACAAAAACAAAAGAGAGCAAAAAGTTACATAGTCTTATCTGTCTGAATCCAAACCTTTGAACTGCAAAGCTGCGTGAGATATTTGGCTAGAAGAGGCTTTCTAACGATGTTCTTTTCATTTTACACTAACAGGAGGGGGCTGGAAAAGCCTAAAAACAAAAGGCATCTTTCACAGCTGAAGTTCCAATAGTTTTGCCCCAGAACCTGGAAGTGGCATCTGCCCCCCACCAATAAAAAAAAGAAAAAAGAAAAAAGTAAACCTCAGTAATTTTGAACTCCATTGCTCATTGCTTGTCACCTTTCCTTTATAATATGAGGAATGTTATTGCATCTATCCACATTTTTAAAAGAGGAAGTGAAGAGCAAAGTAGAAATTCAAGACAATAATTAGTGAAAACATGGAACATTTTCTGTTTTCTTTTTTAAACTGGATGTATTTCAGATATGTATTTTTCTTGCTTCCATAGGAGCAAGCTTGCATAGCTTGCATAGGTTTTTATGCCTGCTTTTATTTTGTGCCTAATGGCTGAGGAGAACAAATTGTTGCCACGGGAGTTCCATGTCATTATCAGAGCAGCGGGATGATGTGAAACAAACCATGCCAGGGAGCAATCTTTTCTTTTTAAAAGTCAAAACTCAAAAGTTTAGCAGTAGCTGCATCGGCTGTACCTGATCTTCTCTTACAGGAGTAACACCTTGAAGCAGGCTGAAGAAGTCAGACTCCACTAACTTTCAGAATTGCAGATGAGTTGTGTCCTTGTGTTGGACAGTCTTGGCATGTCTCAGAAGCTACTCAGCATCTTTCAGGATCTATTGAACTAACCTAGATACCTCATGACTACAGTTTTGGAGGTCTCTCTTTGTCCTCACAGCTTTTTTCTAAAGAAATGAAAACTATACCCCCATTTGATAGGCAGACACAGATGCTATATATCTGAAAATGGAAGTTGTCATCATTTACCCCAGTGGGTGTCATTTACTCCAACAGAACTGAATTAGCTTCAGTTAAACTATTCCTCATTTACTTTAAAGCCTAGGTATCCTAGTAATGGATTTGGATGAAATCTTCAGTATATGTTGAATGTATGAAGTGATGATCNCCAGGTTAAACCACAACAGCTCCAAAAAAGTTGGACATTTGTTTGAATTGTTAGAGCAGAATTGGTCTCATTGAACATCTCTTAGTGCGGGATAGCTGCATGGCAGGTAAAGGTACCTTAGAGACATTTTGTGAACTGCTCACTGTTGAGGTGACACATGTTCCTGCTTTTTCAGCTAAGTCTCTGTTCCCACAAGTCCCCAGGAGGTCACTGAGATTGGTGTTGCAGGGCTATATAGATGCCTACCCAGTGACTATCTCTGTGCACGTAATGCTATCTGGTCATCTCAGCTGCACCAGAAACATTAGTGCAAATGCAAAGAAAAAAGAACGGTGGGATGTCCTTCATGCTGGAAGTCACAGGGACGTGACAACTCAGTCCTTTTGTGTCACAGAGTTATACCAGATTTTAATATTATAAGCAATACAAAATCAGTGCAGCTATAATACAGCTATTTTGCATTCATATTGGTGATGATTTATGTAGTCCCCAGGGAGTACATCCCTCAGATAAACACTGAGCTAAATTTCAGTGGCAGAAATGAGTGCACAATGGATTAAATGCTACAAAAGTCTAAAAAAGACACTCTGCAGGTTGTTTGCTTCTTTTTTTCCTCCCTTTTCAGATTCTTAGTTAAAATTGTATCTCTGGTGATGAGTAGAGCACAAGGGAGGGGAGAGAAATACCTATGTTGTGGAATTTTTAAGGTAAGCACACTCGTTATGGAAGTCATCATGAAAGAATATATATGCAAGCCAGGATATAATTTGCAGTCATTTATCAGAGCAATGAGGTGTCTGACTCCATAGCCTCCTGTTTCACTTCTGCAAGGCTGCACAAGCCTCGTGGGGGAAGATGGCAAGTCTGCAATCCCCATGTAAGCTGACAAGAGCTTGTTTGAATCCCTGGTGAGCCCTTGCTTGCAGCTGCAGTCATTACCTCTTCACTAGTGGGTTGTTGCCTGTTTTTTTTTCCTCTGCTGTTTACTAAAATGTAATTACCAAGCTATTAATTCTTTCCCTTTACCATTTATGATGCATTTGTGATAAAAGGTGAAAATTAGCTTTATTCTTTCTTGCATACCAATGAGGGGCGAAAATTATTATATGGTGCATGCTAAACCAAATGCAGTTGGGGGTTTTAGAGGTAGTTAAGAATGAAGATTGCTTCAGTGCCTGCATTTAGGAGAAAATTACTAAGGTGTTTATCCCTAAGAGAGAAACCATTAGCATTAATATGAAAGAAAAAGACAGTTCTCTGAGTTAAGGAGTGTAGCACCAAGGCATTTTTACTGGCATTGTGGAGAACTGATATGGTGATTTCATCCATATTTTGGGGTGAATGAAAAGTAGATAACATCTCGCAGGTGATGGACTGCATATTTTCATTACTGCATATGACAAACCATCTTTGGATGAGCAGGATTAATAAAGTTAACAAAAGCACAGCTGCAGCAAACTGGCAAATATATTATCACCTGAAGGCAGGAGGGCAATTAGAGTGGGAACATCAATGCAGAGAAGCTGCTTCTGGAGGGAGGGTCTGAGTGCCAGTGCAGGTTATTTAGTAGTTCCTTAGTGAGAAAGAAGGGTCAGTGTGTGATGCTATTTTCTGAAGTCCTGAGTTATTTTATTGGAAGTTGTTCTCATTTGTTTTTTTTTCCTTAGTTATTTTTCTTTACTTATTTTTTCTACCAGGCTGATGTGGTTCAATCTTACTTTATAAGCAAGCCATAACACCGAACAGTATGTGAATACAGAATAGCAAGTGCATACAAAATGTTGTGCTGTTAGCGAATGGGGCAGCGCACCAGTCATCCATCAGCATTCAAGGTGTGAAGGGACATCTACACCTGCCTTTCATGAGACTTAATCCTGCATGGTCTGTGACTGTGAGCAATATCAGATACGATGGGAAGAAGTATCATAGCTGAAAAGAGAAGGGGACCTGAATCTTTAAGCTCACATGTGGGAAACAACATGAATTCACAAGTGATGAAAACAGATTTTGTCCCACAACGATTTAAAGAAGTCAGTAATCCAACTAACCTCACAAACCGGTGAATTTCAGAAAGGGTGAAAATTTAGACACACCAATTCAAAGTCTCAGACTCATCCGAATGAAGATGAGACTAATGTCCTCATGAATTAACCTGATATAGTAACACAGATTATGAAATGAAAGTTTTTATTTTTAGTTAATTCATTATTTATATTCAGGACTCTAGAGGTTGATAAAGTCTCTCCGGTAGTCAGAGATTAAAGGTGTATTAACTCATCTGAAGGAATCTCTTTCAAGCAAATACATTAGTCTTCAGAAAGAATCCCTGAACAGGGGTCTAGTGTAATACCAGCTCCTGTCTGGGACTGAAGACCTGTTTCTAGGGGGAAAAGGTTGATGCTGAAGAACATAAGTGTGGGGGAAGGGTTGGAGAGGGAAACTATTTTAGAAAGTTTTCAGCCAAAATTTTGCGAAAATTAGGAAGGTAAGACTGTGCTTGCATTTCATGTTCAGTGCGAGTCTAATTGTGTTTCTTAAATTGCCAACCATCCATCACTCAGCTTGGACCATTTTCTTGCCCATAGGCAAGTATTTGAGGTGTTCCCTCTCATTCAGTCTACCTGGGTGAGCTTATCTCCTCCATTTCCAGAATTTCCATTTCTGGCCTCCAGAAAACCCTGGAAATTAGTAGCTAAGAAGTAATGTTGCTATTTGTCACAAAACTGAAGATCGTACCGGTCTCTTCCAGCAAAGACCACCTGTTATGAATATGCTCCTTCTTCCTGCCTGTTTCTCTTCCCAGGTAAATAAATTAGCTCAAACAGGGGGAGGAGTAGCCAGGTAAAAAGGCACGGATTTCAACAGGGTTGATATTGTTGCTGCTGTTTATCTTCTAGATTATGGATTCATTTCGGTATCTGTCTCAGCTTTTTACTTATACATTCCCAGAGTTAAGAAAAGGCTACTGATTTTGTACAATGTGGAGTTCATAATATTGCCTTGGAAGGCTGTCAGATTAAGTTCAGAAAGACATTAGTCTGCTAAGAACATGGACTGCATCTTTTATGTTATCTTTATACTGTTCCCATCATCGGTGATGCGCATTTTGTCCTCGGTACAAATTCACAGAAGGAAAGGGATATAGCTGTTTTATAACAGAAGCGAGGATTCCTTCCTGTAATTATAAGGCATGAGACACTGACTGATCATTAATCAAGGGACTGATTATAATAATAATCCACTTCCACTGCAGGCTTATGGGCTAATTCTCATTTATACTAATCCCATTTTGAACTGCTCCTAGATCATTACTAGAGCAGGCAAAAAGAGTCATGAGAGAGGGGTCTGATGTACAACCAGAACAGTGTAAAGCCTTGATGCAGAGAAGAATCAATCCCTGTTCTCCAGTATTTAAGCCAGAGCCCCTGCATTTTGTTTGGTCTGTATCTGAGCTGTTATTCAGCTCTCTTCCTTCCTCCCAGTGATGTAGCAGATGGTTTAGGCTGGCACAG
>VZTQ01012391.1:149789-230225 GCA_013400755.1 Pelecanoides urinatrix | reverse complement strand
CCAGCTGAAACCAGGACATCTGCACACATCTACATGTCTATACACACATATATCATGCAAATACATGAGGAAGGTACATATTAATTGTATTGGTCTCTTCTGGGTGATACCTGTTTTAGTTACTCTAGTGGATACAACAGGTTTGTTGATTTTATTTTCTTCTGTCCAGAATAAGCTTCAGAGATTCTCAATAATCTCCTGTAAAGTATCTGGCTAATATGCAGTGTATGTTGGCTACTGTTCTAACCTTTGCAAGTTTCTCAAAAACTGCCCTTTAACTGCAGAACATTGTAAATGCTAAAATAACATTAAGATTTCAGTGATGACTTCTGCAAATTAGATTAGGAATCACTGTCCTGCTGCTGAAGTAATGTAGAAAAATCTAATATTAGTTTGAATAATGGTGTTATGAATTCAGCTTCTGGATGCCCATCAGGTGTGGACAGGAGAGAGGCCATCTGCTGACTACTCTGCGCTGTTCTGGTGAGAACAACTATGTAGGCAGCTGATGGGAAAGCAATGAGTCTGTTTTGGAATTAGCCAGCTTGGCTGTTTGTTCTCCCAGGAGATCAGCTATGGGGCAGTTAATGGATCAGAAAGGTGTCTTCCACAGCTGTAGGTGAGACTTTTGTTAGCTGGATCATCTGATATTCTTGATAGACTTGAGTCTGCCATCACCAGAGACTCTAACTGCAGAGTATTTCTGGAGAGCTGGACACATTTTTCATCTGAGTAGTGGGAAAGGAAATCGGCTTGGCCAAAGAAATGTTGTTAGAAGTTGTCTTTTCTCTGCAGAAGCATGAGGGGTGGTGGCCTGCAGGGACTGCTGGTTTTTACTAGAGAGAACTTCATTTTGAAATTTAAATTTATTTCTAGAGCTCTGTCAAAAATAGATATTCAAAGTATGAAATTGTGCAAGATGATGTATGTATACTGCTGTGTGACACAAACTGATGTAGATGATGCAAGTGTTTCCTATCTCTATTTTTCTGTTGGGATTTTTTGTTTCATTCTCCTCCCTTCCATAATACACCTTTTTTCTTAGCTCATTTTTCTCTCTCTCACTGTTTCCTTTCTTCTGGAGTAATGTCTTCCACTGAAATCCAATGCTTATTAACCTGACATTAGAAACAGGATTTTAGGCTGGATCTTTCTTGTTCCTCCCACCAGCAATTATTCTCTTCTCTTAGGCTTGCCTAAAGAAGGCAAAGAAAACTAAAGGTATGAGCTTTTTCACCACATCTGCCCCTTACAGTTCTTAGGGGTTCCTACCAGCCTGTTCATAACTCTAGGAAAAAAATGCCTAATGCAGTAATCCTGTGAGTAGTGAGTAATTTTCCCGTGTAAAAAATCACAGGTGTGAAGCAGTGATGGTGACAAGCCCACCAGCTACCCCATCTCTCTACCAGGTCAGTACAGGGAAAAGAGAAAATGGCAGCAGATGCCAACACATTGCTTTATGGCCACAGACCAGGTTGCATCTTAAAAATGTTCCTTCTTCTGTTTCATGATAAAGCTTGAAGATGAAAATATTCTTCTAAATGAAAATATTCTTCTATAGCCAAAACGGACATTGGAGTTAATAAAGAATTTAATCTTAAATTAAAAAGTAATAGAAAACCGAAAAATGGTGTATGTTTCGTTTTATGGTGGTTAAGGAGATTCAGCTTTATTTGTCTTTCAAATATATTTTGAAGTTCAGACTTAGGTGAAAGCTGTGGCTTACAGTTGAAGTCTACCTCTTGCTTAGGCTCTTGAACTCTGTTCCCTTTTGTGGCTGTGTGCCTATCTTACATACATTCTGGGTGCGTATGCGTGCGTGTGCATTTTTGTGCCTGCAGCACTGCTTTGCAAAATGCCTTTTATCAGTTTTTGTAGTGAAATTCAGCTAAGCAGTATTGAACCAACTGGTCACATTCTTATGTGGAGAAGTCTTTGCAGACTAGTATGTATAGTATTGAGATTTCAGGCCTATTGTTAAAAAAATTCAAGTATTAAAGTAACACATCGACTTAGGTACGAGTACGTTACTGAGCTGCATTAGCTTGCTGACAGTTACTTCCCTCCTGATAACCAAGTCTCACAAAAATTGTTTTGAGGATCATATTTAAGGTGTGGGAAGCCACCTGTGTATTTCTGAGATCTCTTCCCCTTGTTTTATAGAATAAAGCAAAACCATACTTTTCAAAGTGAGTGATGTTTGTGCAGGCTGGGAATATGTCTGTGTGAATTCGATGTCGGTTCTGTGAGCAGCATCTTTATCACAACCTCTGTTTTGACAGGAGGCTTTCATTTAGCTTTGTATATTCATTTCATAAGAGGCATTTGCATGTAATAGCCAAACTGCATCTGGGAAGTTGTGACAGGAGCAGTCACACTGTGGATGACTTTTTGGTAAAACAAGCAGCTGGTTGCCAGCAATACTGCTCAACTCTGAACGACGCCTCTCAGAGAGGGGCTGGGAAGGAGAACGTGGAAATTCCCTACGAGGAGAGTGGGGACCAGAAGGATGTCAGAGGGTTTTTCAGAGGTTTTCCCTGACTGGAAGCCAAGTGAAGCAAATAAGGAGAGTTGCCTGTCCGAAGTGCTTAAACCATAGAATCATAGAGTCATAGAATCATTAAGGTTGGAAAAGACCTCTAAGATCATTGAGTCCAACCGTATGAGGATGGTACAACCAAACCCTGGACTAATTGTTCTTCAGGTGTATAACAAAGAAGGGAATAAATGGTGTCATGGTTTAACCTGGCAGGCAGCCAAATACCACACAGCCACTCGCTCACTCCCCCTCCCCCTGCCTCGGTGGGGCGGGGAGAGAATCAGAAGGGTGAGAGTGAGAAAAAACTCGTGGGTTGAGATAAAGATAGTTTAATAGAACAGAAAAGAGAAGATGATAATAATAATAATAATGATAATCATAGAATATACAAAATGAGTGATGCACAATGCAATTACTCACCACCCACGCTGACCGATAACCAAGTAGTGATTGCTACTTGCTGGATCACGCCTACCATTCATATATCTAGCATGACATCACATGGTATGGAATACCCCATTAGCCAGCTGGGCTGGCTGTCCTGATTGTGTTCCCTCCCATCTTGTGTACCTAGCTCAGTCAGCAGGCATGGGAGCTGTCCTTGGACTAGGATGGTACTCAGCAACAACTGAAAACATCAGTGTGTTATCAACATTTTCCTCATACTAAATCAAAAACACAGCACTAGGAAGAAATTTAACCCTATCCCAGCCGAAACCAGGACAAATGGCCATGTGTGTTTTAGGAAGAAAATATTTAAGCAAGTCTGGGTCTTAAAGAGCAGGATTTCAGAGACTTGTTATTCTGGTCAAAGCCAGCCCACCCTTGGGGAAGGCATGGAAGAGACAGCAGTGGGGTGGGTGAGACAAGAATCCTGTTTGGCCTTTTCTTTCAATACAGAGTAAAACTAAAGCTTGTTTATCTTCATGATAAAATTTAAGAAAAAATAAAACCGATGAAGAGACTCATTACCAAGTAGCTAATAGCATGGCTCTTGCAGCTGGCTTGTCAACCACTCCAGCTCTTTGCTCTGCCTGGTTTAGGCAGAGTCCTGGGGCTGTGTTCAGATGTGGCTGTGGTAGAAACCACCATCAGTTTGTACTCTAACTGCCCAGCCTTGGAGGTGTGCAAGGATCAGAAGTATCTCATCATGCATTTAGATTGGTTTCTATTTTGATGAGGGCCTACAGTTAAAAAAAAACAAAACCAATAAAATTCAAAGACTTTTTGGATTATATTTCACCGTAGTTACATACACATATACACATTATATATAAAAACTATAGTGTGTAAGGTATATATAAAATTCAAAATATACATTTAAAAATACACTTTTAATGTATATTTAAGTATATTATGCCAGGCATTTATGTTACATACCTCAATAAATTTAATAAGCTGCTGAAATTTTCATAGAGCTTGTGTTGCCAGCACCACTAATGTAATGGAGCTTTAATGTGGTGTAACATTTTACTGTTTCCTAAGGAGACAAGGATTGTGCAATCACTTTCTCTCTGCCAGTCCTCTGCTTCAGGTTTTGAATTGCTGATCTAGCTCCCGCAATATGGGAAGGAAGTCTTCTGTGAGTCTTTAAGATAATTAAGTTCTTAGAAGTTTCATGATGGGCGTGGCTCAGTAAAGAGGAAAACCTCTTTTTTTCAGTGTCCTACTGAGTGGAAAGCTGTTATATATTCTCCTTGGCAGCAATCAACATACACATACCTCCAGGCTAAGCCCAGCAGGTGCTGCATCCTGCCCAGAAGAGATGCCAGAAAGTACGTGTGGTGGGAGAGAAGCTGAAATTATTTTGGTTAAGGGGTGTGAGAGAAGTAGGACTCAAATCTGTAGGAAATCATGTTTCATTACATCTGTCGGTCACAGAACAACTCATTAAATACTTCTTTTTTCATTTCACCATTCATATTTCAGTTTTCAAGTATTGCAATTACTGAATTCACCAAATACACAGTTTTAGAGATAAGATGCCTCTGAGATGAGAATGAATGGGAAATTGAGTCTCTGCACATTATGCTTAATGCAGCTAAAGCTATTTTGCTTCATACTTTATCTTTAGAATTATTAGCTATGAGCCATTTTTTGGTTTTATTCTCTGACACTAGTATGACTTGCAGCTTCAGAAATCTTTTTTGCAGGTCTTTGAAGAGATTTGCATTAGTGTGCACTAAAATATAATAAGCATGTAACTCCAGAAGACCATTTAAAAAAACTCAGATTTCAGTATGGAGTCACTGTGAATTTAAATGCTTAGTTATTGATATTACTCTAAGAGCTAGTAATTTATGTTCTTATTTTCATTAATATCAATATATTTACTTACTACGTTGTGACAGAAGTGTTTGAGACTACAAATAGTTTCTAAAAACAAGGCATAAAATTAGTTCAGAAGTCTTGCTTTTATAAAACCTTGAATGGCTTTGGGAATCAAACGAACCAGAACAAAGAGAAGTGGAAAACAAAAATCAAATAATGCGCCTTCTGCAGGCTGAGTGAACAAAACAGCCTTTCAGAGTGCTGTAAAGTTTGCTAAATTTGGCTTCTGACAGACAGTCAGAGATGGAGGTTTCCAACGTGGGGAGGCACAACTGCCACTGGCCTGCTCTTGTCTTCCTTCAGTCACCGGTGTGCTAGTCAGATCAGCAGATGGCTTGTGGTAAGGTGCAAGACGCAGAGAAACTGGTATTGCACCTAAACTGGAATTAGCTTTAGTAAAGAAGTAGATCAAAGACGACGACCTAGGAGCAAAAGCAAAGGTAAGTAATTTGGCAGCATAAAGGCAGTCAAATCTGAGCACTGTCAAGTGGAAGAAAAGATACAATGGGAAGATTAATTTGAATAGTAGTGTGCATTGCTTTGTTTCAGCAGCAATCATTGCAGAGAGCTAGAGATCATGTTAGACAACTCAGGAAAGATACTTGTTCAATACAATAAAAAATAAACATTTGGGTCATATAAAAAAATGGAAAAGGTTAGATAATACCTTCTTGCTTGAATGTGTTTAGTTCTTCATCAAAAATATGAATAGGTAGACATTTTAGAGAAATGTTTTGACACACAGGCTAATTATTTTGCAAAGTAATTAGTTGATTAGGACAGTTCATTTTGCAGATGAAATACTTCCAAGGAAGGTGTAACTGGAGAACTACAGAAGTTGACCATATGTGTATAAGGTTCCACTTATTCTTTCAGTTAACACTAAAAAAGAAGTGACATAGTAATAGAATTATATATTAAAAAAAAATAATAAAAGGAAACATATTTTATGTAATAAATTATTTATTGAAGTCATCACCACAGTATATTATATCTAAAGAGGTTAATAAAATTCCAAAGAACAGTCAACGATTATTCCTAAGAGAGGGTAAGAGGGATACATTTCTTTGTGTTTAAGGACATAAGCTTAGAAAAGGTTGAGGACAAAGGTGTTCATTAAGGAAATCCAAACATTTTCCTCTTTAGTCTCCTACTTGCTGCTCATGAATAGGATATTGGAGTAGTTGAAGCTAAACTGGGTGCCGGCAGTGCTACATGCCAAAATCCTCATTGTGGGACGTGTGCACACTCCAACAGCCCTCATCTGCTAGCCTTTTATGTTAGAGGATCTCCTTAAATACAACACAGCTTCCTTCCAGCCTTCATTTGAAAGGAAATTGCTGCACCTCAAGAGGAGAGGGGGAGAAGAAAAGGCAGTAAAGAGGAGTTATCATACAGGTCTCATCTCAAATCAGGACATAGCTAGAGTATGGCATATAATGTCAGCATAGTCATGAAATAGGGAAAATCCTATGTGTGATCTAGTTGCTGCGATGCTTGTCTTTCATTACATCCATTCCATCCTCAGTTCTTGCTATCCTTCTCTGTTAATTTATAGCTCGTATTGTACAAGCCAGCCTATGCGATGCCATGACATGTTAGAGATGTCTGATATGTTTGTGCCACCAGCGCAGATGCGGGAAGGACTGTTATATATAATTGCAGCGCAGTGACCACATCAGGTACTGCTCTCTACCAGCAGGCTAGGCACAGCTCTACTACTGCTGCTTCCAGAGCTAGCTGAGTATCTCTGCACAATCCTGCACCGCATGGCATATAGATAAACTTTATAATCTAGACCGTCACCCTATTTTTCTTTGTAAAGTGTTTGCCTCAAGTTTGGGAGCCATATAGAAGTGCGTATAATTAATGAAATGTTCTTCAGTGGTGTTGTGGGGATTTTTTGCTTTTTATTCTATGTGGTTTCTGAAACCTCTAGGATTAACCTTCAGCCTGAATGAGTCAGGCAATCCATTTATGTTCCATCAGCAGTACATTGTCTTTTCAGTAACTCAAATATAATTTGTTTTAGTACAGTAAATGATATTTGCAATTGTATTTTCTGGTGCTGAGCTATATTTCATAGAGTTGAAACGTCATGCAACATGTAAACGATAAAATGGCCTTTACATCTTTTTCTGATTTCTGACTCCTGAATATGATGTCCTTTTCTTCTGGTTGTTTTGCATGCTCCATGTAGGCAGAGGGAGGTAGTATGATTTGAGATTAAAGGTTCTAAGTGTGTAATGTTAAAACTCATAGACATTACTTTAGGAACACTACTAATCTAAGCATAAAGGTAGTTGTGAAGGCTAATTAAAAATGTGTATTATATAAATGGGTAGTGGATGGAGAGATGGGAAATTGGTGTCTCTCTGAATGCTGTATGCACTGTGATAGAACCTAGTGTTCGCTGGCTGCTCAGGGAGAGAAGAGAGGTAGGAACCCACACTGAGAATTCGGTAGGTTACATTATAAAAGTGTTGGGAATGTGGACAAAGCATTTGATATGTGATTTTATGTGAAACTACTCATTTTATGTTTCATTCCTCATTGTGCTGAATTCATTTAGGAGGAGAAATCTCTGTCTAGCATAGAGCAAGTGACAGCCAATAGGCATAGGCAGAGCTTTTATTATCAGATACTGGTGATGATTTTACTAGACTCTATACATAAAATTAAATACTTTAAATATATATACAGAGAATAATATTGGTCTGAAATAAGAGCAAAAATAAAAAAGTAAAAGGAGCGCATGACCAGATTATGTAGAATAAAAAGATAGCAAATGATTCATGTTCTCAAAAACTGCTGAAGATCAATTTATTTGGGTTTTCAGAATTCATTCTGCTGCAGCTAAATGCAGTTTAAATTATATTACAGAAATTCAAAGATACTCTTCCTTGACCACTACTGTTTTCATGGTTGGTGGGGAAAAAAAAGGAAGATACGTGCTTCCAAAAAGCCTTGTCTACATTTCAGGCTGAATACCATGATTGTTTTTTTAAATTTTCAGTGTGCTGACTAAAGTCTTTGGTCAAAAGAGAGCAAATTTCCATAGGGGACTCTGAAGAAGTGCACTGCTTCTTTTAAGCAGATGGGTAGGTAGCTTTTGGGAGTCTTGACAAGCTGTGACAAGCTCACAGCCTTAGAGGCGGCCTCTGTGCATCAGGTAAGATAAAAGGGACTGGAGCCAGATGCAGGCAGGATCCCTTCCAGAAGGATTACAGAGGCTTGGCAGTTTTTTTGTCCAGAACTACTGTGATCAGCTCCTACCCACTCCAAAGGCAAACATCGACAAGATGTTTAATAAAATGTGTTCCTGTGTTTCTTCCGTTTCTTCTACAAATTGCAACTGAACACCCAGATACCTAGCCCAAGTCTTTGTCTCTGAAGGACCTTGTGCAACTGCTTATTGAAGAACGTGAGTAAAGAAGAAAATGCGTTTCAAAATCAGATGTGGAAGACCTGGTTCAGGGTTTGGGTTTGGGTCAGACACTTGAATCTTGGCCTTACATACCAGATACAGATTTTGTGACCATCTGTCTATCTGTTATGTATTGGTTTTTAAGTGTGCGTGGGTCCGCAGTGGATTTTTTTTTCCCACAAATTAGTTCCTGTATAAGTTCTTCATTTTATTTGGTAGTCTCCCAGAAGAAAGTAACCCCTTGGAGAATGTATGATAATGGTGTAATATTGAGGCAAAGTTCTGGCAGGATTTCATGACTTAGTTTTATAATGCTTCCTTGATCATCACAATAATGGAATTATACCAATAATTATTAATGAATAGTATTACTTTGTAAATTCCCCTGTGAATCTAATTGCATACAGGAATTAGAGCCTCAGTTCCAGTATTTCATAAATGTGCCTTAGCAATCTTAATGCAATTTATTTACTTTCTTGCCTACTGATAATACATTTATTACTATTTCTGGTAAAGAGGCATCCTTTGTGATTTGGAGGTGGACTGTTCTGATCACATGGGATTAGATAATGAATCTTCAAAACTGCCCCAGTTGAGGAAAACAAGACAGAATTATAGAATCATTAAGGTTGGAAAAAACTTTTAAGATCATTGAGTGCAACCATCAAATTTTCTCCAGTTCGTCTCTGGTGGTTTTGGTCTCTGGTCTTCCTCCTGTTGTGACAAATAAAATCTTCTTCTGTGCCATCTTTCCAACAAGTCCAGCACTGCAGAGCACTTGATACTGTTTATTGGTTTCCTCTAATACCAGTTTCATGCTTTGCTTCTTGGATGAGACTATGTATTGAACTAAACAAGCCATCAAGTGTGCTTATGTCTTAAGAAGTTTTCTTTGGCAACAAAAGATGGACTGAAAAGTCAGAGGCTTTTTTTGTAATCCATGTATGTGATGATGTATTTGTTTGGAGAACTGAGGTAAAAGAGCTTTATCTTTTTCTGATCTGATGGCATACTCAAAATGCACCAAACAGGATTTATAAATTAGGTTTCACTAGGACACAAATTAATAATCTGGAACAAGTATCTCATTAAACAGGAAAAACTGTAGGTAAAACACATTAAAAGGCTTTGAAAACCAGTCCCTCCCTCTGTGCCCTTGCAGAGCTGGCTTTTTCCTCCAGCACAGTGGAGCAAACAGTATGCAGTCCTCTCCAGTTGTCCCTGTTTTTGTAACCACTGAGAGTTGACTGCAGACCTGCTCCTTACTACAGGGAAGTCCCTTATCCTCTCAGGGATGTCCTGCGTGCCTTGAGCTACAGGGTCCCAGCTTGCTCTGCCCCACCCCGGCCACTAACCCCACACTGCATGGCAGTCCGCTTCTGGGTGGGTGATATCCTGGGAGAGAGACTTCCCTGGGAAAGCAGAGCTTGCCCAGCTTGGAAAGCTGTGGAGAAGTCACACTCTTTCCCTCTCTCTGAAGGTTTTGAGTCCCAGACTCCATGTGCCAGGGCAGCACAGGCAGCTGACCCAACTACCTCCTGCCCTCCTGTACAAAATATACCATGCACATTGATTTTACTGAAAACATACAAATTAAAACGTCATACTATCCTTCAAAGTACACATACATCACTGAGGAACTAAAGGTAGAGATAGAGGAGACAGTGAAAGCTCAGTCATCGGAGAGTAATATAGGGTTTGTTTTTGACAGACTGTGTTGTCCTTCATGCAGGGTGTCCCTTACACAGATTTTTGTTAGAACAGCGTAGTCACTGCCCATGATGCAGTACGGTATTTACTGCTTGCTGGTGCAAATCTACCTTCTCCATCCAGCCTTAGGTAGGTGTCAGTGACAAGTATTTCTGTGTCTCCCTCAGTAGTCCCTGCTAAAGTCATACTATTTCCTTTAAAGCAACAGTGGCATTCATTGATATCTCAGCTTGTTTTTATGGAGATAGCAGATGTCTTTGTATGCTTTTGGAATAAACTTAATTAATTATTAAGAAACAAACATTTCCCACTCTTGAACAACCTTGCAGTCCTGCTGAAGTTGATAGAAACTGTAGCTCTATGGCAGAACTGGAGCCTGTAGGTTAAAAAAATGATTTTTCAAACCCTGACCACAGTCTATAAGCTTGCATAGGTCATTTAAATGTCACTAATTTGTGCTCCATGTTTTGTGCAGCACAGCAGCAATTTTGTTTTATATATTAGGAAATGAGAGGGAGACTCCGGTAAGAGACATCTAGCAAATTCAGTTCTCTTATCGCAAAAGATTGCCAGCTTTTTAAGAGGTGATAACGTATCAGTAGTCTGCAAAGACCCTGGTAGGATCATAACTGAATTGTCCAGAAGATTCCTGTCCTTCTTTGATGTCAGGTTATCTTAGGACATTGCTCAATCTGATAGTGACAAAACCTTTTACATGCTTTTTGGCAGAAAGTACACTTGAAAACAGGGTGAAGAGATGGAATATGGCCAATTCCACTCTTAAGTTCAAGACTAACTTAGTTCTTTCCTCTTTAGAGAGCACTAAATACATTTATAGTTCATTCTCTACAAGATAAATTCTGTTCTTTATTTTTAAAGTTGTATGCCTGCAGTTCTCTTCTTTTAGGTCATCCTCATGCTTGAATAGATTAATGCTTTCTATGTGAAATTTGGTGAAAATTCTATATAATGAAATTGCTGCAGAACAGGTGGGCTGTATCAGTCATGTTTACTCAAATTTTAAGTGCCAGATGGTGTATTTGCAATTGTATTTCAGGATCTGATCACAGATTCATTATTTGTCAGTACCCTTAGCTTCTACTGCTGTTGTAAGTAAAAGCTTTGTGTACATAATAGAGTCCATCACTTTTTGTAAACCCTAAAAATTATAGCCCCCAAGCATATAATTAAGCTAACACATAAGAATACTATCTTCTCATATTCCTCAGAAGTTAAAATCTTCACCTGGGATAACTAGAAGGCTTGGATATTTGGTAGTTTGATACAGATGTACTTTTTATTGATATTGCTACTTATCTTCACAGACACGTTACGGTGGGTTACTGTAGATGTCCATTAAGCCATTCACCACAGCTTCCTTTCCTTTGAAACATGCTGTGCGTTTTTCTGTCAAAGAACTAGTCTCTGTTGCCTTTTAATACTTCAACTATAAAATAAATAAATAAAGGGTAACTTCTATAAATTCAAAGGCCCGAACTGTTAATTTTCAATTGTTTACCTGACTAGTTAGATGAAGAGCTATAAAAAGGCAGTATTGAAACTGCTTTTTTGTTGTTGTCTTGTAGCTGCTGTATCCTGTAAGGCACAGTATCTAGTCTTATATGGTGGTACAGCTTATATGGAACATTTCCCGTATTGAATTCCACGGAGCTGCTGTTAGTTTTTGCAGCCCTCAGTAACTGAAAGAAGAGTTATCTGGAGGTTTTCTTTAGTTGCTCTTCGTAGGACCATCCGCACTACAGTGAAGGTATTTAAGTGTTTCCCCAGGCAGTGGAGGAATGTTGCAATCCTTCAGCCATCCTGTCATCTGCCTGAAAAAAGGGTTGGTTTTGGAACTATGGCAGAAAAAAGAATTAGCCAATGACTAGAAATACTTAATTTGCATTAAATTGCTTAGGTTTTTTTTTTAAATCTGTGAAATGGTTAGCTTAATTTTTGTGTATTAAAGAAGTTGGTGAACATTTATACCTGTGTACATAAGATGTACGTGTGATAGTGTGTCATCTAGATTTATTTTCTGTTTGGTTTTTTTCTTTTGATTTCTACTACTAAAATCAAGTAAATTGTGCAATGTTAGTCCTTTGACCAAAAAGTATTATTCTTTCAGAAATAGATCACATCCATTCAAAAGTTTCCTTCGTTTGTTATTTACATACTTAGTGTTTACTCATTCAAAAGAAATACTCCCTCAGTATATCCCTTACATGACAACATTTTACTTTGGGACTTGAAATTGAGCTCATACTTCCTCAAAGACGACTAGTTTTTGTCCCAGTTAGGAATTTGGTTTTAGTAACATTGCTTTTCTTTCTTTTAAAACAAGCAAAACAGCTTGCATACCCTACATAGTGTTTGCAACCCTTCATGTTTTGTAGTTCATATCATATGTTGTGATTCTCACGAAGTGCTGCCCTACTATTCCTTTATCTGTTCAGAGAAGGTTTTAGACATTAGTCTGTTCATTCAGGTTCCAGCATCACTCAGTGGAAATATCTTATTTTGTATGTGTTGGTGAAATCTGCCTTTTGCTGAAAAAAAGATCACATAAAAAACCATGAAGTTGTGTGCAGGATTACAGTTTGGGGAGGAGGAAGTAATTCTGAAAGCTGTGTAAAATGATCGCATTGGTATAGGTTAGAAAATAAGAGTGAAAGGAAAGAGTGCTTCTAATTCCCAGTTTTAAGGAATCCTGGCAATCCTGGTTTGGCTTAGTTTTGGGTTTTCCCCCCAAAGTGGTGAAATTTACAGATTTAATTGATTTTCCACGAAATTCTCACTGATGACTGAGAGTTTTCTACTTCCATTAATTGCTAGGCTGTTCCCCCTGCAATCTATGATGCATATTTAGAACTACTCATTTTATATTGTTTGTGCGTTTGCAGTTTGTAATTTCTCACAGTGCATTTCTAAGGAGAAACCGGAGGATTAAAAACATGATTGCTCTTGGACCTGGGAATGCATATTAGTGCAGGGGAAGATCCTTCCTAGGAGAACCTGAATGTCTGATTCGGTTTTTATTTGGAGGAACACAGTTGTTCACAAGCTAAAAAGAACTGGTTTTGCCATTTGTATTTGTATGCTTATTTTCTCTCTGGTCAGATAGGACTAACGGTGTGTGTTGTGTGGAGCATCTGTTGATTCAGAGAACTGTGAACAAATAGAGATGACAAAGTCAAAAGCCATGCTCTGGCAAAGAGGAGAGAGGGCTGTGTGCAGGTGGTGAGTAGCAGAGGATGATTATCACTGACAATGCAGGCTGTTGGTGGCAGGGAAGTAGGAGGATTTCTGTTTAATTTATGTCACTTTTGCTTCTTTACTGGCAAACTACTGATCTAAGTTGACCTGCATTTGAAAACACTGGGTGGTACGGACTGGCAAGTATGTTTGACATGAGGATGAAAATTAAATACTGGCCTCCCACTTCGGTTTTCCTGTGATTTGCATGCAGCCAAATGCTATCCCATGCTGCATGTCAGGGAACACAGTGACATTTTCTTCATTCAAAAGTGTAGTGTGACATGCAGAGCTAGCAGGGAATGGAGTAAAATCGAGCAAGCAAATCATGTATTTCTTCCAGCGTTCTGTGGGTCGTTGTGGGAGAAGGCACCCTCATTTCCTCCATTGATGCGATGGGAAGGACAGCAGTCCACTCTGAAAAGTAGCTATGCAATATGCCCTCTCTGAGCAGTTTGCAGACTGAGTAGAAAACAGATAAAAATCCAAATGTGCAGATTACAAGTGAGCAGGAGAAAAATTCTGCTGACTGTTGTGCACTTTACTACGAGTATTCATTTGCTGCAGGCAATGTCAGTTGGTATCTTTGTGGTTTGGAATCTGAAACACTTTTTCAGGGCACCAGGTTAGTACTTGTGGCCATAAGATTTTGCTGAATGGGGACGAGGTTGTTCCCCAGGTTTTCGGAGTTGGCTGGGTACTGGGGCCACGCCTCTGCTGAGCTGCTGGATGTGGAGGGGCAGAGTGGGCACGCTGGCACCGTCTGTGATTTCAGTCTCTCTCCCTTTTGACACGTGCTACACTCTGGGGATGTCGAAAGCATTTTACAGGTAGAAGAAACCACCACCACGATCTCCTGAAAACAGGAGGCAAAAGAAGATAAACTCTGTGACGGTCGAATCCTGCTTGCTCTTTGCTTTAGCCTTGACTGCCCTGTTGGCTCTCAGTCCATTGAGCTACCTCCAGGCTACCATTGAGTCTTTCCCATTGTTCACCTCCACCCAGTTTTATCACACCTGCCTCCCCATGCTTGCGCTGCCCCGCTTGTCCTTGCCTGCGCAGTGGCCTTCCTCTCACCATTTGACTAATGTCATTGACATTTTTGGTTGGTTTTTCAATTTCATGCTCTTTCCATAGCTTCTGTTCCCACAGCTTTAGACCAAACCTCACATTTTTTTGCCTTTTTCTTTTTATTGACCCCCCCAAAGTCTTCATGGAAAATCTCATCATTTTTCATTCCTGCTCGTAGCAGGTATCAGGATCCTGAGTACACCAACAGGCTCTGCAGCTCCTTCCTCCTCCGAGGAGTTAGCTGCCACTGTTCAACCCAACTCTGAAGTGGTGAAGCTGTGTAGCCTGGCATAAGATTTGTAGGGAAGCTGTGAGAAGCCTTCTCCCCCTTTCCTCTAGGAGCTGCTTTTTGGGCTGGCCTCACCTGGGACCTTGCCTGAGCTGTGTTCCAGCTGCACTTGTGTCTGGCCAGGCATCTTGCTGCCCCTGCCCCATCTTGGCAGGACCTCAGAGCTGCTCCATTGCAAAGGCCTTGTCTGGTGATCCCGACCCATGGCTGCCCTGGTTGCAATCAGCCCAGCCCCGTGCTGCTTGTTCAGGGGCCACGGGCTTGTGCGCTGGGGCTGAGGAGCTGCCCGTGGCCCCCTGCTGCCTGCACCCCTACCCTCACCCAGCAACCCCCTCCCGCCCAACCCTTTTCAGAGCAAACCCAGCAAGATCTTTGGATGCAGCAGTTTGTCTCTTGTTTGTATGGTAAAAGGCTTGTAGTTAAAGCATTTCAGTCAACTGGAAACATTCGTTGGCTTGAACTGCACACTTAAAGAGCTGGCAGCCGTGAACTTGTTGCTATGCTTTGCACAGCATAGCAGAATTTCTGCTCACGGTAATTGATATTTGGCTTTTTCCACTTTTCACCAAAACACATAATTCAGTTGATTCCTGCGGTGTTCCCTGAATTTTCGTGGGTCTTTGGATGAGGATGTTAGAAGGGTCTGGCTTTAAAGCCAGGCAACCCAACAGGGAATTGCTACTGGGTCAAGTATAAGAGCTTGCTTTGTTTATCCAGTGTTGTGGTTTAACCCGGCAGGCAGCTGAACACCACACAGCCGTTTGCTCACTGCCCCCCAGAAAATCGGAAAAAAGGTAAAACTCGTGCGTTGAGATAAAGACAATTTAATAGGACAGAAAAGGAAGGGAAAATAATAATAATGATAAAAGAATGTCCAGAACAGGTGATGCACAATGCAGTTGCTCACCACCTGCTGACTGATGCCCAGCCAGTTCCCGAGCAGTGGCTGCGCCCCCCTGGCCAACTCCCTCCAGTTTTTTGTTCAGTATGACATCATATGGTCTGGAATATCCCTTTGGCCAGTTTGGGCCAGCTGTCCTGGCTGTGTCCCCACCCAGCTTCTTGTGCATTTCCAGCCTCCTCACTGGGAGGGCAGTATGAGAAGCTGAAAAGTCCTTGACTTAGTGTAAGCACTGCTCAGCAACAACTAAAACATCAGTGTGTTATCAACATTGTTGTCACCATAAATCCAAAACACAGCACTATACCAGCTACTAGGAAGAAAATTACATCTATGCCAGCTGAAACCAGGACATCCAGTGATGTAGGTTGTTAACTTGATGAATGAGGACCAATAAACTGAACGAAGAGAGCTCTTAACTAACGATGGATAGAAAAATCAATCCAGAGGTCAGAAACATCATAGAGGAAGCATGCACAGTAGAGTGCAAAACCAGCGGTAATGAGGATATAAGAAAAGATCATATCAAACAGATTTTTTGCTAAGCACAAGAGTTCAGAATGTATGCAGAGGTTCAGTGCTCTAGTGGGCTTGGGCTGTAAGCCCAGGGAGAATGATGTGACCAGAAAACCAGGTGAAGAGAAGACCTGAAGAACAGAATTTTTTCATCAGTATTACAGAGAGTCTGTAGAGGGATATACTGCAGCAAGTCGTGCTGCACTTCATGCTAGTTTGGGAGCAGCAGCTTTTTGAAGTAAATCACTCTGTAAGTGTGGGAAAGCATTTGGAGGGAAGTTTTGTGTGTTATCTTGGATACAGCCTTTGTTGCTGTTTGAAACCAAAGGCCTAGGAGAACATGAAAGCAGTACTCTTCTCCAGCTCTGTATACGTGGCTAGCTCTTGAAAGTCAAATGATGTTTTGAGTAACAACTGCTTCATATTGAGGACCTCTACAAAAGGAGAAGAAAGGCTTAGACTTCACATAGAATATGTGAACATACACAGTGGCATTTTTCTCAGTATATATGGAATCTCTTTCACACCTGAAATATGACAGACATATATAGTAGTCTGTAGTCTAATAATAACTATAGTTATTATATTATTTTATTTTATAAGTGTATGATACATCATATGATATTTTAAATCTGTGCTATATAATAGAATACAGTGTAATATATGTAGTAGGGACAATTATATTGGCATACAATTTATATAATTGTATTAAATATTTTGATTGTTTCAGAACAATGATTAAAGAAAGTATTTTCATATAATTAATTAGTATCTTTGATATCTCAGAACACTGACTTAAACAGTAAAGCAGAACAAGCAGTTGTTTTGTTGGGAAACATATTTAAGTATTGGTAGCAAAGTGGTCCATAGAGGAACAAAATCACGTTTTCAGCTTAAATGACTGAACTGGCATCCTTGATTTCCTTCAGCCTCGTACGACTCCCCCATAGGAACTTTGGGCCGGCACAAATTCCGCTCCTGACTCCCCAGGTTCTATTAGATGCCCCTGTTAGATTCCCAGACTCCTATGCCCTCCGGTATTGTTGATTACTGTAGTACTGAAAAGCCACAGTCATCAACGAGACACCCGTTTGAACAAACAAAATAAAAGTCTGTCCCTCTCCCAGTGAGAATTACTCATAAGTAATTATGAGTGGAACTATAACATAAAAGGCAAAGACAGATGGGGAATTGCAAAGAAACAGTGAAAGAAAATCAGCCATGAGGTTAGGTAGTGGTCTCAGCTTTCCTGAGCAGCCTACCTGCTGTCAATTTTTTTGTAATTATCATAGCAAACAAGATTTAAGAAATAATTTGAAAGAGAACACCGTGACTTTGCAGGTGTTGCAGAGAGCTCTTCCAAAGCATGAAGTGCAATGGGAGGAAGCAGAGAAGTGCTTGACTGAAAATTTAACAAGGGGCTAATGAAAAATAACTTACAGTCTAATTGTAAGTTGGCTATTCAGTATTGAGTGAGAATAATAATGAGAGCGGTCCATGGAAGGGAACAGGAAGTTGCTTGTATTTGAGATACCAAAGAAGGGAGTGAAGGCATGCAAGGAAAGAGGTCACACAGACAGAGTGATGCACCCGAAGAATGGTCTTTGTAGAAGCACTCTAATTAGGTGCTGTTTTTGTCCAGGCCAGAGGAAAAGATTTTGTACTAATCTAGTCCTGAGATGATGAGGATCTGGACAAGGGTATTAATTAAGTGCATATTAAAAGATTGTATATGAGCAATATTGTGCAGAAAGATTCTGCAAGACTTGGTCTGGATTTGATGAGCTGAGGGTGATCTGGGTTAGAGATAATGTTCAGACACGTGTCTTAAATGGTGGGCTAGATTGTGTCACTGTACACTTACTTTATTCCCCAAAGCTTCTAGTCTTGCTTTGAGGAACCCATTAGATTACATACAAATTCCAAAATACTAGGCAAAGATTGCAGAAATTCTAAGAACCTTTTTTTCTACATAAAATATCTAAGACTGATTTATTACAATACCAATGACTTCCACATGGAGATGTTTTCCATTTCAGATTTCAAATGGGAATATCAACTCTGAATTCAATGTGTAATTTACCTTTAGCTCTTAATAAAATGTAGAATTTTAGTTTCTTTCAGAATCAATGATCAAAATTCATATTCTGGACAGAACTGTGTTATGGCATTTATATATGAAATCAGTTTTAAGCAATTGCTGAAAGGCTCTATAGAATCCCAAATATAGTTTGAACAGGGAGAGTAGGAGATATCAAAGTATGCCTAAGTGCCCAAAATTACGTCTCCTGCCCTGTGCCAGGGAAATACTCTGTTAAACCACATGCAGGGTGGATACTGTGCCAGACTGAGATGTCTAAATTGAGCGGTGTTGGTATCTACATATGATGTACATGTCTGCAGTCGGATCATAATCAGCAGAAACCTAGTCTATACAGTCAACAGAGATGAGAATGATTCAACTCACCCTTAAATAGACCGCAGGAGCTGGACAGCCAAATAGCTTCTAAGAATCTTCTGACAGAGGATGGACGTCTTCTTTGCATGTAGTCATGCACTGCTAGCTATCCAAATGTAGACATCTTTATTTGGAGCACAATCCCACTGTAGCAAGAAGTGGCAGATGTCCACTGTAATGGTAAGCGTAGGATGATCTAGTCTGCAGTGCCTACGTGAGCATTTTTTTTCCCAGTAAACTTCCCACTTATAACTGATTAGAGTAAGATCAGAACGAGCTCATGGGGATTGTGTGACCTGGTGCATGAATCTCATCTCTGTGAGGTTTCTTCCCATTCTAATCTGATTAATTAAGCAGTCAGGTTCACAACATCATGTTTTCTGATATGGCTTGTAACTTCTAGTTTAGTGCTTGTTAGAGATGATCGTGACCGAGCACTCAGGGTATAGTAACGGATGAAGAATTTGACAACCTAAACTGCTGTTTTTGATGCATCACAAAGTAGAGATTAACTGCAGTTGTATTACAGCCCTTGTAGCTGTTGAGAAAAGACATACCAGAAAGGCATATGGTAATTTTGTGGCGACACCTTTGCCTCCTCACTGAAACGTGTGGGCGTATTTTAGCATATGGGAAAGGAGTGGATACTGGATATACTGAAAGGTGATTGCTTTGGTGAGAGACAAACCAAGCCAAACTTCTTCCTGATTTCCTCTGAAAAAGCCTGTACTCATTCTGGTTTCCAGACCAGATGCCAAATCCTGCTTACTCCAGACAATTTTCCATTAATTCACTTGGAAGATTCTGAATGTGTACAATTGCAGGAGGGTCGATAGGTTAGCCCAGATTCAGGTTTTCATGAATATGTGGAGTGTCCCTGTTCATGCTGCAGTCCCATCAAGATTTTTTGTTTTAGCCAGTTGTACCTTTTTCGATCCCAGGAAGAAATAATTGTTATAGGTCTTACTAGTCTGTTGAATTTCTTTTCAAATAAAGCTCAATAACAGTTCTTTATTTGAGTGATGATGATGTATTTTAGTGATAAAAGATCAGACCCAAACCCCACCGAGACTAAGGAATAATTCCATGGATTTCAGGAAACTACAGGTGTTGTGCGGTTCACACTCCGATGACTACACTGTTTGTCAACACCAGGATAACCAAAGATTCTTGTTATTTTATTTTTAAATATTGCTTTGGAGTTTCACCTCAGTCATGGCTCTGGTGTTTTCCTTATTCCATCTCTCATCTTTTTCTTCTGAAACAGCGGGAGTTGTGGTTTTCCTGTGTATGGAGGGAGAAGCACGTGGCAGTCAAAGAGTAGGGTTGCCCAGAGGCTGCTGGAGACAGGGACTGAAGACAGGATTGGTAAACTGCTGATGAAGCTTCTTTAAATGATGGGGATGCAAGAAAAGGGAGTGTGCTGGAAAGGCTGGAAGATGTTCTGATCTGTGGGAAGAAGTAGAAACTTTGGGACTCGTTTTAATTGATCTGGCAGATACAAATTATGTGAGTTGTGCTAGACAAAAATGATCCATACGTGCATCTCTATTCAGATTGAATATAATATATGCATTGTAATAACGGGTTCAAGTGCGAGTGTTTAATCCCCTGGTATAAACAAGAGGCAAGGTATATATGGGGCTTCATGGGGTAGAAAGCTCTTACAACTGCTCTTTTCTTTTGGGGATTCATTGTGCTTTGAACGTGGGGTTAGGAAAGTGTACTTGCTTCTCCTGCTGTGTAGAGTTGTCCTGGTTTCGGCTGGGATAGAGTTAATTTTCTTCCTAGTAGTTGGTATAGTGCTGTGTTTTGGATTTAGTATGAGAATAATGTTGATAACACACTGATGTTTTAGTTGTTGCTAAGTAGTGCTTACACTAGTCAAGGACTTTTCAGCTTCTCATACTGCCCTGCCAACGAGAAGCTGGGAGGGGACACAGCCAGGACAGCTGACCGAAACTGGCCAAAGGGATATTCCATACCATGACATGCTCAGTATATAAACTGGGGGGAGTTGGCCTAGCGGGGGACTACTGCTCGGGGACTGGCTGGGCATCGGTCGGCGGGTGGTGAACAATTGCATTNACTTACAATAGCTCTTGAGAATTTTGAATATCCTTGGGATGTTCAAACCATCGTGTTCCTATTACTATATCTCCTGAATGTGTTTCAAGTCTTGTTTAAGGTTAAACAACTGTTTAAGAATACCACCCAGAGATCTACCCCGAGGCTGGATAGTTATGAGTGGCAGGGTGTGTGGGATAGTATGGGCAAGTACCTAGGACAGTGGGGACCTCCAATGTTTTGGAACTTCACCCCTGTGAAGTTTTTCAGAAGCCTGAAAAACTAGTAAAATATTTGGAGAAAGTATGCTGTCACCCTGGCAATTCCAGAGACACAAATCAATGCAACGTGCTGGGGCCTGGCCCATGCCTACTGAACCCTGTTCAACACTATTCAGAACCCTCAAGGGGAAGAGAAGGTCTCTGTGTCTGACGACAAAACGACAGGCACTGCGGCTGCTCTAACCCCAGTGACAGGCACTGCAGCTGAACCAGAGAACCAACTTGTGCCGCTATCAGTCACCCCTATACACAAGAAGAAATATTGGACGCAAAAGTCAGCTTGTTTAGTAAGGAAAGAAACTCCTACTAGGAAGGGGAAGGAGGAAGAAGTGGATGAGGCAGGCTACTCTGAAGTAGGGTCTTCACAACAAGAGGAGGAAGAAGAGGCAGAATTCATAAATATGGCAGTAACCACCCAATGCCTATCTCTGAGTGAGCTGTGAGACATGCAAAAAGATTTCAGCCGTCATCCAGGCAAGAACGTTTGTCACCTGGCTGCTCTGATGATGAGATAATGGGGCCAGTAGCCTGGAATTAGAGGGTGGGGAGGCCAAGCAGCTGGGATCCCTTTCTAGGGAAGGGGGCATTGACAAAGCGATTGGACAAGGGGCACAAGTCCTCAGCCTCTGGAGGCGACTCCTGTCAGGCGTGAAGGAAAGGTATCCCTTCAAGGAAGATGTTGTATGTCACCCAGGCAAGTGGACCACCATGGAGAGAGGTGTCCAATACCTGAGGGANACAGGAGTAGAAGGCTCTAGTAGACACCGGTGCACAGTGTGCCCTGATGCCATCAAGCTATCAAGGGGCAGAACCCATTTGTATTTCTGGAGTGACAGGGGGATCCCAAGAGTTAACTGTATTGGAGGCCGAAGTGAGCCTGACCGGGAATGAGTGGCAGAAGCACCCCATTGTGACTGGCCCAGAGGCTCCGTGCATCCTTGGCATAGACTACCTCAGGAGAGGGTATTTCAAGGACCCAAAAGGGTACCGGTGGGCTTTTGGTATAGCTGCTCTGGAGACGGAGGAAATTAAATAGCGGTGTGTCCCCCCCAGGAGGAGAGCTCTAGACCAGCTACTAGGAAGAAAATTAACTCGATCCCAGCCAAAACCAGAACAAGAGTTAAAAGGAGAAACAGGCTGCAGGGAATACAGACTTCAAATAAAACGCTCAGATAATGCAGCATTTTTCGAAGGTCAAAGAAATGCAGAGTCCAGATTAAACATTCTGCAATATGTAAATGCCACACCATGTATGTTGGAGTAACGCTTCAGTGCTGCAGGGAGGAAGCCTGTGTCTGCATCCCATTTTGGATGGAATATTGTTTGTTGCAGCAAAGCAATTGCCCAGCCCCAATTGTTTTAGTGATGAGCTGATCAATATCCCATTACTGGATGTAACAGTTGCTGGAGGAAGTGCACAGAAGATTTTAATGCATGAATTATGCATGCTGTGCTCATTCTTTAGTCTCAGAGCAGAGTGACAGAGACTGTAAAGATGACTGGGGTAGTTTCTTGCATAAAGTGACTGCAGTGAAATGCTTCATATTTTCATGCACACAAGCAGCATTGAGTGGGACGGCCTATTTAAGAAGATATAAATCCCCGAGCTTACAGCACAGAATGCTTGATTTGAAAGCATTGCAGCCATCTACAGAGCTAGTTTTCCTGCTGTCTAACCTGCTTTCTACCGAAGGTTGGCTGAGGGATGCTAACGGCTGTGCTTTGCTCTGAGGTCACAGCTTGAAGTCTTTTTTTTTTTTTTTCTTTTTTAATTTGCTTTCTGCCGCAGGAGAGGATCTGTGAAGTTTACTGGTGCAACTATCCTTGTATTTTTCAAAGATACAAACTTGGAATAGTTATTATGAACAAAAGGACAAGAAGGAATTCACCATCTCAGGTAAAAAAAGGTATTTTTTATTTGAGGATTTGAGTGCAGAAAAGGGAATATGCTGAGGCAGGATCATGATGATGCAGTATGGTTACATTGACTCAGATATCTGCGCTGGAATGCAGAGTCAGGATTCTTGGGTGGATATGGCTGCACGGATCCTACTAGTCTGATTGTTTAAAAGGGTTGTTTAAATATTGCTGAGAATAAATAGTTATACTTTTTGCATCCTGCAGTTTGTTCAAGAGTGTGCATTTCTGATCAATTTTTATCTGCTTTAGATGACTGCATTGTGGGGAGGGGCAGGACAGTCACTGAAATAATCAATATAATAACATGATCTATTTCATTAGAGGTCCTAACTGAGTAATGTCAATGAAATTTCATTGACTTTGTTTTCCTCTATCTGTACATTTTCTGTAACATTTGCAAGCTACTGTAAAATGTGTGCCAGGCAAACAAGTCCCAGAGTCTATTGCTTGACTGTACTGTAAATAACTAAGATGATCAAACTGTTACATTTTGGATAAAAGTCTGGGCTGTCATTCAGTGAAGAGAGAAGCCTGTCCTTATTGTCCTTCAGAAAACTATGTACTGTTGGAGATTTTATGTACAAAGACAGCTATTTCTAATTATGTAATTTGCTGGAAATAAAAAAAAAGAGATTTAAAAGCATGTATATTCTTTTCATTTGAACATTTGACAGCTTGAGATATATTCAAGAATTTTGTCTAACCAATGTAGTTATGTAGTAAAGATACCACCTTTTAAAAGAAGAGAAGTTAAATTACATTATTCTTGCTTATTACATGATTGAGACAATAAATACTTAAAAATTTACATGTCAGTATTTTGTGCATTTGTAAATTTTCATATTTTAGGAAACACTGTATTTTGGAAAATGTGGTACAAATACTTTAGTTTCTGTGATCAGTAACTTGAAGATGTACCCATACTTTCAAAGAGACATACTGTCACAGAGCATTGAGAAATAGCTAGTTTAGTAAACCTGAAAGGTGGCTGCTGTGTGATCTGAAGGAGCTAAGTATTGCCGGTAAGCATTACAGGCAGTCACAACAGGAATTCCTTGTGCTACCGTTCCTTGGGTGAATGCCTTTTCATTTTGAGTTTACATTGTTATTTTACATTTACATTTAATAACATCTGATGGGCCAGTTAGGATCCCTGAGTCCCTGTGCCACAGAAACACATATGGACCCCTGCCTCAGTGAACAGTGTGTGTTTGGTTGTTAATTCCCTGATAATCAGCTGGAAAAATGCTGTACTGGAGATGAGGCATTGTTAATATTGCTCGACTAAGAACACGTCAAGCAATCAACAGGCTGAAGTGGCATTTTTGAACCCCCCGTTCTGTGTGGGAGTGCATGCCTTGCCGTACAGCCCCGCAGGTTAGCCGATGCCCTGCCGCCTTGGCAAGCTGCATCGTGCCTGCTCTTGCCCAGGGGTACGTCGTTACATCACCCTGCCTTCCCGCGCTGGGGGAAGCTGGCTGTGTCTCAGGGATAAGGAATATATTCCGCCAGTGGGGAGAGGCAGTGCCGGTTTCTGGGATCCTGAAGGCCTTCTGGATGCTGAGTCACAGAGCAGGTCTGGGAGGTGCTCACTGGCCCCCTGGCTGCAGCCACACCGGCTCTTGCGGCCAGATGAAGCCTGGGGAAGAAAAATACACGTACTGGGGACAGGAGCATCGTGGGGGGAGAGAGAGAGGCATTAAAAATCCTCTCTGGCAAACACTGCATCTGGCGAGTGATGAGTGCAGAGACACTTCTGGGCATGCGAACTCCAGGCTGGGAACCTGGCGGGGGGATGGCAGGGACATCAGTGAAGAGCTCACACAGTAGTAATAAGGAAGATGTGTATGATAGCTGGCCGCTTGCAAATGTGCTAGTCATTCTTCATTTGCCATGGAGGATTGATTGTATTTTCTCTGCTTCTGCCATGAAATATCACCTGAAATGCATAATTTACAGATTGAGCAGGCTTTCAACCATTAAAACAGATATAAAAAAGAGAATAACTAACAGCAGAAAAAAACTTCCTAAACTCCTCTTATTTGGTTAATTAGGGAAAACCTAACTTAGTGTATCACAGCAACTAAGTAAAATAATAGAAACCTATTTCTGTGAGAGAGAATGACATACGTATACAGTTAAGGGTTGCACATTCAGATACTGAATTCAGAGCATATGTGGCTTACTGAAATATGGCTCAACTGTTTCAGTGCTTTGTTACTATTTCCAGATGTATCAGTGAATAAACGTTACTTACTTTCTTTGACTATCATAAATAAAAAGCATCACAGCTATAGTCCCAATGACACAGACAAATGTTAATCTTATAACAACATCCTCATTTTTTTCCCTGTTGAAACTGAGGTACTTAAATTAACTGTGTTTAATGAGGAAACAAATATACTAATAAATGGTAAAGAAGTGAAAATGCTAATTTTCTTTAAGAAATAATGGCTAGGATTTTCCAAGGCATTTGAGAGAGGTATCCAGGGTCCATTGAAATTCACGAGGAACACTGATCTTTAGTCTCTTTGGCTGAGATTTTCGGAGGAGTATATATAAATATTTTAGTCACTACAGAGAGAACAGCTTGATTAAAAAGCAGGGAAAACAAAGGCAGCCCAGCAACTATTTGCTGTTAATATAGATAATTAGAGGAAGAGCAGAATTTGTTGTTGTTGTTGTTCTCCCCAATCTCCTCAGATAACTGGGTAATTATATAATTTAAAATATCAAGAAATAATCCAGAGTACAGAGAAAAGGGTTAAGAAGGGAAGATCTTGCAAACATCTTATTAGTAAGGGATATCATTAGGAAAAAAGCAGCTTAATGCGAACAGAAGTCTCCATTAATAACCTGTTGGAATATTCTCTTTCTCATTCTCATTATGATGTCAAAGATTCAATTACAGCACTTGGTTTCCTCAAATCACGACATGGCAAATTTTAACTAACTTGGACTTAATTCTGGAAAATTGTCTTGTAATAAATACATTTGCAGTCAGAGAATTGATGCCTGCTACCAGATCTTATTGATTTTGGTTTTGCTCTGGGCTGCAGAGCAGACCCATTCAGTACAGTTAATAACTGAAGGGGTGACTGCTTATGAAAATCAGAAGCTTCAGGAGCTGGTGCTTAGGCATCGTGTGAACTTGAATGAACACAGATCAGTTCTCACTCCCTGTTGCAGTAAAGTGGCATTTGCACACTGTTGAGTTATGCCTTTATGATAAATAAAAGGAAAGGTTTGTTCTTCTGGTCTTGGTTTTCATTTATTATTGGAAAGAGAAAGCAGAATTAATGCATATTAATAAGAGGAATTAATAAAAAGAATTAATGCATATTAAATGATCAGGCAGTTGGAATTGTTCCAAAAGTAGCAAAATAATAGATTAGCAATAAAGAAATACTTTGGCATATATCTTTGCTAACACAGCATGCTTCTAATTTATTAATAACGCAATAAAAGGTGTTTTTTCCTGTAACTCACTGTGTTGTACACTGTTAACGAGTATTTTATTTATTTTTGCATTTCCTATTGTGGTGCAGGAGAGATCACTGAGGATAATCAGATTGCTTATGACTGATGGAATACACCTTCAGAGAGTTAAAAATTGGTAATTGCGTGGAATCATTTTAAGCAAGTAAGCTATGAATACTTCATCAGTGCTTATTAGTAAAAAATATGTCAGTATGTATGTGTCTCTATGTATACCTGCTTACTCAACAGATCTGTTTCCTGAGCTCTAGTTTTTCACCAGTAACTAAGAATAGCCACGTTTTCCTTCTGTTAGCATTTCCCTCTAAATAACACTGATGGAGGTGAGTTGTGTTAAACATCACTCACTGATAGCTCTGAAAACTCATTTCAGTTAGCTGAGCAGCAAGAGAACCAAAACTCCTTTATCCCATTTGCTGAAGACGTTATTCACAGTACAGTAATATTTCAGTATGTTGGAAACAAGGTCTTTAATCTCTTAGGAGAAACTGGTGAGAGGAGCCAGTGTCTTAGGATTTCTACTAGTAGCATTTTTACTAAAAAAAGTACTGGCACACTAAAGATTACTTTATAAAAATAATTATTCACTTGCCTTTTGAGCTGGAAGCTATAAATTAATTGATTAATGTAGGTCAGTGAAACTATTTAGAGTTTTTCAGCAGAGCTTTTTGAACTACATCTCATTCTTTATTTTAAAAATGGGTTTAGTGTCTTAAAGTGTGAATCCAGTACAGGTATTCCTTCTGCCTACTACAGCAGCAATGCACAAGGGGCATATTAACTGATGGAACGGCGTGGCAGAAAATAAAACAGTCGTAGACAGCAAAATCTGTTCCTCAAGGTTTAGTGTTTGAAGCAGATAGACTATATTAAGATAATGGCACAGAAATCTGCAAACCTTTCAAACACGGGCTTTTCCTCCAGGTGCTGGAATCCAACCTGACCACAATGTTTGTCCCTCTTCAGCCCGGCAACTGATCTCCCATCCTGAATCCTTCTTTAAAGGGGGTGGGAATGATGATCTTATTCATTAGATACAAGGCTATTCCTATTGCACCCTGTTACGGGGTGAAATTATCCTCGGGCTGGCTGTTTGTTTCCATGTGGAGAAGCCCAGCAGACTCCAAAAGTCTCACTAGTTCCCTTGACGTCAGATGAATGCCAGCAGTTTGACATTTTTGTGTCACAAGGTTTCATACTGGTTGTTACTGACTGGAAAATGGTGTTAGAAATGAAATACAAAATTTGATTGGACTAACTGATAAAAATCAAGAGCTGTATTAGTAAGTGTACATATCTGGCTACGGTAATGATGATCGCTGTGATATCCCAGCAGTCACTTTGGGAAAGCGTAGGCTGTATTTCCTTATAGGAAAAGACTGACATCTGAATAAATTGAATCTTTTAACTCGTTAGACCAGCAAAATAACGAGCTTACATGTTAGACACTGTCACCACAAAATGCTTTACAAATTTCAGTAACTTGTATCCAGCGTGTGCCAAATTCTAGCTTACATTCTGTGAGGGAGATTCAGTTGTTTTTAGGGACCTTTCATGGTAGGGCCGGAACCGGACTCGTCCTAAACATTCTCTTTATTGAAGTTTCTGGGTCTGGAATACTGTGCCCTTTTGAAAATGTTCTTAGTGGGGGATGAGCAGGATTTCATAGCTGCAGGGAAGAACTGCAGAGTGGTCAGAAATTTGGCCAGTCTTTGTCCTCCTCCTGGGGCAGAGCATGCTGTTCCCTCGCGCTCTTTGATGGGAAAACTTCAGAGACGGCCCTGGGGAGAAGTCTCAGCCGGGAAACAGCCAAGGGCTGTGAGCTGGGAACTGGCAAACTGCTTTCTCCTGCCAAATGGGACAGAGGTATCAGTAGTATTTTTACTTTTTTTACTTCTTTTAGGAAACCATTTCTTAGAGTGACTCAAGTTGAGTCCTTTCTACTACATTCACACATAGTTTAATGGGAATGAAGCCAGTAGAAACTTCCATTGATGCAGCGTCTTTCAGTGGGATGCAGGAGGAAGAGGGTTTGGGATGGAGGAGCCCTTGAGACAAAAAGCGGGAGCTTCTCCAGACTCCCTCACATCTAACCAGGGAGGTCTGTTTGGAATGTCTGGAGGATTATTTAGGTTGACGTAGGGTTTGAAGCTCTCACGAAGAGCCGTTTTGTCATACAATATCTGGATATAGTGAGGCCCGTTCAGTCACAGCATTGCCACCTTTTCAAGTGATTTAAGATCACAAATGAGGAGTACAGGAGTTTACTGATAGTGTTGATTGGGATTTGATGCTGATGATCAGATATTTGGTTATGCAGAATCACATTTATATAAATTATGATTTCACCAGGCAACCCAAACAATCATATCTTGTATGATTACTACATCTCACATGAATTAGACACTTCAAAACAAAATTCAATATGAATAGAAATCATAGCACAGAAATGTAAATTCCTCTGCTTCCCTGCACCAGGATTCAGGGGATTGAGTATAAACTGGCAATGGCAGCCTCAACATAAGATGTTGGTTGTTTCCTCCCACAGCTAAGGTTTAGATAACCCAGCAACCACATTGCCTGTAGAGGCCATAAGCCATGCATAAGACCTGCACCTGAACTGCTTATGAATTACAGCCCACGGCTACTGCTGCCAACACTATAGCTGCTAATTTCTTTTCTTGCCTGCAGTAATACCATATTGTGGGAGTTATGCATTTTTTTTTTGTGGAAAGCAGGAGAATTTCTGACGTTAACTGGCATAAATAAATGCTTTTTATATTTTAGGACCCAAAGAAATCCCCATCTGGCTTTTTAAGACATCTTTTTTTTCTCTCCTGAACCACTTCATGGCAAAAAAAAGGGAGACGGACAGATGATCTGAACTTATGAGTCACTATTACATTCATAATAAATATGCTTATGTTTTTATCTTTCTGCTGTTTCTGCATTTGTTTGCAGTGTCAGAGTTGTGTCCACATACAAGTAGTTCCAAATTTGTGTTTCAGGTTCCCGAATATTTTTTTGCAATATAAGAGCTCGGGAATTCCTATTACTAAATTTGTGATTTAGTAATGTGGCATTGTATTAATCATAGTCACATTTGTCAAATTACTTCTGTACTTTGTTGCATTACTGGTTTCATACTTGGCTCGAAGCAGTTACGTAGTTCCATACTGTTCCAGAAGAAAATAATACTTTTGCTGGTTGGGTTCAAATGCTTTGTCTTTTACCAGAAATGCATGCTGCAATGGAAGTAGGAATGCTCTACTATCTACCTTTTAGAGCACCAAACTTGTTTTTTCTGTTCTTTGCTGTTCCCCTACCTGATTTGAGGCCTGCGGTTGAAAGGTATCTGAATAAGGAAAAGGGGACATGTATGCTGCTAGTGTTAGAGAAACACTTACTAGTTACTACTCATCTTTGTGGCTAAATACGTGCATTGCCAGAGCACCTTGGAACAAGGTGTTTATGCAAGTAAGAGGTGTGTGAACTCCTGTTTTTTCCCCCATTTTATATCACCTTTACTAGCTAAGCACTTGGTGCTTTCCAGCAGGACATGCATGGGTCGATTCCATTTCACCTGCTGGGACAGCCTGCCGTGGGCATGGAAATATGCTCCAGCAGAGCTGTCACCAAAAAACATCAGTCTGCTGAGTTTCTCTCTCCTTCTTCCTTCCCTCTCCTCTCTCAAGTCCTAGTCCTAGAGCTAGCTTGCTCCTCCTGCTCTGTCTCCTCTGCTCCCCCATTCCAGGGGTCATGTAGGAATAACTAACCTCAGCCCCCAAAGCACCCCAAGCATCCATGCTGGGGCTGTGGCATTTCATCCCCACTCTCTCTGGGGAATTGCAACCCTTGAGCTTGAGTACTTCATCCTCTTATTAGGCAGCTTCAACACACTGGCTAAGAGTGTTACCCCGTCCTCTCCTCCCTTCCTCCTAGCCTGCAGAGCTGCTGTGAAACCTACTGGTAGCTTTCCCATTGGAAAAGTTAGACTTAGCTAATTAATAATTTGACACCAATGATGTATGACACTCTCCTGTGTATTTTCTCTTTATGATTTTAGTGGTAAGAAGCATGGAAAAATCCAGAAAGAGAAATTTATCATTCAGTCTATTTTTGGCCTCCCAAGGGTTTCAAATGTACTATATCAAATTGTAGTTTATTGGTTAATTCACTAAATACAGGAGAAGAGAACAGATTCTCATCCTGATGGAAATGAACTGAAAGGATACCGTTGCTTATCATTGTCACTGAAGGCAGGACTGCAGCACTTCAGAGCAAACTCTTCTAAAATGCGTCTGTCTTCAACCTGATGGCAATGGCACAAGTGGCTACAACTCATAACAGAGCTTCAAAATGGAGACCGGTTAATCCATGAGGAAATCCATGTAAAGAAAGTTTTTCTGTGGAGGCTCACATGTCCTCTCATGATCCTAGGAAAGCAGGAGAATACAACAATCTTCTGCACTGGGAATACTTCATGACTAGGCATTTCTGCCTGCCAAGAGAAGGATACTTTTCCCTCCGTGTCTGGGACTTACCCTAGTTCTCTGAGCAGGGTGTCAGCTGTACCTGCAGAGGTGGGGCAGGATCTGCCTCAAAAATAGCAGCTCACTGCTGAATGCAAGGGACTGAATTCAGCCTTTTCCAGCTGTACTTAGGTTAAGTCCTCCAGATTTGTTCGGTTCCCCAACTTGGACTAACGCATGGAGCAGCAGAGCATATGTATATGTACATTTTGCAAAAAGAAACATAATTTTAGTGGACTTTTGGTGTACTTGAGTAGGTGCATTGTCTGGGTGACTAAGTTTCGGGTTCTTGTGCACCGTAGCACTTTCCTCCTGAATTTTACCCATATAGAACAAATCATTCTCATTTTAGTTTTAGAATATTTTAGTGTTCATCTGCTTACTTATAGCAAGCACCAAAAAGAAATGTGTGCTTGATTCATTGTGTATCGTCTTCTGTATTCCAGTTGTTCATATCTAGTCTGATTAGTTCTTTGGTATTGCTGAGAAGAGACAGCCTGATGTGACATTACAAGAAATAAGAAACAGGAAGAATTTTGTTGTGAAGTGTAATATCCAGACTCTTCAAAACATATGAAATAGCATAGATGTAAAGTAAGTGTCTTTAGCCGTGGAAAGAGATGTCTGAGCAGAGTGAGGAGAGCTCTATAATATTACGAAGGGTGTGCAGAAGGTGAATAGGAATCACTGTCACTGTTTCTTGTAATTATTTCATTCAAATCTCCCTTGTTCTGGACTGAGAAAAGGTTCAGAATAAAAAAAAAGAATGTATTTTTCATGTAAGGAATGTTAAACTGTTGGTGTTATTGCTACAGGACGTATTGGTGCAAAATGTTCTCACATGGGCTGAGCAATGAGACAAATTTGCAGAAGAGCAATCCAGCAAAGGATATTAGGCAGAAAGGCGCTACCTCCAATGTGGGAAGTCCCCGTATCACAAAGTTCTGGAGGAAGAGGGTGTTCTGGAGAAGTAGCAGGGTTACAGCGGCCCGGCCAGATTCTATGAGGCACCATCAGGAGCAGGACTGCCAGATCAGATGCACCATGGTCTTAACCTGCACGGCTGTTCTCAGATTTTAAGGTGGGGGTTGTGCCAGTGGTGTGGCTGGCAGCTGAAGAAGCTGCCACGTGCTGTGCTGTGGAGGCTCTGGGCAGTATAGCTGTCCATATGCGAGTGATCACAGGCTGCTGGGATGCAGCCAGACCCCTCAGGACTTTCTGGGTTATGCCATGAGCCAAGACTACAGCCCAAAATCAGGAGGTTACTCTCCCTGGCATTGGTGATAGTTTCTTAGAGGATTTGTACCTTCTGTCACTTATTAGTAGAATTACCATGCAGGTTCATCTTCATAATTTTGGAGTTTGTCTTTTGGGGATTTTTTTGTTTTGGTTTTTTAATGCTCAGTTTGCTTTTTCATAATAAGCATGAAATAAAATACAGAAAATTTCAGTAAGTAATGAAAAATCCTTTTAGACATTGTATGTTCTATAAAATAAATGGACACAGATGGAGTCAGGTAAAATAAACCAGTACAAATTGGAACAGACACACACACACTTGTGCATGGAAGTATAATACTTACATATACTAGAAGAGCTATATCAAGCATAGCATACTAAGAAGATGGAAACACCCTTCTCCCCTCCCCCCCAACATCTGCTCCTCTGAATCTCCATTTGGGACACAGTTAAAAATAAAACAGACTACATTAATTTTCACCTGAAATGCAATCAGTAATGACCTAACACATCAAAGAAGGAGATGCCAGACAGCTGAGTACTATCTGGCATAAAATATAAACTCCCTTTACCTGGTATTTGTGTTAGAAAGATCTGCCTGGGCTACAGCAACCAGAAGTCCATTGGTGGCCTGGTAACCATCCAGACCATGATGATTTTTTTAAATGGGCTTTTGTTGAGGAAAAAAAGAACTGTCATTTTCCAGAGGCTGGTAAAAACCTTTTCCAAGGACTGGATACAAGTAAGCATTTAGTGGTATTCAGAGAACTGATAACATTGGGTTACTTTGTTGTCATGCTTCCTGCGGAGCATCAGTACCTTTATGAGAGGCCCAGGACTGGCCCATTGCATGTGATAATTTGGGTGAAAGCGAATGCGGTGCAGACATAATGCAAGGCCATAAGGAAGGCCATACTGGACCAGACCTAGTCCAGCATCCTGCCTTGAACAGTCGCTAACATCAAATGCTTCCCCTGCTCTACCTCCCCAGCTTCCAGCCTTCAGCTGCTCAGAGAATCCCTGATCCAGAGCAGCTGGTGGGTGTTTAATAGTTGCTGATTAATCCATCCACCAGGAATTTGTTTAATCTCTTTTTGAACCAGTTTATCTCTTCAAATGCTCATAAAAGTGTTTTCATGACACTCCTCTCTGTGCTTGTAATATGTTCTCGTTTTCAACCTGATGGGAGTTTAGACAATCATGTCAAGACTTCCTCAAACAGGGAAAGTAAGAGGATAAAAGAATTTAAAAACAGAAATATGTGCTTTGCCAGAGAAACTTCATTCTCTTAACTACCACAGTGTGTCTTGGATGCTGTAATGTGCTTCCTCTTTGTTCCCCGCAGTGAAGATGAATGCTGTGCCTCAATACTTTTCAAGGTGACTCTTTTAAGAGTTTTTCTCTTTTATTGTATCTCTGCTGTGACTGCAGAGGCTTTGCAAGTGACCTTGTTTGCCTGGTTCTGGTGTGCATCTTGTCATGAATTATAGACTTCCTTATACTACCAGCTATTTGTAATAGAGTCCAGAGAAAAAGAAAAAGTAAATGTGTGTTGTTCATTTCTATACTTGCCATGTTTATTTTCTTTCTTAGCCTGATAGAAGTATGCACAATTGAGGCCTATGTAAATGTTACTATTTTGCACTAATTATTCATTTATTAAATTCTGTTAAACTGTGAAAGATAAGACAGGACTTAGAAAAAACTGTAGAGATTATTTTTTCAGGTGTGAAAGGAAAAATTAAATTCAGTAGTTTCCATTTGTAGTTCCCTTTTATCCTTAGCCTGATTTTTGTGCACATCCAAAACCTTTCACTTACATTAAATGAAATTTCAGCCAAAACTTTTGATGGAGCAGGTACCTTGAGTAATTAACAGCAGTGGTGCTTGAACTACTGGCAAAATGAGACTGCAACAGGTAAGTTTGCAAGAGGTTATCAGTTGTGAAACTGGACCCATTGCCTGCCCAGTGGCCTGATGCTGTGAATCGAGTCATTTGGTGTAGGTGCCATGTGACTCTGCAGTGCGATGCTCCTTCTTGAATGAGGCTTTGTCGTTCGGAATAAATACAAGGAATTAGCTCTGCTGTCAGTTGAAATGAAGGACAAATCAAAAAGGCTAAGCATCTTGTACCTGAGTTCATAATGTTTAATGTGGGAATAGCAATGCTTCCTTCTTCCCATGTTTATTCATCTTGTTTATTTGGAATAAAAATTCTTGGGGAACTCGATTATATTTTTGTTGTACCCAGAACAGCAGCGTTTGAGCCTTGGTTGGGAGTCTTAAGACTTCCCTATAGCTCAGACGATAACAGTCTCCTTGATTTTAATGACTTTCTCCAGCACTGGAAGATGTCAGAAGTCTTTCTGTGAATATCCTGTATATCTTTGTCAGTATTTCGGGCTGCGTGGAGCTCAGCTGGCAAAGATTGCATATAACCCCTCACCGTACCTAATTATTCAGAGGGATCTATTAACGAACAGTTAATAGTTTGATTTGAAAGAAATTCTACTGAGCCACTTCATTTTCATCCAGTAGCCACAGGCCAGTTTTGCTTGTTGCCAACTCAATTGGGTATCCCGTGGAGTCACAGCTGGCAGACACTGTGCCCAGTGGTGCGCTCCATCGCAGGAGCGAAGGACTCTGGGAATGCCACCATGGTCCAGAATGGCCAGACAATCTGAAAGGGGATGGGATTAACATCCCCTTCATTATCAAACCAAGTAACACGCTTGTGTATGACTTTTGAGTGAACAGAAACACAATTCACCTTCAAGTTGTGTTTGTTCAATCTATGTTCCCTCAAAAACGTAACCAGAAATTCTTGATAGAGAGTTGAGAGTGGTGTGGTGTAGAGTCCCTATCATGTATAAAAGTAAATGTCTTATAGCCAAATCCTGTAGGAAAGTGTGCAGCAAACTGATTCGCCTAAGACCTTCCCCTATGTTCCAGTTGGATTTTCTTGTTGGTTCATGCGTGATTGTAACAGGTAAAAAAAACAGCCTAAAAAATGGAAGTGCATGAATGGTTTTTCTTTGACAATTCAGAAATGGTTCAAATTAGATGGTAATTGGTTAATTGTAAAATTATTAACACACTGATAGTTTGGCGTAAATTAAGTTTAAAACTTTGAGTAGTGTTAAGGTTTTCCCTGACAATTTCTGTAGAAAATATTCTTACTATATGCAACACCCATGCAATGTTGATCTTAAAAATATACTTTAAAACAATATGCATTTAAAAATAATATAGTCTGTTGATTTATATAAGTTATTTATGATGAGGCTGAGAATGAAATGCTGAACATCTTTAAGGCTTTGTACCATGAAAATCAAAATTTGTGCTCTGTTAATTTCTTTTCATGTATAGTTAATAAAACTTGGGCTGATTTTATATTCAGCAAGCAATTCTCTTCCTTCTCTCACCAAAAAGGGTGAAGGATGGGATTTATGCACACTGCTTTATTTAGACATACTCTTCTCCAGCGCTTAATTTTGAAATGATACTTAGATAAATTTAGCTGGTTTTAATTAAAAAAGTTAAGATGTTGAAATTAAAACGAAATATTTTGTCTAAGAGTTGAGAGAAAAAAACTTGCTTTGGTCTGAAAAATTAGTTTTGTTGTTTTAGCTGAGAAATGGTTAACTACAAATATTGTTATTTTCTCAACTCTTGAATGTACTTTCTGGAAGAGGAATAGCTCTAGATCAATTAATTAACAAGTCCTGTTCATGAACCATCGATTAACTACTTTGCAGTGGCCTTTGCAGTATGTCACTTAGATAAATTTTCTGACGTTATGTTAAGTTGTTCCACTCGCTTGCTATAATTAAGATAAATTAGTTCCGTAGAAGATGTTCCAACAGATTGGCTGTGTCCATGTACTTTATATTGCACCAGTGTATTGAGAAAGAAACCCAAAATATTCAGCTGAACCACTCTATTTATTATTTTTATCAACTGGTAATCTTTATTATGCTAAATCTTGTGGGAATTTTTTCCGAGATAATCTTTCTTTATGCCTGCACCTTATTAACATATCCCAAAAGTGTGTCCTGTGGCTGTGTGTGGGCTGTGCAGCCAGGATGGAGAAGCAGGAGGCCAGCTACGGGAAGGAGTTAAGGCAGAAATCCATGTTGATGCATAGCACTGAAATGTAGACTATTTCTGCTTCCTGGGCTGATCCCCCCACACCGCGATTCTCTATGAAAAGACACAGAGGAGAACCTTGCAGACTCTTCTGTGTCCTCTGGTCCCCATCTGCCAGTTTTACTGCGGGAAGGCACAGTCAGATTCTCATGGTTAATCTTTCATTATGATTATTTGAAGAATGATGGCATTACTTTTAGTTATGACATGAATAATTTCCTTAAGCCTCTCAAACCTGTGATGCATGACAAGCTGATCTTGATCTAAAGTTGAACACCTCCATGTAATTACTCGAATAGCAGGTAAGGATGGAGTTTGACGCAGTGATCTGGAAAACAGTGGATGCCTGTGTAAGGGCTTAAGGTAATCAAAGCCCAGAAACATAAAACACTGCTGTATTCAAATTGTTGCTTGTTTACTTTTGATTCATTTTTTGAACATGGTATTTTCTAATGCTTTATTAGTAATAGATCTATTTAAAAATAGAGGATTGTGAATAAAGAAAGGCCTTCTGCTGTCAGAAAGCATTGCGTTCTTTAACCTTGTTTGTAAAGGTCTCCATTTTTAAGAACAGTTGTTGGCTCCCGCACCTTCTTTGGAAGGTTGTTCCAGAATCCTCCTCCCTTGATGGCTGTAAATTTCATTCTAGGCAAAGCCGATTTATTTTTCTAAAACTAACCCCTGAATCAAATACTTTTTTGAAGAGTTATCTGTGAAGTCTGGTTTCTAGCAACATCCCTGTTCTCATCAAGTACTTGTGCACTTTTCATTGCCTTTTATCATATGCCCAGGAGTGGAAATTTTGGTGCTCTTCAATTTTTTTACTACCACTATACATTAAATCAGAGACATGCCCAGGCGTTAAACCAGGTTTTTCCTTCTGCCTCGTCCCTCAGACATACTATCATTGTCCTCAGGCTCTTCTGTGGCTTTGCCATATGCATGTGCGGTACCCACGCTGTTTGAATGTGCTCTTACAGATGATTTGGTTTTGTGCAGTTTAGTGCAGCATGGCAAGTTTGGTGACTGAGACTTTCTTTACGTCCTCTCATTGTCCTTCTATCCCAACCCCTCTATAGATGCATGGGAGCCTACAGGGGAATTTATTAGGGATAGCACATCTTTAAAGATTTCAGTTAAGAGGTTGGAAGTAACCTTTCTGTCCCACCTTTATTTGTCCAGACCAGAAGTAACTCTGCTGAAGTCCTTAGAGTTATACCAGTATAAAATTAGCATCTCTTCTTGTCTTTGTGTTTCACTCTCTGAGCTCTCAGGCCTCATAGAGTCATTTATTCTAAAGCACAGGCAGGGACAAGTCTGGCTTTCACTTGTTGCTCTCCTAGTACAAGGTTGATGGGAGAGCATGTGATGAAATGCACCACGGTAATCGCAGATCAACAAAATATCCTGAAGTCGATGACATCAACTAGAGTATTTGTCAGGTTTAAACTGAGTACATGTCAGTAAACCATATCATGGGATACTTTTTGTTAAGGCTTTTCCATTGAGGTTCACCTGACTCTGGTGACATTAGGCATGTATCAGTGAAGAGGCTTGTGCGCACCTACCTGGCGTCTCATGGTTCTGAAACCTCATCCAGCATGTTTAGTGACAAATGGGCAAAAACCCACCTGGCGGAGCTCTCTCTGCAGTATTTTGCTTTGCCTCAGTTCTGGGGTTCAGCACAGGCAGCACCAGAAAGTGCCCGCCAGCCTCTGATCTGGAGAGGAATTAAAATCCCATGGGCTACAGATGCTTCTGGAGACTCTAAGTCTAGGATAGTCTTAGAGCTGCTCTTCTTTTATTCCTTCAGAACAGAGCAAGTTACTCCATCTTGTTTGTACCGAAGCCTGAAACAACACAGTACTTGAGGTTTGTTTTTTTCCATTTCAATTTGCTTGCCTCAACCTTCTGAAGATTTCTGTCCAACGTGAGTACAATGGTGTCCTTTCCTGGTGCCTGCCTTACTGAAACACCACCGCAGTTCAGTCGTGAAACTCAAGGATGTCCTCCTTTGATTGAACTGCTTGTTTAGTGAGGCTTACCAGTTTCTTATAAAAATCCAGATTTCACTGCACAGCTTTTTTCAGAAAAACCAGATTTATATAGAGTTAACTCAGATCTAGTGGCCTTCTTAGCTGGCTAGGCATAAAATGAGAGTGGGATGGGAAACCTGACAGCAGGAAACCTCTTGATTGTTTTTCTACCGGATGCAGAATCTGCTCTTCATCCGAGCCCCATGGCAAGGAGATTGACATGACCCTTTAGTAAGATTTCTCAGGTTATCAGGACTGCTGGCGTAGCCGAGCACAGCAGTAATACACTGTGTCATGGCCACAGCGGCAACCCTCATATTTTGGTACAAGCAGATGAAGCCTGTAAAAAGCTAAGGACAAAGAAATGGAATTCCTTTTCAGCTTTGAGTTACTTGTTATTAGCATTTACTTAGAATAAGAGATTAGGAATATGAACAGGAGGTGATTCAACTTGAGTTTTTCTTGAATCAGAGGAAGAAGTACCTGAACTGGGAGGACTGGAAGAGGTTGTAAGGGAAGACATTGGGGAGTAAATTACAGCATATAGATGGAACTTATTCTGTACTTCAGTTTAAAAAAAAAGGGAAAAAAAGTTGCAAATGAACTTTGATACCTTTTATTGCATGCATTGATCTCTAAAATATTTCCTTTTTGACGCTAGATCTAGCAGTCCTAAATTGCAGTGGTCAGAAAGGCTTTTTTGTGGTAACATTTATGCCTAATTAGATATTTATAGAAATATTCATTTACGATAGTGAAGCAAACTAATATACTGATCAGGCTTGAAATAATGAATAAATGATGAATCAGAATCAGAATAGGTGAAGCACTCTTTTTTAGTTTTATATTCATCTTCTAGACTTGTGATACTGAAGTGTGTGTATGTGTATACATATATATATTTATACACACATGCGTGTGTACATGAGAAATTTAGAGACTTTGTCTTTATTTTATATCTTACTTTTTAATGAAGTGTTCACAGAATGATTAGACTGTTTTAAAGAAGTTCCTAGAGCTATAAAATTCTCTGGAGATGTAGGAATACAGTAATTATGGGTTGAATTATTTTATGTTACACAAATCAGAGCAGTTTACAAAAGTTTTTAACTACATCAACTAAACTCAGAGGCCATATTAAAAAAAAAAAACAACAAAACCTTTGTTATATTTTTAATCATGGGTAAAAAAAAAGTTTGACGACCTTTAAGAGGGTTTCTGTATCAAGCCTTAGTATAGAACAAGGTAACAGAGATTAATCTATCAATCATTAAAAGTTCTGCTAAAAAAAATCTCCCTGCACCACTCATTGGTAAATATTGCGATAGGCCAAATCCAGCTGGCCTTACTCAAGCAGATTCGTTGGTGAGGACTCATCGATAAAACAGACACCACATGTGCAGAGTCACAAGCAGAGTATGAAAAAAGAAATGGGTAGGGCAGGAGCAAAGAGAATTTTAATTCAAAACAAATGAAAATATTAGAGTACAGCTGCCAGATACTCCATACGGGAGCAGGATGAGGCCAAAAAAGAGCTTCAGGCATTTGGAACCTCCTCCAACCCATCTGTTTTCTTCGAATATTAGTTGGTGCTCAGACATTAAGTATTTAGGGCACGTCTATACCACAGATCACAAAATGGCACAGCAGCATGCCCAGGTAAGCTGGCGATGCGGTGTGGGCAAACTCCATGCCTGTCTTGGTGCGTACAGTGCGCTTCGGGGCTCTCGCTGCTCTTCCACGCTGTGGCCTGCATAGGTTCCCTAGGCTCGAGTCCAGCGGTGCCACGTCCCAAAACTGCAGAGCCTCAAATGATTGTATGCAAATAGATGTTCAAATGAGGATGTTTACCCCTCTGATCTCGAATTATATAGTGCATCAGTATATTATTCCCAAAATTGCAGCTTGAATGGGTTACAAATTGCTCATAAGAGTAATCTATACAGATTCTTCATCCTAAAACTTTGGGGAATTAAAAAATATTAGAGAACTTAAATAACTCCAAATTATCCCTACTTTAAAATTATGTTAAAGATTAATGTTCTGTATTACACACAAATCTAACAACATTGGCAAAATCACACAGTAAAATATGAGACTAGTAATTAGAAAATTGATAGACTGGAAGTGTTAAATGCAAAATGGAAGCTTTGCAATGCTGGGTGTCTCCAAGATAAATGTCAGTGGATTTGCTGTGTTGCCTTTAGACCTTTAGAGGTTGGAACAGTGTACCTGAGATCGTATTTGTATCATTTGCAACTAAAGAAGCAAGAAACTTTCCTGGGCCTCTAAAGTTAGCCTCTGAACTCTGTAAGTTAAATAAATCAACCTTTCAAAAATGCTGACAAGCTAATTCCAATCAACTCCAAATGGATATGTTTAAATGCAAGCCATTTTTATTTAAAAGACCATGTGTCAGTTTTAAACCTACCTTTAAGAATGACCATTTACAAAAAACACGAGCTACAAGTTATACCTGACACTGGATCACGTATGAGCTCTTCTCTTAGGGCAGTGCAGGCATTCCCACTTCGCCAGCCCCTGGCATTTCCTTTCCTTAATTATTTTCTTAAACGATTCCTTCTTAACACAAATGTTTTCACCTCTGGTTTTCATTCAGAGCTGAAATAAGTTTGTCATTCTTTGATAATCACAAGACTGAAAAATCATATTTTTTCTTATAAAAATCTGAGTGGTAAAGTGACTCACTAGATGGAACAATAGATTTGAAATTCTAAAGGAGTGGACTCTTAGCTGAGGAAATGACTTTCAATGTTCTGCTAAAAAAGTTTTCATTTGATTGACTTACTGGCTTTGAAATTACCTGAGTGAACAGGTGATTTTTTTCCCTCCTCCAACAGACATATGTGTCTTAGAAAGATGTTGTCCGTAGAGGGCTAATTTCATTGTAAAGTCTGTACCAAAGGCATGCCCTTCATCAAGGGCATATGTGCACTTTCAAATAAACCTCATGCAGCCAAAGAATAATTACAGTGGCTTTACAGTACATGGCACTATTTGAGACACTGCATGCAGCCATCCTTATTCCTATGTTAATGCAGAAGTGCTCGGAGTTCCCTGGTGGAGCGGTGGCCCTGTTGTTCCCAGCTTGATTCTCCCTTTGCCAGAGAGCCAGTGTGATTACAAGTATTTTGACAGGACTGAGCTCTTGAGAGCTGACAGTATGCCGCACAGCCAACGTTTGGTTATGATGCTAGAAGTTTAAGTCTATGGTGGATACATAAGTGTGGATTGAGTTCAGTTGTTTTTGTCATTTTAGCACAGAGTGACCAGGGGGAGAGCATAAAATACTCTGTGTTGAAAGGAAATTGTCTCTGGAAGACAGTTTTTGAGCTGTCAGGAAGAAGAAACATACTCTAGTGTGATTGTAGCTAAACCAAGAGGCCTGGTTATCCTGACTTTGCCTGACACTGACATGTGTGTGTTTACCTGTATAAACAGGTTTTTTATAGCTATATATAATAGTACCTAACTTTTACGCAGTACTTGAGCAAAGTCATCCATCTGGCTAAGTAAGGTGGCAGTGCGACATGACAAAGTAAAACCAAAGGAGCTGCTTCCAAAAAGGCTCATATTTTGTAATAGGAATATGAAAGGAGATGGTATCAAAAACCTACTGCTTATTTCTTTTGTATGGAAAGGGACATGCATATAAGATTTACTGATTTGTGAATAGTGAGAATACATGTAAGCAAAATTCAGAAATTACTTAAAATTTTAAAAGTGGCCCATCTGGCCTAGTATTTTCTCTCCAGGAGTTTCAAATAACATGTAGTGAGGAAAGTGTATAAAAAGAGAGAAAAGATTGCATAATATACACCTACTGTATATTTTATATATATATATATTCTGTCTGTCCCCAGCCATTTGTTACTTGGGAATTCCCAAATCACAGCTGCCATCTTTGGGCTTAATCGTATTTTAGAGATTTCTGTATTGCATGGTTGTGTAATTGCTTTTGAATTCATTCAAAAAATTTTGACATCCTTACATAATTAGTGGTGAGATCCACAGTACACGTGTCACTACCAAGGAGTGAGCTTTTGATGCCAATCACCAAATTTTCCTCTTTCACTGTAAAGCTGCAGGGAGCACACAAACGGAATTTCTTCTGATGAAACTAAAGTGGAACTTGTGCTGCACATGTGTCTTTATTTTAAATGAAGCCTCTCTCTGGGATACTTTGCATGAGCAACCTGTTCCTCAAGAGACTGTGTAAGCAGGATATATGCAGCTTAGGAGGATGAAGCGTAATTTATTGCGCCTTGCATTATCTTCCATGTTGCTGAGTTGCCATCTCCTGATTCCTGTTTTTTCTCTTGGGGTTTTAAACCTTTTAAACCTAATAGTTTTAAACCATTACTTTTCTTCTTGAACTGCTGAGCTGCTGTCTTTTACCTTCTCAACAATTACACTGCTGTCTGTGCTTTTCCTTCTCTTATCTCGCATAATTTTAAGTCACATAGTGTTTCACACTTCCCTAACACTTTTCATGAATAAACCTGAGCAGAAGTTGCACATCTGGGCTGTGCTAAGTTGGTCTTGCCCCAGAGACAGCTGAGTCCCAGGGCTGAGGGGGGCACTGCCAGCAATGAGGGTTCAGTCCCGGCACCACACTAGAGCTAGGCAGAGGTGAAACACCCAAAGTGCACGTTGTGTGGGTGTGAGGTCCTCTGTGCTGGTTCCTCCTCACTGCTTCTGGTGTGGACGCAGCATCCGTCACCGGTACCCTTCCATCTACAGTGTTTTGGAGAGGAGGAGAATGAAAACACCAGAACTGTTTGCAGTGCCTAAGCTGGGGACATCAGGCGTCGATAGAATGACAGCGTGACATTTTCTGGTGTGTTTTGTGCTTCTTTCCTAGTAACACGTAGCAATTTTTTTTTTCACTTTTAATGAGCAATGAGTTGACTTTCTTGTTGGCTCCCTCAAAGAACACCAGCAGAGCTGGGAGGCATGGTTTCCTGCTGAAAAAACCCAACTAATCTTCACTGATATATCACACTTAACAAATTACAAAAATACGTATGCAGTTTTGAGTTACCGTTCCATAGAAGATTTCATTTTTAAAAGAATAATTACTGCTTTTTCTCATAAGATACATAAATACCTTAATTTCTTTAGTATTTTTAACAAAAAAGGATACTATTACATACTGTGTTCAATTCCTAATAATTAATTTACTGTTACTAAACATGTAGCATCAATGACTGCAAAAGAATATAGAATACATATGGAGTATAAAAATGGTGGAGTTTTTAGTCTGTCCCCAAAGAAATGTTACAGAGAAATATCTCTTACTAAGTCTCAGCTGTACCTTGACTACTAAACATATTACGGTATAAAAAAATATATTTTAATTCATTTGTATTAATTTGTTATGGTAAATTTATTGGACATAATGCATATAAATGACCTATGGTGTATCAAACCAATTGGTATTCTTAATCGTGAGTCTCAAGTTATTTATTCTGAGCTCATAAGCAATGCTGGAGATTTTGAGGAGTTTTTACAAAGCTACAGTGTTTTGTGGCTTAAGCTTACAAAATACTAGACAAAACTATTTTTAAAAAAAATCTTTTAAATTATTAATTGTAATATTATTGTAATTAAAAGCATAAAACTTAAGTGAACTTAAGTAAACTTAAGTGAAAAGCAATAAAAACAAATTATTATCATTTATTTTTCTTCCCCTTCTTCCTTCTGGGGACACTGGAGCAGCTGTAATTACTGTATGCAAGCATTTACACTTGCCAGGGAAAAGCTAAATACATGTAATTGATAGCAACAGCTCAGTTTCTCAAGTGAGGAGAATGATTGCTTGTGGTTACATCCAGTAATTGCAGCCAGTTTTCCCCTCCCAATCTGCAGCAAGTGACCTTGCCATGGCTGCAATGAAAGATAGCTGTTCCCTTCTTGAGGGAGTAGAAAACGGATAAATCCAAAAGAATGTGGAGCTTACAGAAATTGGAGTGACCATTTTCTAAATTAAGAAGCAGAAGGTAATGTCGCTATAGTCTCAATAATATCTCTCTGTGCATGCTGAGTTTGCCTTAGGTTGTAACCTGTTGTCCATCTGAAATATGGACATCGAGAAGAGTGTGAACTAGATGTAGGGAGAGGATGCCTGCATTTGTTATTTGGCACATCCTATCTAGTTTTTGGGAATAGCAAGGCAGTAGTACATGTCCTCTTTAAAATCTCTTTTTCAGATTGCAGACCTGCAGGAACACAGATCCTAGTTTAGCTCTGCTTGTTTGAGAAGGGTAGTTAGGGCAAGAGAGCCAGAAACAGGGTGCATAGCCCCAGCATGGATCCTCCCTGGACATCTTTCTGCAAGCAGCAGTTTTAAGGCATTGTGAGCCAGAGGTTGCATCTGAACCATCATTTTCCATAACCACCAAAAGTCTAAATGTCTACACTTTTGGCTTCCTCAACATTCAATAACAACAAGTTCCTTAATTATTTCTTTAAAATCCAGTGCCTGATGACATCACTGGTTATATTGTAAGATAATAGTGAATAATCACTCTTCTTCATTTTCTCTACCTCATTCACAAGGTTATAGCCCTCCTAACGCTTTTATGAAACAAGGAGTACAGGTTTATGCAGTTCTTGTGTGGAAGATGTTCCATACCCGTAGTCCTCTTTCTTCTCCATCTCTGCAATTTCTCAAATTCTGTTTTTTTCCTTTGGAGTATGAGTGGCCACAATGGCAGCTGGATAAAAAAGATGGGCACAGCACAGACTTACAGAGCAGTATAAAAATAATGATTTTTTCAGTTCTCCTGAATTAGAAACATCAATCTTAGAGGCTAAATGCAAGCTGAGAGGAGTTGTTTTGAGTTCAACTTCAGTGTTTAAATCAGTTAGACTAGCTGTGAGAACAAAAGTTTGTAACCTGTGGTGCAAGGTGGGAGTACTTACAGAAAAGGGATGAGATCACTAGTTGTTATGAGAAAGAGAAGCAATTTATTGCCTCAAGAAAGCGGCAGCATTTGCTAGAAGCTAGCTGGGAATTTAATATAGCCCAAAAAACTAATAACCCTATTGAGTCCAAGATATTTAGTATATGAGCTTTTGTTCCGAGGCTTATCTTTAAAAGGTGCTGGGTAGATCTCCTCAGTTCATCAACACTGAGACATCAGGGAAGAAGCCGTTGTTTTGTAAGACGCGTTTTCCCACTGATGACAGGGTGTTCTATCCTTTATCAAGGGTAGAGTTTTTCTGGTGCAAAATGGTTGTTTAGTGTTAGCCACGTAGGAGCGTGCCATAAGGGTGTTTGATACATTGCATCAAATGTATCGCTGGCTGTGCAGGTACAGGAGTTTGGATGGTTCTTGTAGGAGCAGCACTTTTATTTGCTGGTTGTGGAGGTGGTCACCAAGCCTTGCGTTTGCTGCCCTGGCGTGGGCTGGTTCCTATGGCAGCTTATGTTTGTGTGAGTAGAACCTACTTAACAAAGCTGAGGGATTGCTTGTGCAATAGGAGCAGATGTTCTGGAAAAAAATACATGAGGTAGGATCATTTTTCCATGTGGGTTATCATTCTTAAACGATTTTTCTGTATAGCTTCCCTGGGAAGGCTGTATGTGGCATCTGTGGATATATGACAATGTGAGGCTTCTTTCTCCATCAAAGCAAGTTCACACATGGCATTTGGAAAGCTCATTTAAAGCTGCCCATTAAAGTTAGCAGATTTATCACCCCCTATCTGCTCAACATTCTGTAACCACATGACATAGTTAAGTTGAACTCAAAATTATTGTTCTCAGCTTGTAGTAAGCTTTGAAGGCTGCTGCTACTGCTAAGAGCCAAAGAGTTGGAAAGTCTGAACACTTTTTAGTTTTTTCCATCCATATGAGATACCACTGGTTATGAAACTGCCATTGCCTTTATCTAGAAGTCATCCCAGCTACAACATGACCAGTAGTATTCCCAAGACTAGTTCCCTTTTTGGCCACTGCTGAGAACTGGATTGATATTTTTAGAGACCTTACTCATGCTAAAATGTGGGGGGTTTTGAGTGGTAATGACTGATATATCTATTTTTCTGTATGTACAGTTATTTTCCCCAATGTTCATCACTTTCTATTATCAGAACTGAATTTCATCTGCTATTTTACCATTTTACTTTCAGTTACTTGGTATCATGGTCTCCTGTAATTCTTCACAGATAGGTTAGATCTTACTGCCTTGAAAAGTGTTGTACCTTCAGCAGTCTTCATCATCTCAGTGTTCTCCCCCTTTCCCTGTCCTTTATGGATCTGTTGAACAGCAAAATATCTGAGGGATCCCTCTGGTAGCCTTGTTCCATTGTCAAAACCAACCCATTATGCCTACATTTTGTTTCCCTTCTTTTAATGCTTATTAATGTACAATAAGAGATTCTAGGAGGAGCGAGTATTTGCCAGGGAACTGCCCTGTGAGCTGTGGGTAGAGACTGCATGCAAGTCTCTAGTATCCATTGCTTTGCTAGTTTCTGGGTTTGGTTTCTTCACAGAGCCTGAGTCAGCAGAGAAGGATGCTTCAATACAATGCTTATATGACTAGGCTGTTTTTTCCCTTCTTTCTAGATTCGCCACTGGACTAAAATAAATAATCTGAAGAGTATAAAAGATACCGTTTTCATTATAGTTATATCCCATGTAGGTGAAAGTAAGATTGTATCATAACTGAATTCTGAAGCAAGATAACAGTAGATGCATGAATTTTGATGGTTTCCAGCTTTAACTGTTGGGACACATCTGTTGCAAAAACTTGCTATGTAGATTCGTGGTAAGTGTGTATCCCGTTTTACCTGGCCAGTGAAATTCATGGTGTGGTAAAACATGAAGATGCTAGCACACAATAAGGAAATTTTCAAGTCTGTGTTGAGTCGACACAAGAGTAAATACAACAGATGATATTCCAGGAGGCCTGGTATACCTGCTTTAAAGCAAAACAAAACGTGATGTTAGGATTAGGATAATTGCAGCGCTATGGTTGCTAGCTATAAAATTATATTTTCTTCCTTCATTTCTTTAAGTGTTATTGAGGCTTACTAAACAATTTCAGCTTCTGAAGTAAGTTAGAGATGATAAAAGTGAAAAGCAAGCTAAAGAAAGTGTTAGCATGAGAGTATTTCTAACTCCCAGTACTGCCATTTCCAACCTGTGCAGCCTGATAAATGCATGTGCAGTGGCTTTTCTTTGAAGCACCAGTGACACCCAGCGGTGGCATCCAGTTAGACAACCCCCAATCTGCCATATCGTGGATTATCCAAAGATCTTTAATACTCAGCCATTTGAAGTTGGCAACTCAGGATTGTTTTACTTCCTGACCCAATTCAGCTTATCTTTGGTTTATTGTTTTCATTTTGGTAGAACAGGATTTCTTTTATTGCTGCATTGACAATGAGGTTCAATGCATGCCTCCAGCTGGCATTGCCTTTTTTGTTGCTCTGCATGATATCCTAATTGACACAGTATTCTGGAATCTGCTTGAGATTATGAACTGTATACTTTAGCAAAAGACTCCAGGATCATTAAGATTGCATAGTTGACTTCCTGCAGTGCTTATTAGGGGTGAATTCATATTTGTAGTGTTGACAACGGAAGCTGAAACCATGTATCTTTCTACTTTATTTCATTTTAACACTTTATTGTGAAGTAAAAATAGCTGAGATTTGTAGGAAATAAAATAATACATAATAGAAATCTTAAATCTCAGCTGGTTACAAATTGTTATTCCTATATTAAATTTCTCTTCAGGTTTGTAACGGGTGGTGCTCAATTTTGTCTCTTGGTACTCAGCGGTAGCACAAGACAAATGCAGTTAGGATGGTAATTGTCACACTTACTAGAAGATAATTTCATGGCAATAACACCTGTCTGGCATTCAGCTGCCCTCTAGATGTATTATATGAATTAGAAGGACTGACTCGTTTTTAAATGCATACATTTTCAAAAATAATTTTAGCGGTTTGTGAGGTTGCTCTTTCCTGTTGGAGAAGTAAATGGGAGCAGAATCTGTTTCAGTTAAATGCCAGATTCTTCTCTCAGTAATTTAGTGTGATTGGGTCTGAGTACTTTCAGCAGAACTGAGAATATTGTTTTTAGTAGAGTTTTTTGTATAACAAAAACTGAAAGTAGCAGCTCAAACATAAATTATGGGGTTTTACATTAATGAAGAGGCCAGTCCTGCAAAGTGAAAAGTCACGTCTTTATTCCTGTTTTTTAGCATCATTGTTTTGTTGAATGCCATCTTCTTTTCTGAGGGGGACCATAACTAAGACTGTGTAGAGAGGTGCTAAGTATCATAGAAGATGAAACTGAAAGCCAGACCCTGTCACTAAATCAGAAATAGTTTGAGAAATATGCTTTTTATAAGCTCTTTGTCTTACTCTTTGCAGGTTTGCTCCTAAAAGGAGTAGAAGGTACAGATCCTATCATCTTTAGTATGGCAAAAATGTTAAGAACTAGGGACCAGGCTCATGGCATCTGACTTTATACATCTAAGTGAGGTGCACGAGCTAGGTGTATAGTCTGCTTTGCCCCTCTAGGAGGGGCAAGTGAAAGAAGACAATCAGGTACCAACTAAGAGATTTAGATCTCAGGTAGGCTGACCTGTTTTCTAGATGGGCAGATCTCTGTCCTCCAACTATAGATGGTGTCTTGAATGACTTTGCTCTTAAGTTTGTCCTATCAGGGCTTCAGGATGTGCTTCAGAGTGTTGGCCTTTGCTTCTAGATTATGCAGCCATAAAAAATAATGTATTTGAAAAACTATCCATTAAAATGTGATTTCCCAAGCGTTAACTTGATTAGTTTGTAAAAAAAATGCATGGTTAAAAGCATTAGCTGTTTTTAATTACATTTTCAAACCACGGATGCTTTTTTGGACTAGATACTTTAACATAGTGCAGCATTTGTTTTTCTTTTCCACTGAGTCCATGAAGCATGTAAATAGCTACTAGAAACTATAGGATATTACAGCTTCTGTTACAGCAAATCTTGGGGTTTGTGCTGATTATTTATAGCACAATTATAGTGATAACCAGCGTCCTGTATATTTTCTAATGAAGCAGAACAAAAACTCCCTGACTGAGGGAACTTCAGGTCTAAACCCCACAAATTAGGACCCTGTAGCAATGTAGGTAGGTTTCTAAAGTATTTATCAAACTGCTAGTGGTGTTATCTCTGATAGTCTGTTAGATTCAGTTGTTTTAATAATAACAATTTAGGGGAGAAATCTGTTGACACAGAAAAAAAATCAAAGCAAAATATAAGCTAAATGTCTTTATTGATGAAATATGTCATTTGTAGCAATGCTCAAGTTCTCTCATATTCCCAGTTCCAACATGGCAGAAAAGAAGATCCCAGCACTAACCATAACATCACCTGGGGGAAAAGCCCCAAAGAGCAATTTTTAAAATGTCTTTGTCTTCAAATGTGCTAATTTACATTTATTAGCTATTTATATTATACATATGACTGCACTGCAAACCCGAGAACCAATATTCCTTTGATTTAATGTAACTTAGTTTGTATTTCTATCTCATTAACATGGTATATTATAATATTTCATTACATATGAAACATATTTAAGGTGAAATATATGAAATTAAAAAAAAAACCAAAGCAAGTTTTGTTAGGAAATATTACCAAGTTTTCCTCTTCTTAAAACATATTCCAAATCCTAACAGGTTAATGCATCGCAATTATTAGTACTCTAATATCTAAGTGAGAGAAGACAGCCATTCTCCCCATCAAAGGCAAAAAATCTTCTACATGTTCGCTGTAAGAATTTCTAAATCTGTAGGTCTTCTCCTTTTCAGTCCCACGTTCTTCTCTCCATTTCAACAAAATTACTAAACCTTAAAACCTTACATGCAGGCAGCTCCTCTGCAGCACAAAGGCAAGCTGGCTTAACTTCATTAGCAATAAATAGGTTTTGTCTGACTATTGCCAGGATAAAAGCTATTGTGTATAGATAGGAGAGTAGGGGAAGAAAGATGTTGGGTTTCTGGACACATGATGGAGATTAAGAGTTTATTCATTCTTTCTGGAAATCTGGTAGATTTTTTCTCAAAAAAAGAGATATAAAATTTAAAAACAAAATATGCATACAGAAATTTTATTTCTAAGGAAAAATTAAAGCACCAGACTCACCAGCAAAGATAGTCTCTGAAATTGTCTTTCCTTTTACCTCTTAGGTCAGTTAAATATATTCCTTACAAGTATCAATTCCTATAGCATTTACTGTGTATTTTCACTCATTCATCAAAAGCTTATGTTATGGCCAGACACATGTTAAAATTAAAGCAGTCAAATCATTTACAGTGAGAAGGGACTTAATATTAAAAGGTGCTGAACATCTATAACTACTACTCACACCTGTTGGAATGAAACATCAGGTTATGAGCATCCCTGGAAGTTGCTGTTTGGTACGAATAGCAGGATCCAGCACCACTCTGGATTAAGCCAATGTCAGGAAAAAATGTATTCTATATTGCATTATAAAATTTCAGGCTGTCTTCATGAGTGAGGAGTGCACATTCTCCCAGAGCTTTAGGGAGAAGCTGTGAGATTTGCAGTTTGTCCCTCTTTACCTGTAGCAAGAAGTAAAAGGGATTCAATAGGCAACCAATGGCACTTCTGTAATGTTCAGAATACTACAGTTTGTATAGTGTATGTTATGTTTTTTCCACACAGATCCTTAAGGAAATTTCTACTATATAATAGTTAATTACTGAAATAACCTTTTGCTAATCTTCAGTCTCATCTCTCTCAAACATTTGCAAATGCTTCTCCATAAAAGAGGTAATTGCCCAACAGTTACACTCTACTGAAATTACTGTTTGCACCAAAATTATTTATGAGAATACATGAATGAGTTATTGGATGCTGCTGAGCAATGGCACTAATACAGTTACTGAAATCAAAGAAATGGACTTCATGCTCCACTCCTGGAACTGTTCATCCTCCAGCTTAAATGAACAAAGCTCTATTCAGATCAATTTAGCTATGACTCAGTGTCCAAATTCAGTCTAAGTGATTATGCATAAGGATCACTGTAAGGTGCCAATGTTGTATAACTGTGCCAATGATAATAAAATAGAATAAAAGTCCAAATGTGAATAGTTATAAATAATTGAAGGGCATAAAGCTGAGGTGCTTCCAATTAGTTACGTAATGAAGTTTGATACCGTTTACAGTAGAACATTAGTCTATACCATGTAAATGGAAAAGAGTCCCATCCTAGAAAACACCATTGCAATTATCTCATGTTGTTGACCATAGTAGATGGCCCACTTTGCTGATGGTCTTCTCTTCTTCAGGAGGCATTAGAGGGGATTAGGGCGGAATTGCCATCAGTGTTCCCTCTACTATTTTTAACCCACTCAGGACTTGGTTTTTAATGGTGTCTAGCACATTTCATAAGTTTCTTTTTGATGCTTACAGTGTGTTTAAAAGCAAAATCTGCTTGTAATTAGCATTGCTAAAGTGGCCTTCTGGTCCACCAAACCCCAGTAGGTGGGCATGGGCAGACTTTTGTCATCACTGAACAACTCAACAGAGAAGACTGGAAAAGTGTGAACTTTGCTGGAGCGCCTGATTATCTTACCCTTAAGGTCATGCAAAAAGACCATCACCATCGTGTCTGATGTACTATGACAGCAAAGAAGTGGGCTGCAAAGGCATCCCAACTATCTCCCCGGTTGGAAGAGGTAGGTTATACTGCAACAGGCGTATAAGGCATTTTTTGTTCCTTCTTGGATGGCCAGCCTCCTGGCTTTCTTCCTATAGAAAATGCCCTTTCATGACAACATCCTACATTGGCTCATGACTGCTGCAATCAATTCCTGGCAGAACAGTGAGAACTGGTCTCCTGGAAGTTAAGTATTTGAGGCAGGCCAGTCAGGGCTTGGCAGCTATGACAGGGTATGTCTGCTTACTTCATCCTGGAACTTGTTCTGGTGGTGGGCTAAGGAAATATTTCTTCTCTCTTATTGCCAGAGACCAGAATAAAACAGACGGTAGGATCTAGCTTCCATCACTAGTGTCTTTTTTGTCTTAGTTGTTTTGGGGTTGTTTTGGCATTTGTAATGCAGATGATCATAATGAACAGAATGTTAATTTATCGCTGCAAAAATTACAGCTTGCTTTTGTGAGACAATCTGTGGGTTCGTGTGAATCTTTCCTTGCATTGAGGAAAGATATATATGTCCTAAGGCAGTTTATCTTTGGGGAATTATGTGACCTTGTACACTTCTTGGAACTATGTACACTATCCATGGAAATGGATACGAGTTCTGATTTAATCTCATGATGGCGTTTTATTTTAAATTGTAGAGGCGGACCTTTTTATTGTGCTTTTGTAAAACAAGCAGTTGCTCTTCTGAGACATTTAAAAGGAAGCACATGTGGGAAATACTTCACTACAGGCTGAATGTCATGGAAAAATTAGAGGCTCAAGAGGGAACTAAAAGGTCTTGTGCCAGTGATCTATACAGAAATAGGTTTCTTCTTGTTATTACCTTACCACTAAATAAATGTTCATGTTAATGTGGTTACTTTCTCAGTAAAGTAGTTGGCTGGGTCTTCATGCTTAACCAGTCTGATTTGGTGTCAAAGAAGGGACATAATGTTGATGGTGATACATAGGATGATAATACAAAGAACCTTGAGATACAGAACCATGGCTGCTGAATTTTTAGTTATCCCTGAAAAGACAGGGACTCTAGCAGGATTTTTAAAGTGACATAACATTTTGGAGCAAAACACAGCATAGCGCTGTATGAAGATTTTCAGTCAGCCTAAGCCACGTAGAAGACTTTAGCTTTGGAAGCAAGAAGAGGCAGGACCACTAAATGAATCTGCACCTGAATGAATGTCACTGTGGATGCAAATTTTTTCTTGAACTATGTACTACAAATATTTATAAGAGTCTTAAAATAATTTGTTTATTAAGTACAAGTATTGTTCTAATTCCTGCAGGTATGGAAAACACAAGATTAATTGGTAGATAGTGGAACACTTTCTATCAGTGTGTACAGAATAATGACAAGTATTGGCAGAACATCACCTAAAAGAGGATAGACTTTTCTCACCATCATTGTTTTCCCTTAATTTTCTAAAAATTGTAAACCAAGAGTAATTGTGTATGTTAGTATGAGTAAAGATAGAATGTTTTTAACACCTTCATTGTCAAATACAGTGATGGAATTTTTACAAGCAAGTTTGGCATTAAATAAGCAAAACACAAATATTTTTTGTGCATCTGTTTTATTGTATATATACTTTTGTCTCTTTTATTATGTATATACTTTTACAGGCAGTTCAACAGTAGAGGTATTGTAGAATGTCTTATATACTAGCAGTAGAAAACCTCAAGTAATGGATATCTCTACAATTAACTTTTGAACAGCTACCTTTGTGATGAAAACCATCTTGATGAACCCACTGCAGAAAGCTAGGCTTTATTTTGCTGTAACTTACTGAAACTGGGACAAACAAGCTTGGCATTGGGGCATTTGGAACTGAGCAGTTCCCAGCTGCTTTCATGACGTGGGAAACTTGCCACCAGACTACAAAAGCATGGATAATGCCTCAGTGATCGTCCTGGAGTTCTTCTCGTGCTCTGCAAATGGAACTTGAAGTTTGGCTGGCAATGAACGCTAATAATACTCTGGCTGGACGCTTACACAGAGCACAGCAAAGTTTTAAACTCTTCATTTCATTTTATTTCCTGAAGACATGCACCGAATGGAAGTGTCTCCTTGATGTGAAGATTAGCCAGTTGTCTTCAGAAAACACCGTCTTAACTTAAACGTACTAAACTGTTGGATGCAGTAAATTCAGAATGGCTCTCCATGAGATATATCTCTCATGAGATATCTTTCATCATATCTGATGCAAATTGTTATGGTCTATAAAAATTACCTAGTCTGCATCTTCTTCCCCTTGTGTACAAGCTCAGCAATTTTTTTGCCTTTAGAAGGAGATCATGCAATCTCTCAGGGCCTGCAAGAGCAGGCTGCTCCGCAGGGGGAAGCACACCAGGAGCCAAGGCAGGGGCAGGGTCCTTAACAAGGCTGCCACCACCCTTTGTTCTCACCACTTCCTCAACTTGGACACGCAAGTCTCAACTCGTTACAGTCCCTGTTTACACAGACAGCCTGCCATAACAACCCTCCCCACTCACCTTTCATACACACACACACACACAAACATACGAATCCTTAAATCACTTAAACCATACTCATGCTCGGAGGTACATGTACATAGATATATACCTCTCTGTCTATAACTGAAGAAGAGCAGAGGAGGTCCAGTGATGGAAACCGGGAGTCAGGCAAGAGTCCGGATTGCCAGACAGGTTCATAGTGATGAGGCAAGTCCAAGGACAAGTCAGCAAGGCAAGGTCAGGGCTGGGCACAGGTGCCTGCAGCATTGCTCAGGCAAGAGCCTGAGCTCAACACAGCCTCCAAGCCAAGGAGCAGCGCGTGCATGAGTGGAGGCCCCAGGGGAGGCTTCTCACAGCCATCTCTCATAACTGGGTTATGAACCCTATGAACTGTGTTCAAATATGCGTGCAAAATACAGAGATACAGGTTAAGAACAGCAAAAGTTACTTCTATAAGGGGCATTCCCACTACCTGTGCTAAGCATCAATTTTTGGTGTGGCAGGAATCAGACTAACTCTGTGCGTCTCTGAGCAATTCGCCCTAAACTTCTTAATGGTGAACTTGGCACAGTAGTCATCTACCAATGCCTATATTTCATGAGGTCAGTTGAGTACTCAACCCCCTAGTAAATATTTTATAAATATAAAATTTACCAGTCAAATCAATTTTGAGGTTTAAGAGTGGGTGTAGTTCTAGTTTTCTTTTATATTGATATTAATAGTCTTTTGAACTCTGAGATACATTGACAGAACAAAATCTTGATCTTAATATTATAGCTGAAATCAGGTGAATTTTGGAGTACCAAATATTCTGCATAGACCCCATTTATAAAAATAATAGGTAGTTTACTTCTTTCCAAGTAACCTGCAGCCATATGATAAGAATATAATTAATGCTTTTAAGACCATTTTCAGTTTTGATATTATATTATTTATTTTTATTAGATAATTTGTTCTTGTTTAGTTATACTAGACTTAGTTCCTCATAGGCTTTCATGCAGTATAATTGTTTCTTCTTCAAAATATATATAAAATGCCATGAAAGTAACATGTTTAAAATCTTTGTTATTCCTCTTCTGTGATACAGGTTCTCATTTAATATATAAAATGGTGTAAGAAATATAATTTTACTTAGATGATAACTAAATTCTTTGGAGAGAGAGAGTTTTCTGCTGAAAACCCATGTGGCCAATGTTGTTCTACATCTACATCATTAATTAGGATTTAAATGAAAGTTAATCTATTAATGCAGAGAAAAAAAAGTACATATGTAATTAATATTGATGATAAAATACATTGTTGTGGGGTTTTTTTGTGAGATAAATTCAAAACAATTTCTTATACTTCTGCATAAATTTCCTGGAATTAGAGTTCTTCTCCTAACCGTCTCATTGGACTAAGCAGAAAACATTTGTAATCTGAATTTTGGAGACACCTCTTATGCCTGGTAGTTCTCAACTATGAAATTTTTCCCAAATTGCTGCTTGAGTGGTTTTGCAGTGCACAGGAAGGAACCTAGCATGGGACTGAGTCCAGTACAGTAGCATGGACAATATTTCATTGTCAAATTCGTTATCCTTTGAAGTCAAATGGAGATTAGAAAATAAGGACCCTGTGAGCGGCAGAATTTATGAAACATGGTTTGCTGTGGCTTCGCATGCTGTGTTTGCATTATCCGATCCATGGTGAACTGCCAGCCCCCAACAAGCTTCTCCCATGGCTGAGACGTCCCTGAGTGACCACTGTCTTGTGCAGGTTCTTTGTTACCCTGGCTGTACGCCATTCCGGCTCTTCCCTTAGGGGTGGTGCTTACCAGACCTGCACCCAGCTAGACATTTTCATGACACTTTTAGGAAATTAACTTATTTATGTCCAGCAGACTTCTGTCAACTTTGGTTGAAATATCAAATTTGGTTGAAATACCTTTGGTGAAGGTATAAATTACCGAGTAGGAAGAAACTGTCAGGTAGAGACACACATACAAGCAGCTTGATTGCTTACAGCTCCTTTCCTTAGGAAACTGGTCTAAAAAGAAGGTAGTATTTTTGCAAAGATTAATTCATTTTTGACAGATGTTCTAGCCTGAAATTAAGTTTTAGTGGAAGCTTTTAAGAAGTGTTTTGAGATACGGTATAATTTCTAATATTATTTTATTTCTAATGGAATACTTTGAAAAAACCCAGTAGGTTTCTGTGTGGTGGGAAGCAGTATACCAGACATGTTGGGAGCTGTGAACGTTTGAAGTTGCCTGAGGATCTGCTTCTACGTAATCTGGGTAATATAAGCCACTCTTTCCTGATAGAAGGTATTTGTGTTATGAATCCCCAAATCTGCTATTATTTACTGTCAGCTGCAAAGGCAGGAAACTCGTTGTGATGCAGGTTGAAGAACAGGATCCAGAGGAGCTGATGAATACGTTGTCTGAGCTGCCTATCGGCCAACCCTTGCACAGGCTAGTAGTCTCCAGTGGAACCACTCGTTCCCTTTCCTCAGATTTTATACCTGTTCCAATAAGAAGATAAGCAGCTGACAGAAAATTGGTGATTTTCAAGTATGTTTCTCTCCACTGCATTTTTTCATATAGATCGAATCAAATCAAACGCCTTATGCTGTGAATTACAAAACCAGCAACACCATATGTACTGGCATGTTTTCTGCAAACTCTGAAGGAAAGAAACATGTAGGTATTGTGTTAGGACTGCCACTCATTATATTGTCTGTAAGTTGGTTTGCTTTAAGCTGTAACATGTGGTAAAATTGCATCCATGGGAGAAATCTTTGTCATCTGCCTGTCATTGTTCACCGAGCTGAGGTATCGGGGGGCAGTTTATGAGCAGGCTCCAGAGAAGGAGGTGCCACGTGCTGAGGCTCACCATCAGGACCGTGCGATAGTCAGCTTCATACTAAAGCTGTATCCTTCTACTGAAGGATAGAAGCTATCCTTCTATGTTTATGGGATAGCAGGAAGCAACATTTGGCACAAGGCAGTGTAAAGCAAAGCTTGGGAAACCTTCTCAGGAAATGAACTGTATCTAATCCAGTTTGATATAGTAGACAGCATGTTATTAAGCCAAATCACCATGTTTATCCCTTTTTTCTTTGCACCCTTGTCCCTGAGGCTAGTACCCTTCCCTCCTCTGGGCAAGCTGTGGAGGGTTTTATAATTGGAGGGATCAGTAAACCTTCCCTCTGTTCCCTCCCCTCTTCCACCCGCGCTGCCTCCCAAGTTCATGCCAATACTTACTGCTGAATAAGATGCAGCACTCCATTAAAACCCAAATCACTGAAATAATGAACTGGAATAACTTGCCAGGGGCAAAGTGTGTTCTGTTAAGATACCAGAAAAGATCCATAGACCAAGTCTACAGGGGCCTGGTCTTTGCATTTACTCTCATCAAATGCAAAAGAAAAGAAAGAAAAACAGCACAACTACTAGGAGGCTATCCTAATTTTATTTTGAGGCTTGTCTTATTTTCAGCATTAATCCACTTTTCGTCCGGTTTTTTTTTTTCTGTCATCTTTCTGTCATCTTCTGTCATGTTTCTTCTTCCTTGCTTTTCTTTTCAAGTGATGCTGGTCAGCTGAAATGGTAATTGGCTCGCTGTCAGGCCAACTCAAGGATTTGGAATTTATTTTTGCCTGTCACCTGTTGAAAAAGGACTGGAGATTCCTTTTCTGCCAACAGAGAAATCCATTAGTAACACAAAAGCAGCAGCTGCATCACGGCAGGGATGCACAGTAGTTATATACATCACTTACTCTTTATCTGCTTTGAGTCATTAGGACAGATTGTTGCCTTTAATTCTCTACCTGGAAAAAAAAGAGTCCATATAGTGCTTAAAATCAGCCACTCTCCTGAAATGACATTTCTTATCCCACAAAACCTTCTTGAAAAATTATTTAAAAACAAACAGAAAATTGTACAGCTAAGACATAGTCCTAGTTCAGTGCTGCATTGCTTCAATTTTTAAGTTGTATAACGCTATCCAGAAGGTGTAGTAACATGGTGGTAAATCAGGGAGCTTCTTGAGACAGTTTCAAAATCTGAGATTCACTTAGGCTGACTTGGCTGAGAATTCAGGCTATAGTCTGAAGCCATAATGGTCTTATTGATGCAGAAAAAGCAGCAGCAGCCAACATATTGGACATTTCTTTCTTCATCCTCCACTTGTTATATTGCAGCCAGAAACATTGCAAATATAAATGGTTGCATTGTATTTCAGTTTTCATTAAAAGGAGGGAGAACTAATAAAAATAAAAGCTGTAAGATTTATAAGTTGATTACAGCCAAGAAATCTGAAGAATGCTATGGTCATTTTTTAAGCTTTTTTTATTCTTTTCTTTTTATACAGCATCACACTGACCTTTGGCAGGATACTCCCTATTGAGACAGTGTTTTCTCGATCTGTTAGCCTTCTTTAGTCTTTGCCAAGTGCTGGTAGTGATGAGTGTTAAAACACACTTTCCAATGATGGAATTTCATATACTCTTTTCCTTTGCTTTTACCCCTTTCAGAAAAAGTACTTTCTGTCCTGGTAACCTGGTAACATCAGCAGTGCATGCAATGCGATATGTTGAACTAATTGCCAATTAAATAATAGGGAAGGCCAAGGTCTAACAGAAAATCATTGTGCACAGTTCATTAACTGCATTTCACAGAACCAAAATCATGCCACAGGATTTTTAGAAACAGGTTTAAGGAATGAACACTTACTTTCTTCCTTAATACTGAATAGCTACAATGCAGAGCAGAATGGAAAGATATTCAGACTAGCAGTTCCTGGGGTTTTCAGTTCTTCCCCCGCAAGGTAGATATCTGTACAATTCGGTAATTTCCATGGATTAGTTTATCTTCTCTGTGAGATGAATGGCTTTAAAAAAGACATGGGGAGTCTTGGAGACTTCTCTGATGTTCAATTACAATAAACTAGGAAATGCTGAATAAGAGTGAGGAAAACACTGCAGATGCCTTTCAGGCAGATTTTAAAACATCTGAGCGGCTTCACAGAAAAATCATGAGAATAATGAAAGTATCAGAAAGCATGCCTTATGGTAAGGGGTGCATACCATAGAGTACTTAACTTACAAAGATTCAGCTAATACCTACAAGCAATGGTAAAGTGCTGTAAGAGGAAGCTTTTGTTTAGTAAATAAAGGTATAACAAGGCTGGTTCTTATGCTACTTGTTCCTGGTGCTAGGCAGATTTGGACAAGAAATGCAATGGGTGTGCATGTGTTTGTCTGAATATGCTTCAATATAGGCAAAAATGGCCAAAAATAAAAAATGAGACATAAGAAGTGAGTTGTGTTAGGGGAAGGAATGGAAGTGCAGAAGGTCTGAGAGTGAGCAGCATTTCATCTAGAGCAATGAAATTTGAAATGTCAGTGCTAAATGCATTGATGGGAGTGGGTAAAATACTTAGAAAAAAGGAAAGGAGGGAGCACCCAAAATAAAATTTGAAAATTATAATTCTTATAATAGATCTAAAAGCCAATCTTGATAATCTTTATTTTTAACATTTGAGGTATCAAGATAAAAATTTCTCAAAGTAAGCTCTTTGACATATGGTCTGTTGCATAAAGTTAATATGTACCATGAAGCTTGTGTTTTTAAGAGAGAAGCAGTGACATCTAGCCGTAATACATCGAGGTCTATTTTTAATCTTGCTGTTGTTGGAATGCTGAGTGGCTGCTGGTTATAAAGATCTTTTTCATGCAGGTAGTTTATTTCTATGTGAATGGAACATCTTTCAAGATAATTCGTAATCCAATATGATCTCAAGACATTTTGTTATTGATGTAGCTATTATCAAGAAGTTTTTTTACAATCGGTTATTTCTGTATTTTTGATCTCTTGCTCACAGCTTTGTTTGCAGTTTCCACAGCTTTTGTAGTATTCAAACATGAAGTAGGTTGCAGGTTGCTTGTTAGGAGCAATAAAAATTGCCGCTCACTAAAAAATTACCTACTTTGAACCACACTGGAGCCTAGCAATTTAATTTGTGGTCTAACAGTGGCCTTTCCTGAAAGTACTAAAAGGAGATGCTATAAAATGAAGTAGAACTGCCGATTCTGGCTTTGGGAACAGGTAACAATGCTTGCCAGTCTGAAAACACAGGATCACACTCTGCCAGAACATCATCATCTGCCTTCTTTCTGCAGCTCTGGTTCTTAAAAGACTGGGGAGCTCAGAGGTAGGTCAGTAAGTTTCAACCAGCCGGCTCAGTGCTTAGTCCAGCACTAAGTATTTAGTAGTTACTGAAGACTTCAAGAACTGGGAATGTCACTGTATTCTTTGCTGAAATTTCACCATACATCCCGTCTAAATCACTCCAGAATGAATTTCCAGCTTTTTGTTTTTATTATGCCTTTCTCTAATTGATTAAGGGACCCTGTTGTCTCCAGTATTTTCAACCCATACTTATATCCTGTAGCCAGGATATTCCTCAGTCATCTACTTGGTATGCCAGACAGGTTGAGCAAGGCAAGTTCTTGCCATAAGGCATTTTCTCCACTCCTTTTGTATATATATGTATGTTTTACCTCTCTGCACATTCTTTTTTTCAGTCGCTTTTAATAAATATCATCCAGCATCATAATTATTTACAGTGTTCCAATATTAGTCATGCCAGTTCCAAGCAAATTTGCTTATTTCTGACAAGCAAGTTCACATGATAACTGTAATCCTTAGTCATTTAATCCCTAAGGGTCGCACAGTTCTTTTAGCCACAGCAGTGTCCTGGAAACCCCAGTTAAACTGCTTGTCCACTGTATCCCCTAGATGCTTTTCAGAGTTGCTGCTGTCCAGAGCACACCCATTCTAGTTTATGACCTCTGTAATTTATTCCTTTCTGCACTGAATGCTGTGGTTTTCTAAGCATTGAAGAACACTGTGGCTGCTTTGTTCTTATTATTAATTGTGTTTTTTTTTTAAACCAGACTTTTTTCATTTGCAAGTATAGCAGGAGTGATTTTACATTTACTTCCAAATAACAAATATTATCAAGCTGAACAGGTCAAAAACCTCCTGTGAAATGTAATTTCCTTTTCCATGTCCTTCCTTTGGTGTTATTAGATGGGAAATACCCAAGGCTTCAGAGCTTTGGTTGTGGTGTGCAGTTCTGTGTCTGCCTGGTAGCACGAATGTCAATAAAATTCTGAAAGGGAAGACATCAGAAAGGAAGTTTCCTGCATCAAAATGACCCTAAAATATAGTCTTAAAAAGATACTCTTTAAAGTGTCTTCTTGAATTGAAGGAAACTTTTACAATGCTTGCTGTGAGACGCTAACTAGAGCTGTCAGACTTCTTCCATCTGAGTGTTCTTTTAAGATCTATTCTGTGTCTGTTGGGAATTAGCAAGAGCAGTGGGTTATATACCACACAGAAAATAAAAAATGAAGTCTGCAAAACAAGTTGTGGTTTAGACACTAAATAACCCTTTAGAACTATCTTCAAGGTACAGATTCAGTTTTAAATACAAAGTTATTAAAAATATCTTCAAAATATATACAGATTTTAGTCAAATTCATTAAATTGTTTCACAACAGTAGATAATCACTTCCAGATAACCCTTCTTAGAATTTAAAAGAATTGATTGCTTAATAATGTGACGCCAATGTGAAGACTTAACTGATTTGATATTTTAAGCCTAATTTTGATTCTAGCTTGTTTATGTAGCTTTGATTTGCAAATATATTGCTTTGCTTTTAGTTTAGTATTAATAACCGCGGATTGTTACGTTTTTTACATTTTATTTTAGCTAAATGGTTTTCATCAAATTTATGAGACATAGGATGAGTCACTTTTATTTCAGAACGTAATGGAGACCCAGACCTCTTGATACTAGTCACTTAAGACTATCACCTGACCATTTCTCTCTGTATTTAATTCAAATGCATTTGGTTTTCATCTTAGGTTCACACCCTTTGCAGGATAAATACAAATTGCTAAATGCAAGCATTTTTATTAAAAACACTAATGACGTATTAGAACAAATAATCTTTAGATGTGCCATAGAGCATAAAACAGTGGTGGTAAAAAAGTATGAGCAATTAATGAAATCATCTGACCCATTCTATGTTGTAGACATAGCACTATATTATTTTGTGAATAGTAATTTTGTATATTAGTAACTGGTTTCTTCAAATTGTGTACTGGAAAATACACATCAAGACAGAGGAAGGTCAATGGTAAACAAAGGAAAGAAGATCTGCTTACGCTGTTTTTTCTCCTCAGTCTAATAGCTTTTCTTCTGATAAGACATGTAGGCAAGTATAAAGTGTGTTCTCCACATAATTTACTGGAAGAGCATAGCAGTGTGCCTTAAATAATCTCCTCAACTGTAATCTCAAGTGTCAAATATGATAGCATAGATGAAGAGAGTTTTTCCTTTTGTCTATATCAATAAATCCATTCTTGACCATGTTACAGTAGTTACAAGCAAAGGGGGTTCTGCCCATGTCAAATGGGAGAAATTTAGCGTTTATTCAATTCTCATGTACAGCGACGAGATAAATTAATGTACATTATTTATCACTTTATTGCTGATGCTTGGACTGTCATTTGCTCTTTTCCATCCACAATAAATGCCCATAGAGTTCAGCTTATAAAGGATTGAGTAGTCTGCTCATACGAAGTGAATAGGTATTGCAGCACTATAATATAGGAAAAAGCAGGAAGGAAGCTTCATTGTTAGGGTAGGTCTTAAAGCGGTCTATTAGGGGAGCTGTTGCCTCCTGGAGTGAAGGTTGCTGCATGTCTTCTGAAGCTCATCTTTTCATGAAAATCACATAACACTTTATTCCCTTAGAAAACCTAACACACCTCTCAAACATTTAGCTTTCAACATTTTTTATGTCCCGGTATCTGATCTTAATTCTATTTCTACTCTAAGAAGGTGTAAAGCTGGAGTTAAATTTGAAAAGTAACAGCTTTGAAATGCACACATCAAAATGATCACACAGAAATTATTCCTGATTTCCTGTCCTGACGTCCTAAACCATCATGTTATTTCTTTTGTTCCACTGTGCTTCTACTTAAATCCTTCAGTCCTCGTATGCCATACTGACAAAGGACTGTATGCTCCTGTCTCTCTTTGTCATCTTGTTTCTGCTTAAGAGTTCAGAGAATGATCTGCAGAAGTTTGAATTTTACATTCTGTGACAGCTCACAAATACTGAAATTTTAGCTCTTCAAAATTGCCAATGCATTTCTGTGATTACTATAAAAGAAAAGCCAGATTGCAGCATTAAAATAAACTACTGAATCAAACAGTAATGTAAGATGCCTCAGTTAAGGTAATACTGACTTATTGTCAAATTTCAATATCTTAGAAAAGGGATTTTCAGTTATACCATCAGCACAGAAACTATCTGTGCTGTGACCTAGAGCTACTCTGTGTTAATGAGAAGAGAAAGGTGATATATAAAACTGTGTTGCAAAATGCCTGGTGAGTTTAATTATGTATATCAAATATTTTGCAGGCGTTGCCCCCGTTAGAAGATTTTTTCATATTCTTGGTACTGTAATGAGAATTAGAAAATTTTGTTATCAAAAGGAGACCCCCAAAGTTCTCAGAATGTTTCGGAACATAATTAACCTTACAGTACAAATGTTGTACACTTGAAAAATGATTTATTGTAGTATTTTGAGAAATAGAAAGAACAAATGAGCAAATTTGTGTTGCCATAATGATTCATTTGACAGATGCATTAGCAGACCACAGAATGTGATATACAGCAGTTTTTGGTAGTTATAAGTAGCAACATCTTTCACATCGCCTTTTTCAATGTACTAATAATGCATGCTGGACTATGTTCTTCTTGTATCTCCATCAGTATAAAACCACAGAGATGCCAATGAAGATAATGATGCTATTTCAATTTCTGATATTGGTTGCTGTGAGTAACATTTTGTCTGTTCTTCTCTTGTCATTTCAGCTGTACATCAGGGAGGTAATTTTATCAAATTTTTTTCCAGATAAATTGAATGTGAAAGGTACCTTACATGCCTGTCCAGTTAAATTAGTTCAATTGAATGTTTGAGGCAATTAAGAAAAGATGAGCACTTTGGGGAAGAGGTCAGGGAAGAAGGATGAAGGCAAGCATGGTAGAAAGTCTGTGTAAAAGTTAATAGATTACAGCATCTATGATTGATTTTCTTTAAAGACGTTAGTGTGTGGCTGTTCCTAATTTGTAGATTCATTAATATATCACAAAAGATATCAGAATATGTACTGATTACTTGGCTTTTACTGGGTAGAACAGTGTCTGCAGGTGATGATGTGCTTTCCCTTTCCTTACATAGTGAGTATATTACCCTTCAATTGTGGGGCCAGGAAGTGAAAAATCAGAACAGTTAATATTGTGTGAGTACGCAACAGTACAATTTAAATTACCAACCTTGTTTGTTGAGTCATATATAACTCCGAAATAAACCTAAATTAATTGAAAAATTAAAATATAATAATAATTCTATTCTTTTACCCAAAAATTGGGCATCAAGAATTAGGAAGTATTAGTCTTTGGCCAAAGTGTGAAAAATTTAGGACATAATAGGGGAAAATACTAAAATTTCAGTACATTTTCACAAAGTCTGTTCAAGATTTAGTGAGCAAAGACAATGGACATTGTAACATTTGAACTCTCTTTAGTGCTGAAAAACAGGAGTAGTAAGCACATGAACCTCAACACTACTATATACTACATCTCATACTTTCGAATTAGAGATTCAATCAAAACAGGTAGGATGCATGTTTTGAAAGGATTACCTTTTTCACATATACTTTACTGCGGTTTCATTGTACCTGTTTTGTCAGGAGCTCCCAAACAGGGAAAGCCCCTGTGTTGGAGACCACTTATTCCTTGGTGTGAACACTTCCAGGTCCGTATGAGAAATGCAGTAAATACAGAATAGCTGTGCAGAACCTCTAGGCTATTGTTTAACGGAGTCTGTAGGGACTCTGTTTTATTGCTTGGAAGAATGCGGAGTTGCTGCAAGATGTGATGGCATTACTTTGCAATCAACACCTTCTAAATGAGAAGGTTATTTTGATTTCTTGGCTTATTGCCATACTGAAATAGTATCTGTGAAAGAATACACTCATATGTTACGTTCAACAGAATAGTTATTGACTAAAACATTGGTACTTATTTGAAATTAGTCTATTGGAATGGAATTACTTACTAATGCAACTTCGATAATGAAAGAGAGGTGTCTTTTTTTGTGGTTGACTTGCCTAAGCTGTATTTATCTACATATCAAAATGTATTTTTTGTCAAAACAGTATGAAACTTGGAACAAGATCTCTAAAATGCAGTTTTCTAGGCGTCAGTCCTGCAAACTGATGAGTGCCTCCTGTGATTTTGCTGTATGTGTTCATCCTATACTTAAATATTTGCAGATATTTCAGTAGATCAGGCCTTTGGCTCTCATATGCCTGTTTGGGTTTTTATTTAACATTTTTCTCCTTGGTATTTAAGAATAAAAAGCAAAGTAGAATGATTTGGATGTGTAAAATCAAGTGCTTCTCCCTTTTGGCTTTATTTATAGACCTATTAATTGCTTATAAGTGATCTTAAATGGTTCTCTGGATTCAGTCATTAAACTGATTAGTCATACTTTTTATAATATAATTCTCATACTTTAAACTACTTTCCATACGAATAAGCATTATTGTATTACAAGGATAAAATACTGGCATTTTCAGATGTACTGCATTGCAAAGATAAAGCACTCGTGCACTTGTGGAGCCAATCCTGCATATCATTGCAGAAGTTCAGGATCAGATGCATCTCACCAAACTTCTTGGGTTTTTTTGTTAGGCCAAATCCAGTCACCTGAGAGAGGTGAGGCTGCAGCGGCTCCCTGTGCCCACGCCAGCAGCAGTGCTCAGCAGCTCACACAGTGCATACATACATCTGTACGTGGCTGGCCACGTAGATCAACAGACAGAGAGCAACAGCAGTCACGAACAGAAACAGCCCCAACAGCCTCATCCTGTCTGGCTGCTCAGGATGAAAGCCTGTTGGTGGAAAGCATGTGTCCATATGTGAATGTGGACCCCTCCAGTAGCTGGCCTTAGGCACCCAGGCTGTCCCGGACCTGGCCCTGGATCCCCAGGTGTCCCCAGCTGCTGGCAGCAGCGGCTCCAGTACCTGCTCCCCAGCCTCTTACCCTCATTGCTGGCTAGTCCAGCTTGGCGTCCACTGGCGATCACACACTGGCATACGTACCCACACCATACATATCTACTCCAGTTTCCGCAGTTGCTGGCACCCTGGATTCGTGGGCCCCTGCAACCTGTGGCCCCTTGTTCAGTTGCCACCACTCAGACACCTCACACACTCCGGTCTCTCCAGTTGCTGCCACCACAGGCACCTGAGCCCTTTGGGCTCGTGGTCCCACCCCAGTGGTGGCACTTACGCCTCCGTGCACACACGTGCGCACAGAATAGGGAGCCCCTTGCCCAGGAAATTAATCAGAGATGGAATTTAATAAGAAAACAGGACATGCTTTGGTAATCAGGCCAGACAAGTGTACTGACCACCCACTGCTGATATGTAACCGGGCCCTCTTGTCCCCTTACCTGTCCATTTCCCCACTTTTGTTCCTCCCCAATCCACCTTTATTTAATCTAAATGCAATCATGACATCAATATTCTTTCTGATTAGCATGGGAAGATGTCATTTCTGGCGTCTCTCGGGTGTAGCGGTTTTGACACAGGGATTCATCCAAAGGCTGTTCTGATGGTACACGTCCATGCGCGTCCCCCCTTGCTGACTAAGCATTAAGAGAGATTTCTGTAGATGCTGAAGACTACAGAAACAATGCTTTAATTGTACGTAATGAAACCAATAATAACCATTATTTGTCTTTTAAAATCTTGAGAGTACAACTAAGTCTACCTCATGAGTAAGTATCCTTGAAAGCAGTCTTTAAAACACAAGAGAATCTTTCAAATGGTGGATGGCAGCTCAAACCTGTAAAAAATGCCCATGGATCTCACCATAGCTATTCTGAAATGTGTAAGCTTAAAACCAAAAGGCACAAATAACGTATTATTCCAAAATCCACCAGCAAATTCTAGTGAACATTGAATTGATTTTCCTTTTTTCTCCTTTTTGCAGCTGCTGGTCTGATTCGAACTGTTTATTCACAGGATGAAAGAGATGTTTTTAAGCATTCTCAACAGTTCCAAGTGATTGATGTAAATTTAAAAAAGCTACTCTGATTTAAAGAGAGTTGCTAGGAAACATGCAGTTTGAAGATGAAATCTCCCATTGAGCGTGTCTTTGGCTGTACAATAGGAAGTATGTTATAGGGTATCCTGAGTTACAGATTATATGGATAAACTGTTAAATTTTTATGTATATAAATACATCTGCTATGAACTTACTGAATACACGATTCATGCCCATATCTTCATTTACTGATGAATAACAAGGTATTACTGAGTTCAGTAATGTGAACAAGAAAATGTGAAAATCAGATAGAAAATGCCAAGTGTTGATAAAGATTATTTTACAATCTTGTTTCATTTTTCCGAAACATTAAATGAATTTTTCTTAGAAACAGATCTATTTAATTTTAAGATGATGTTCTGAGTAGTCTATTCTTTTCTTTTATAAACTTCAATGAAATTGAAACTCCAAAAGATAACATCAATTATACACTTAATTTTACTGGAGAAGCTAATGTTTTTTGTCCCTTGAAAGTTGTTGGCCAAAGTAACCAAAAAATCCTCTTTATCATATGAAAGAATGCCCAGTTTTAATAATGGATATCTGTTTGTATTCATGGCTGATTTTTTTTCATTCTGATTTTAGAGCCTTGGGTGTGTTTGCTTATCTTGGAGTCAAGTTAAACTAATCAGGCTTTAAGACACAAACAGAAGCTACTTGTAAGTATAGGAACAGAGTTGTATGCTATTCTGCATGATGCTTGGTGCTTGCCAGGAGGTTTATTTATTTTTGTTTGCTGAAATTTTTTACCAGGCAATCTTTAAGCAGCAAAGCCCTTACAGCATGCTTTCAGAAAAGTGTGAGTAATGCCTGTGAGTTACAGCAGCAGTAAGATCTTTTACTTATTTATTACCTTAGAAGAAAGAACAGCCAGTTGCTGATACAGCAAACAGTGTGAATAGGGACTTGGAGGACTGGCTGCCTGACCCTTTGCTGCTGACATGATGATTAAAGACAGTGTTTAAGTACCACTAAGCAACACTTCATTATCTGAAGGTATTTCGAAACAAAACCTTTTTGCAGCTCAATGACTCAAGAAGAGTAACTAAACTGTATTCATAATTAATAGTAAATCTGAGTTGTTGATCTTACCATAAATTAGAAGATGCCTAACCTTCTTAAAAAAATATGTTTATAATAGCAATACTAAATTTGTTACAGAGTCATTGATTAACTGCAAGATGAGATAGACGTGTGACCGTTGTAAAACCCTTGTAAGGAAAAGAATTAATGTTGATTCATAATGAATCTGTGGATGCAAATGAGAAAAATAAGACATCTTGGTAGTTGCATGAACTGTCTGAGAGGACAAAATAACAGAAAGCCAAAACAAAGAGTGAAAAAAATAAAAATGGGAAGGATGATGTAGCAGGCAAGCAAAGTCCTACAGGGTTTCTTAATTGCTTAACAAAAAAGTAAAGTGCCTACTGAGCAACTGGCTGAAGAAGTTACTGATTCCCGAGGTCTGAATTCTTTGATGTGTAAATATAAAGGAAGCAGCAGAGTTAAATTCACAGTGTGATTAACTAGCAGAGTGTTGTCCTACTTGAAAAAATGGTGTGTTAGAAAATTGCCACGGAAAACAGACGTCTTGTAACAGTAAGGTTGCCATTCAGATACCTGGTACCTTCACTATCTTATAACAATCTTCTGCCAGTAAGTTTGATGTTTTTGTTTCTTGTTGTAGGCGCTATGTTTTCTTGCTTTGTAGAATAGGCACTATTGCTTTCCAGTGTAAAAGGCATGGCTCAAAACACATCTAGAGAAGGAATTTGTTGTCTTTTTGGTGCTTGATTCTTGGAGAGAAGCTTCCACAAGATTCCACAGCTTCCAAAGAAGGGGGCAGGGAGGGGAGAAAAAGGGTAACTCTGAGTCAGAGTATATTGCAGATCATCAGTGTGCCAGGACATTAGTTCTTTTAAGCCTATCAACATGAGAGTTTAAGTGGAAAAGAAGGCACGAAGAGCAAATTTGTAAATATTTGTAAAAGAATGGAAGTTTTGCATTGCACTCCAAAGTTAAGGTTTCCCATTGAAACTTGGGCCACACCCTGTAACAACCCTGGAGTCCTTGTCACCTCTGAGACATTGGTTCTCCGCGTTTCCAAATCAATGTTTATTAAGCAAAAATACAGAGCTGGTTGAATTATCCTCTACTGATAAAATCACTTATTAATTTAGCCTGTCTAAATATATTAATAAACTGATCCTGGTTTTTTGTATTATTTCTTTATTTAGCACCTGTAAACAGTAGAAAAAAAAATTTTGAGTAATTGGGGGAGAGAGGGATTAGACTGCTCTTTGCTCCAATTTAGTGGTTGTTTGTTATGTTATTGCATGTTGTCCTTGAGAGTGTAAATTCTGTTCAATATGAGTATTTTATTTATTGGCCATCAAATTGATGGGCTGCTTAGCTGGCTTTCATTCATCTGAAATGGGGAGAGTAACTATATTCTCTAAATGGGATGATGTGGAAGCACGACTGTTGGTGACGGACTGTTTGGGCCAGTGGGCAGTATTGGGGCAGTGGATTTGAACTTGCATTTCCACTTGAACAAATTGGTAAAGCCGAAGATGATCAAAAGGAAATGAAGCGTTTCTACAAGCCTTTCTGAAGGCAATTAAAGCCACTTGTGGACTCTAAGAGATGGCCAGCTATCATCAGAAATCTTCTGTAGATGCAGCAGTGCTATAAGAGCAGGCCTGGCTTGAAGTTTACTTACAGTAATCCCAGAGCACTGTAATGAGATAAATCTGTGCAGTGATAAGGAACTTGACTGTCATCACCTTTCCGGTAATAAAGAAGACTAGTAAACACTAGTGGCTAAGGTATTGGTTTCAGAAGTAAGTCAAGGGTTTGTGGGTACTGGTTGAGAAGCCAGATTTTTAAGTAAGATCTGGTGCTCCTTCCAATGGCACAGTCTAACCTAGAATGCCAAAACTTGCTGATTGATCACAAAATGAAATTGCAAAGACCAAAATAGTAGAAAAGGACAAAGGGTGATACAATAAATAATATGCGATGTACATCACTATTTTTGTTAAATTCAAAAGTTTCTTGGTAATTCTAAATATTGAGCAACTAATAAGATTTATGAGGAGTTAGTTATCATAGCAAAAACTCTTTTAAGAAAATCAACATAACGAGCAATTAGATCCTTACTAAAATCACTAAAAGAGCCTGAAGTGAAAACAAATATAAAACACTGATTAGGTTGAAGTATTATGTGGCTCCTAGAAGGCTTTGATTATAACTTGCCACTGTGTTAATTTACTAGTGAAATATTGCAATTATATATAATCACGTTTTGAAAAAGGGTGGAGAACCAGAGATTTCTTCTAGATCTTTGTATCTCTTTATAGTCTAATCTGGACAGAATCTCTACCAATGCTAAAACTTGAATGTGTATAATTATCATAATATTCCAGGAAATGAGCGTCGTAACAAGCATCTTGATTTAGCTTTCCTAGCTAAGTGGTACCAAGCCAGAGCTCCTAAATGCTTTCCTTTGCCCCCTCTCTGCCTGTTCAGCACTTGGGGTTCCTGAGAGGAGCCCTGAGCAGATGTCAGGGGCTCATGCAGCGATCACACTGCTCCCACACTGAAAGCCTTGGTAAGGGGGGTTCAGGGAAGATCTTGCCATGGTAAATATTGAGATTTACTGGCAGAGGCGACAGCTAATCCTCATGCACCTTCATTTACCTACATCTCCATCTCCATTGCTTCACCTCTCTGCCTTTCTTTCTGACTGCCCTTTCGGGTTGGTTTATTGCTTCCATCCTCCCACACACCACTTAGGTGTTCCACATGACATCCCTCCCCTCTGTAACGCTGAGTTCTGTGTCTTTGCTTCCTCTTCACCCCTTTAACATCCCCCATTGTTGCTCTGCTTTCCCTTGTCTATTCCCACCCCTTCTTGATTTCAAATCTAGTAGATTATGTAGCCTATTTGCACAGCTTTTGATATTACAATCTTTATTCAAATGACTTCCGTTACCTGCTGTTTGTAGTTTCTTTTTGTGTCTACATTATGAATGCTTTATATCCTTGCAAAATGATGATGTCATCTATATGTTTGGATTAAGAAGGGAAGTGATGGAAAACACTAGCTATTTTCATAGCTGTAAAACAAGTATCTTTTTCTCCTTAATGAAGGCCAAAGTGTGCTGTGAAGACCTGAAGAAAGCCACACAGGATGTGGAAGAAAATGTAGACATTTTCCTAAAGTGCATTTTGAGAGATTAAAGAATCCTTACAATTGAGTAGTATAGAGAGGCATGTCTACCCTTGTGTCCTGGGAACACCTCTCATCCTAATGAAGCATCACGAGACACTGCAAGCCTCCAAGAAGCGTTCTGGGAGGTCCCTGTGTTCAAAATTGAACGTGCTTCCTATTCAGCAGCCAATGTCCCAGTTTTCCCCCACCTCCCTTGGGAGGATTGCACTCCAGACAGCTCACCAGAAGGAGTTTTCTTGAATCTAGCAAGGCAAAGGCTCTGTAGTGGTGACTGGCTCTTTAGGGAAATGGAACTGTGAAAAGGGACCTAAATGTGTTAATGAGCATTAGATGGTAATTAAACTTGCCACAGTTGCAGTTAAATGCTTGCTCATTTTATTACATATTTTAAAAAGGTCTTACTGGTTTGCTATAATTATGATGCATTGTTGTGAGAAAAGAAGGATAGTGTACTGTGCAGACTAAAAGGAGTATGTGCAGGCATGCAATCACTCTCTGCTTTTACAGGGGAGAAAAGTGAGTCGTACTGATGACTGTTCTTTTGTTCAGGAATGACTTTTACTTAGGCAATATCCTTCTCACTCTGCGAAGAAAAAAGATTAAAAGCTGTAAAGCAAAAGAGGCAGTAGATAATGCCACATGAGCACTGCAGCCCACAGTGCTGCCTCCAACGTGAGTGCTGCTGCCTCAAATACGGCTGGACTCCTCCTTGGGCAGCTGGGTGGTAACATCATGTACAGCCATACTACTTCAGACATACAGACGATAACCTGCATGCTGTCTCATGTCATAGCAGGCAGTCCTGCCAACATTCAGCAGAGCGATGTGAAACAGCCTCACTTCTTGTCCACAAGCTGAGATAAATCAGGAGGGATGGATGTGCGATGTATACAGAACCTGCTCAGCTGAAAGAAGTGAGAGCAAAGGAAAGGATTTTAATCTTGGCAGGGTGGATATTTTTGTATCTGAATAAAATGAGATATTTATAGCATTTACTGACACAATTTTTACTTACTGTCATTTGAACCAGTGTTCAAACCATTTTTTCCTGAGCCAACAGAAAAGAATTTTTTGAGAGCTAGAGGACAAGGTAACTTTCCGAAATCAAGCCTGGATTATGCAAAAGAGAGGGAGGAGCAATCTTCTGTCTGCAGCGGTGCCTGTAATGTCAGAGAGAGAACACAGGTTTACTCTTAACAGTTTCATCCATAAATACATTTGAACACAGTTATTATCACCATGAGTTACTGTGTAATTTCCGTTGTTCCCAACAGAGTTCCTGTTTCATTGCTGTTTAATTATGTGCATTATTTCAGCGTAACTATGCAATTTAACTCATGTCACTTGGAAATAAATGTTCCAGGCGAGATGGTGTCATAACACAAGAAGCTTCATAGCCAGGATATAGTTCCTGGAAAAGTATACAGAATCATTTGTTGATGTAGCGTACCACTGTCTTTTGGAGGAATCATATAGATACACTACTTCCTACCATGGTCATTTAAGGTAGATGCCCGAAATAGTTGTGAATATCATTTGTGCGACAGAGTCTGAAGAAACTTTAGTGCCAACAGAAGCGGGAGGGTAAAGATGTTTGCTAGATTCTTCCCCTTGGATCCAGCACAGTAAGAATATGCATTTGCTGCCAACATAAAAGCCTTTTTCCAGGGAATATTTCCAAATAAACCTCGGTTCTGGGGATCACTGTTTAGCTCTTGTCTGTGTTTTGCTGAGCACTGTTTTCATGTAACAGCCATGATTTTAGGGTCCTGGCAACTAATATAGTTTTGACCTGTTTGTTAAAGATTTCATCTGCTAAAAAAAGGGAAAGTGTAAAGTGCAACAGCTCCTGTACTTTCAGAGCCAAAAAGATTGTCCTGTGATATTTCTTGTCATTTTCCTACACTATGAGTTTAATAAAACACCCCATGAAACTCTCCTCTAAGGAAAGCTCACTATCTGAGGCATGTTCAGATAAACATCTTCTTAGCATTATTCTGAGGAAGAAGGGACAAGTGTAAGGCCCTGATGGCCGAGACACGTTCCTGGCCACCTCAAGGAGAGACGTGAGACACGCACGTTGAGACAGGCCTGTCCAGCAGCAGCTCAAACCAGAGGCTCTCTGTTAATCAGAGCAGCATTTATCCCAAGCATACCTAGGGAGTCAGATATGTTTGTACATGTGCTTTGAAATTCAAAACGGCCCATTTCTTGGTGTTGGAGGTGGAAAGCAAGGCAGTTTCAAAACAAGACCTAAACCATTTGGATTTTGGAAAAAGAAAATTTGACCTGGAAAGAGCAAGAGTCTTGATAAAAGGTAGAAGCCGCTGTTGGAATCATTGGTACTTGGCATGGGAAGCTGGAAAACAGTAGCATTGAGATTACATGCTGCAAAAAGTGACAATGCCATGTTAGCATGCAACGTGCCCTAGGATGCCTGTTATTGAATAGTATTCAAGTATGTATAAGCATATTTTATAATGAAATGATAACAAAATTAATATACTGAGAGGAGTGGATGATATCAGCATGTGCCTGAGGTAGATGCAACAATATTCTGTCAGTGGTAAGCTGGAAGCCTTGCTTTGTGTGAAGGTTGTAACTTAACCAGTGCTACAGCGGAACCAATTGAGAGAAGTATGAACAAGAGGTGATGGATGTAAAGGATGCATTTATATATTCATGGCAAGAAATCCATTAAACAAAATGGAAAATTGCAAACATCATGACGCATTGCCCTAAAGAAATAGATAACAGCCACCAGCCAGAAAGAAAAAGCTAGCAAAATGTTCTGGTTGAAAGAAGTAAAAAATGTTATAGAAAAAGCTGCATGTTTCTTTAGCTTGGTTTTAGTATATATACAGGCAGAGTTTCTCCCATACGGAAAAGAGAAAACTTCAAAAATGACATTGCAATAATATTTTCAACATTTAAAAGGAAACTTATAAAAATTAATACTGCCTTTCCAGAGGATCATGAATTGTATGTTAAAAGTTTAAAAGGAATGATATACTAGACAAAATAAATGAATCCTGAACGAGATTCAGGTACTTCAGTTTCATTGTAATTTTCTTTTTACAGACTTTGAAATCATTAATTGTAATGTAGTATTTACTGAGATGAAGGAGGATAGAATCTGGACTTTATTTTATTGCAAACTATGTAATATTTTAATATTTCTAATAATGTGAAGTGTTCACAGAGAAAGGATCTCGCTTAAGAAGTTTTCATTTAGAAAGATGAGTCTAAAAGAGGATGTTCAGTATTAACATTTACCATGTTACTTACTGTCACCGGAAGATCTGAGTACTCTTAAACAGTGTGCTCTCTGAATAAAAGAGATCATGAATTTGATCCAGCAAATTTGATAATGCATTTATTATTGAAAAGACTCTATCCTATATTAACTCTTAAGTATTCAGTTTAGACAGATAATATGCAAGTGAAATGTGATAACGCGATAAAGCCTTATGTCAGAATTACTCACTCCTTTTTCTTTCTTTCTAATCAGGTATTTTAGCTCTCTGAATGCTGGTGTTGCAAGGCACAATTCCTTTTGAGATAATTGCTGAACAGAAGATAACCATGTGGCTCTTCATCTATCATCTTATTACACCCTGTTTCATCTTCTGCCTGGCAGGTAAGATGACCTCCCATGTTAATTCATTTAACTAACTGTTGTCAGTTTTATGCATTTCAAGGTCATGCTATTTGTATGACTTTAATTTATGTGTGCAGATAAAATGAATTACTACTTGTGAATGATGAAGCTGTAAGGAAACATACTTACTACAATGGACGCCATAATCAAAAGCTTGAGAAAATAGAGATGTGGACTTTAAATTTGATTTTGTCTATTCTAATTATTTGTCTAGATTATAAAAATATATTGACTATCTATTTATGCACAGATGATCAACATGATGAGAAGAATGGAAATATGCCCACATGAAGAGGCACTAAACACAAAATTATGTTACATGGACACCATATAAAATTCATAAAATCAGCATCCTTCCAGCACAATATAGTGGTATTTTTCATAATACAGTGGGGCAATGCTGCATAAACTGACTTTAATTTGAAATTACAAATGGGAAAGCTTTTTATAGAGATGGGACCATGAACGTTAAAACTTTCAGGAGTAATATTTCTAATATCTGAAATTACAGAGATGTTTGTAACTGAAATTTTAGTCTCGTTCTAAGATGTGGAAGGAGCTCTTTTGGAAAGTAAAAATTCAGAATTAAAGTCTAGTTACTATCCAACTGTTCTGAAAAACTTTGAGATTTGCAAAGCCTGTTTCAAACTTCCATGGCAATTTAAATGAATGCTGTTTTTTTGTTGCTCTCAAGAATTAGATTGCCAGTGTAAGTGAGCTCTTCTTGCTTATGAAAGAAAATATTTTGCTTATGTACAGACTGCATGAACTGAGATCTGAGCATGTAAAAACCAGAATAATTAAATTGAGCTTACATGCTTCTTTATACACCACGAAATGCTACATCATGTGTTTTGTGGACATGAAAACGTTACTGCTTCAGCACATAAGCTTCCCATGAATACCAAGTGCAACTTTTCCCACTTGATTATGAGAGAAGTAAGAAAAAATCCAACCCTCAAACCTTAAATTATATATAGCTTGGATTTTCTCTGGAACACTAGGTTCAAAAATACATGTTATGAACTGAAGGCCAGAATCTACATTATTTAAAGCTTTTTACCACAACATATGGCATTATTCACAATTGCTAAAGAGAGATATGCATTTTCTTCTAAAATACAAAGTGGATGAATATACTTAATACCTGTTTACCTTGTATGCCATGTCCCTGCTTGGATCTTAGAAGACCATTTCATGCTACTGCAAAGTGTCTGACATTTGTAAATAAATAATCATAATGTGTTTTGTGATCATAATGCTCAGAAACCTGGAAGTGCCTTGTTTACCTTCCTGTCAGCCCAACAGAGATATTTTGGCTCATTCCCAGACCATCTTGTTTCTGAGCATGAGCTTTTCAGATATTAGTAGGTCCTCATTTCTGTGACATATTGAAAACAGTGTGAGATCTACTTCTAAATATCAAATGGTTTCTAGACTTGCAATACTGGTACGGAGCCTGATGACTTAGTGATAGTTAAGATAATGAATGAGTCCATGGCTCTTCTGTTCAGCATCCATTAGCATTCAAAGTTAATCTAGCCATGTGCTGTGTCAACAGATCTTTGTCCCTTTCTCGTGAAAATATGTAACAGGATACAACAATGTCAGTTAGATCGATACTGATAACAATGATACCAAATGACTGTCTCGAGCAGTCACCTTTGGCAATGTTAAATGCCAGGGAAATAGAGAGGTTTACAGGAAGCAGGAACAGAAAGAGAAGGAGAAGGCTCATTAGAAAAATAAAGATGCTAATTAAAATAATATTATATTGGTATGCAGTGGGAGGGACAGGATCTTAAGGTTTTCCACCTGTTTTAGCTTCTTCCTGACATTGACCTTTGGAAAACTTTTCACTGTGATTTGCTATTGATATTCATGTCACAATTTGTGGTGTTTTTAGAATCCAGTTGATTTTTATCCAGCAGAGGACTTGAACATGTGCTTAACATCACGTTCCTAAGTAAGCTTGTTGATTTGGCTCAACTTATGTGCTTAAATTTTGTGATGGATTGAGTTCCTGAAAGAATATGAAAGACCTTTAATGAACTTAAATCAATGCTGTCACATTATTATTTGCTTTAAGCAAACAGTATTACCATCTTCTTAAAGATGAAGTTAAAGATCTTAATATTTCCAGCAGAAGCTCTTGTAGCCATCTCTTAGTAAAACTGTTACCATCTTTCATTAAATTATATTTTCATTACAGTGGAATTATTAGGCATATATCCATTGAAAAACTACTGCTAACCTTCTTAAAATTATCTTCAAAATGAAATGGTTTATGCACAGACATTCTGAAAGGAAAATTCATAGTGTTTTGCCTTTTATTTTTAAAGCAAAATGGTCATTTTTTTGTTAAAGTATGCAATATGTAGGTCTTGAAGAGCTTTCAAATCTTTCTCCATTTATTTTTCAGCACTCCCTTCTCGTATGTGGAGAGTCGGTCATCTGGTCTTGGAGCTTGGGATTTTTGGAATTGAATGCATGTAGAGAAGTGTTTGCAGGATTAGGGCCTTCCAGAAGCCTGAGTGCCCTAAGTTCTGGTTAAGGGAACACTTGCTCCATTTTGTTTAATCAGCTGTTTCCCTTATTAAGATTCAATTACTTCTCTATTTTTTTGTGTTTTAATTTAAGGATTTAGTGAGGTTAAGGACACTTGAGAACAAATAAAGCAAATATACAAATGGGCATCCATTAAAAGTCTCTTGCACATGGTTCACAGTGTGTGAATCATTTGAGTGAAGTGATTTGATCTTATGTTTGACTTCCCATTAAATCTACTTTCCCAATGAATTGCCAGAGAACTATATATCCACCATTTCTGATAAATCACTTGAAATATATAACTTTTAAAAAAATTCATAAAGCATTAATAACTTTGTAAATAAGGAAGAAGTTAAAAGATTATTTTTACTCCTAAATGAATAATATTCCACAGCTCCTTCATGAAATATAGATTATAACTACTCTATAAGACAACATGAAAAGGTCTATCTTGTGAAAAAAGTAGAAAATGAAGACGTGCTTGAAATCAGTATATCAAATTAGAAAGTGAGAGTAAATTTATAACATTTTTGCTTATTCTCATACTTGCCATATGAAGACAGAATGAGGCACAAGTGTCCTAACGTGGTTTAATGACCTGTCTTTGAGAGACATCATTGAGAGACATCATTGAGACCAACTGTAAAATTACAGTATACTATTCCCTTTGGGAATTTTCTCTTTTCTTCTACTTTTCTGTATTCAGATTAGATGGAGAATTGATTATGCAAAATGTGAGAATGATTATATTGAAAAGACAGGTGGCAGTCTGTACAAATAGTTTAATTAAATAAATTTCAGGAATGATCCATTTCAGGTTCCCTACAAAATAACATCTCAGATCAGGTATAAAGTAACTCCCTGTGTACTTGTGACAACTGTCCATGAGCAGAAGAAAATAGATATGTGATTTAGGGTTGTTAAATGTTAACTGTGAAGTAATGTGTAATTATTAGTAGCTGCATCTACCTGTAAACATAGTGGCCTTTTTTTCCATTTTCCAAATTTTCTGCCATGTGATACAGGAGTACTGTTTAAGATCATCAGCTCTTTCCTTCTTAGTGTGTGTTCCCTGCGTGTGTGATACATATCAGCCTTAAGATTCCCAGTGCTGAAAGTAGAAACAAAAGTCAGAGGAAATGCGCTGTGCTAGGTTTGCTGTGCTGCAACTTGCTCCTTTAACCTGGTGTCCTGGAAAACAATGCACCAGAGGCCAATTCTCAGCAGCCAATTCTCAGCTCGTCGGTCCCTCATCAGTTGTGGGAGTGGGCTCTGCCATCATTGTACCCTCTCTCCTGAATCTTAACACTTGAAGAAATGGGAGATAAATTGCCATTAGCATTCCTGTTGTTGCTAGTGATGGTGCTACAGCTACCTCAGAAGGTTCAGCTCTAGGAGTAGGCTTGGGTTCTGGGTTCAGTGCCAGGAGTAGGCTTTGGCCAGTGGGCTCAGCTGAGAGACTCCAGGTCGTGTTGCAGAGCTACAGTTAGGTAAATCCAGATTCTCTTATGAGAAGATTAATCACGCTTTATTTTAACCATCTAAGGGTTAAGTATGTGATAGAGGTTTCAGCTTTCTCTGTAGTTGATGAAGAGAGAATAGGATATCCAAATTATCTGCTGGAAATGCTTGTCTGACCCCTCTAAAGAAATCCCATAGGTCTAGTTTGGACAAAATACCTAACTTTTAAAATTATGTGAGATAACTCCCACACTTAATGTCAAGAGTCTCACTTCGAATTTACAGTACACAAGAGAGTAGACTTAGTAGAAAGAAAAAAGAAAGAAGGAATTACTATTCTCACTATCACTTCATTGATTAAACTTCATCCCCTCTGTGTTATCTCATTAAGGTTTGAGATACTGGAGTGCTGCAAGCCCAGGTTATCTATAAGAAAAGCCTTTTAAAGCATTTTATCATAGAAACATAGAATCATTAAGGTTGAAGATCATCAAGTCCAACTGTCAACCCAACACCATCATGCCCACTAAACCATGTCCCTAAGCGCCTCATCTACACGTCTTTTAAATACTTCCAGGTATGGTGACTCAACCTCTTCCCTGGGCAGCCTGTTCCAAGGCCTGACCACTCTTCCAGTAAAGAATTTTTTCCTAATGTCCAATCTAAACCTCCCTTGGTGCAACTTGAGGCCATTTCCTCTTGTCCTATCGCTAGTTACTTGGCAGAAGAGACCAACCCCCACCTCGCTACAACCTCCTTTCAGGTAGTTGTAGAGCACGATAAGGTCTCCCCTCAGCCTCCTCTTCTCCAGGCTAAACAGTCCTAGTTCCTTCAGCCGCTCCTCATAAGACTTGTGCTCCAGGCCCTTCACCAGCT
>VZTQ01012391.1:79556-149402 GCA_013400755.1 Pelecanoides urinatrix | reverse complement strand
TTAACCAGGACTGCTGGTAAATGATGGAGAGTGGCTTGGCAAGCTCCTCCGCCAGCTCCCTCAGTACCCTCGGGTGGATCCCATCCGGCCCCGTAGACTTGTGAAGGTCCAGGTGGCATAGCAGGTCGTTAACTTCTTCCTCTTGGATTATGGGGGCTTTATCCTGCTCGCCATCCCTGTCTTCCAGCTTAGGGGGCTGAGTACCCTGAGGATAACTGCTCTGACTATTAAAGACTGAGGCAAAGAAGGCATTGAGTACCTCAGTCTTATCCGTGTCCTCAGTGGCAATGTTCCCTCCTGCATCCAATAAAGGATGGAGATTCTCCTTGGCTCTCTTTTTGTCATTAATATACTTGTAAAAGCATTTTTTGTTGTCTCTCACAACGGTGGCCAGGTTGCGTTCTAGCTGGGCTTTTGCCTTTCTAATTTCCTCTCTGCACGACCTAACAAGATCCCTGTAATAAATCCCTGAGATTTATGTTCCATGATTTTGTTATAAAACAACCCCTAAAAACATATGTAATATGTGAAATCTGCAGCTCAGAGAGAGAAAGACAAAAATAAACAATTAGGTTTTATTTAATTTTCCATACTGGAAAAAAATAAACCCAAGAACTGCTGTATTCTCCTGTGAACTAAAATAATTCACAAAGTCTTTAATAAACTATGTATTTTTAACTTTCCGTTCTGGTTGTGCTCACACATGCAGCAGTTCCCATAATTATAAGCAGCTTTGCTTCATGACATTATCTTTAATCTATGAGTAAAATCAATTTTCAAAATAAATTAGATGCATGTAAGGACTGAATTAGCTGATAATAAAATAAATTGACTTGTCTGAAAATGATTTGGATGACTGGTGTTGAAACAAGCAAACTAACCCTGCTCTTTCTCAAGAGAGGAATTATTTGCTCAGCGCTCTAACCCACTGAAATTGCTGTTTTGAGTTCAAGATTTTATATTGTCTATGGTCGTAACAGGTTAGCGTGGTTGCTTAATACTATGTAGCATGTAAATATTATATTTATGTTTAAAGATTTCCATTGCACTGAAGAGCAAGATGAGTGGTTGTGTGCAAATACGCTTGCGGCAATTTTTTCTTCGTTATTTCTTACTAACAAGAGGAAAGATCCAAGATGCAGGTAAAATACCAGAAGATAAAACTCAGATCTAATAAGAGGACTTTTAGTAAAATTAGAAAGTTCAACAAAAAGGTCCAAAAGTTGAAGATCTTTAGATATTAAAATTTAGATGTTAAAAAGAGAAATCTTCTAATTGTAAGCATTTTTAGACATAAAAATAAAAATCTTACTTAGAATCATAGAATTGTAGAATGGTTTGGGTTGGAAGGGACCTTTAAAGGTCATCTAGTCCAACACCCCTGCTGTAGGCAGGGACATCTTCAACTACATCAGGTTGCTCAGAGCCCCATCCAACCTGACCTTGAATGTTTCCAGGGATGGGGCTCTGAGCCTCTCCGGGCAACCTGTTTCACCACCCTCATTGTAGAAAATTTCTTCCTTATATCTAGTTTGAATCTACCCTCTTTTAGTTTAAAACCATTCCCCTTTATCCTATTGCAACAGGCCCTGCTAAAAAGTCTGTCCCCATCTTTCTTATAAGCCCCCTTTAAGTACTGAAGGGCCACAATAAGGTCACTACGAAGCCTTCTCTTCTCCAGGCTGCATAACCCCAGCTCTCTCAGCCTTTCTTCATAGCAGAGGTGTTCCATCCCTCTGACAGTTTTTGTGGCCCTCCTCTGGACTCGCTCCAACAGGTCCATGTCTTTCCTGTGCTGAGGACTCCAGAGTCCTCAGTTGGACTTTTCCTGAATTAAATATACACAGAGTTAGGATGCACTGAATAAGGCTTTTTATTGTGCCTTTCTTTTCCCTCTTCTGATGACATTTCTTGAGATGACTTGAAAATGACTGCCTCAGGTGGTTTCTGATTGTTATTTTCAGAAAACCTTTTGGTATCATCTTTTCTCTGTGTTGGATATTTTATATGATGATCTCTCACAAGCTTTTGCAGAGACATAAAGGTGTACTAATATAATTTTGTAGCTCATATGCAAGTAGTGGTAGGGCTTTCAGATATATCTATGTTACTTAGGCAGTGGTTCTTTCAAATGGTTCAGTTAATAAAATAACTTTTTTCCACGCAAAAGATGGAAGCCTATACCCCTGCTCCTGTTCCACCCTTTGCGCCGGTGCACAGATCTTCATCACTGAACAAATTCACCTCACTATACTGGCAGAAATCTGACCCAGAAAGCTGGAAATGAGTAGATTTCGACTGTCTTCAGCTTTAGCAGCTACCTTAGAAGTCAGACAAGCATGAGAGGTGTTGCAGAACTGCCTAGAGGGAGAATGACACAGCCCAGCTGGAGAGTATCGCTTGGAGAAGGGGTGACAGGGCCACCTTCAAACAGCTTCGGTTCTTGTACAGGAGCCATGATCTCATCAGCTGTATAGAGATTTTCTTGACCTTTGCAAAGACTTCCTAATACATTTTAGCAGTGTTGAAAAGTCTGACTCTCGTTTGGAGAACTCACTGAAGAATGCCTCAAATAATCAGAATTAGATGATAGCTTTTGCTCCAATTAAAAATATAAGTCACAAGAAACGTACCCAGAAAATAGGGCAGTAAAGGTGTTAGAGAGTGAAGTCCATCCTCTTGTCTAAAGCAGGACCAGAACAGATGAAATGTAGTTTTCTTCTCATCCCCAGTTTATCTAATGCATCCAATTTCCTTCTTCCTTTCCCTACTTTTACTTCTCCCCTTTTTCTTGTAGGTACAACTTCAATCAACTGATCTTTTTCCTTGTACTCTTAGTCTGCCCTTCCTCACTCTCCGAACTTAGTTGAAGAGGCATGGTATTTCATTGAGGCGTGAACATCTCTTGCTGATCTTTCCACAAACCCTTTCTCTTCTCTTTTCTTCCCCCTGTGCTGTGTACATATCACATGAGAGGTTTATTGGTTGCCACACCTGACATGCAGCCTGCGCGTCTTTTTCTGCTCAGCCAGACATCTGAAACTGGATTCATAATAGATTGCAGCAGAAGTGCCATTGTAAAGCATACTCGGTAGGTGTGAGAAACAGACATTCAACTCAGTATAATTAATAGTGCTGGCAGCATTAAAAATGCATGCTATGTAATGCCTAAGTGGTCTGTAACATCATTTGAGTCCTAACGTGGAAAGAGTCAGCTGCATACGATATGGCTATTTGATGCTAGAGGCCATTGTTATTCTGTATTCATATTTAAGAACCGCATAGAAACTTCTGTCAGGTTTGTGGCTCAGTCATTCGAGGCTCTGAGCAAATACGTGATTCTTTCCTTTTCAGTCTGAAATTGCTTCTTCTTTTGATCTAGCAATACATAGATCTTTCTTTACACAGTGTTGTGCTTTAAAATATCAAAGAAAGCAGACCATGTTTCAAAATCTCTGCCTTTCTTTCCAGTTGCTCTTATTTGCTTCTTTCAAAGGCTTCTCTTCTCATTACATGAATTAGTTTTTAAAAATGAAATTGCCTGATCGTACTTGTTGCATCATAACAGTGCCTTCTGGACCTGCTCTTGTCCCTGAGGGAAATGGCAATTTATTTTTTTCCCAAACTTGAGCTGGGAAGGGAACTTACTTTTTATCTGCTAGTGCTGTAATCCAGTGTCTGTCTATGAATATGGAATTTAGGAACAACAAAAAAGATATCTGCTTAAGGATTTTTTTTTTATATAGGTGATATTTTAATACTGACATAATGTACATTATTTAGTTATATACATAAATTCTTCCTTCTCTTGTAGGTTTTATAAAACTTGCCTAATTTAAATCTAAAATGTTTTAAAACAAAGGCAAGAATTTTAAGGGGACCAGTACAAAAGCGTAACTTGATTATGGACAATCTTGTTACATTGCCACTTTATGTCTTGATCTGTGAAGATTTTCTAAGCATTACAAGACACGTAGCAGATTTTTTGTGGGCAGTACAGATACTATTGCAAAATGTTAGGATTTTTCCATCCTTAACCATTGCTTTTGGAAATTTTTAAGCTAAAAAGATTGAATGGAAAGTGAACAGAAATGTGTTCTGGAAATAATGTAATTGTCAGCTGTGATCTCCAACGTTAGTTTTTCTTTGTCTGATGCAATAAAGATTCTTTCCAAATGTATAAAACAATTGCAGCGGATTAGGTCATAAGATAAGAAACACTTAATGTTTGGATAGTTGTTTTGCATCTGGACATATTTGATGAGAATTTGTTGGCCTCTGTAAAATAAGTTGGTCTCACTGCATTCCGAAATGGCATATCTTCAATTCATAATTATCTTCATTACATAATTGATGATGTCAGCGGAGAAGGCGGAGAAGGTAGTTTTACAGAAACATAGTTTAAATTACTTTCTTTCTCAGGCGGCAGGAATGAAGCAGGAGTCGGTGAAGGAAGGCCAGCACTTCTGTTATCCATCCTGCTCTGGTTTTGTTGATGCATATAAAACTGGATTTTGCAGGGCTCGCTATTTAGCCTTTGCATTTTGAACGCGGAAGGTATGATGTAAATTCATCTTCAGTTTGCCTACTAATTAAGAAGTGATTAATTTCAAACTCTGTTTTTCAGAGGAAGGAAACAAAGGTTATGGACCCGTTTTTGAGGAGCAACCCATTGACACCATCTACCCAGAAGAATCTTCAGATGGACAAGTTTCAATGAACTGCAGGGCTCGAGCAATTCCTTTTCCTACTTACAGGTAACGTCTCTTGTTTTGATTTTCAGGTCTTATGTATTTTACTTAGTGAGTGTTTCAGGTTGTGGTATTAAATGATTGACTCTTTTTAACAGGTTGATACAAAGTCTTCAAGGCAGGAAAAAATGGGGGGGATTTGCAATTTTTGAGTAAGAATCAACCTTGATTCAATCTGCCAAGTGTCTAGACAGTGTTGAAAGTAGTACATTCCTGTTGTGTTAAAAGTTCTCACCTTTTGAAAGGAATACTGATCCAGGTGCAAAACAAAAAAAAAAGCGACTTTTAAGAAATTATTAAGAAGCTGTCATTCTAGCTGAGGTTAAGGATGACGGAGGTTCAAGTCCTTGTTCTTCTTGATTCAGAACAGCTTTTTTATCTTGTTTTACTCTGAAAGAAGAAGGACTGGCTTTTAACTGGATATTCTACATCCTATGTTGCTTTTGTGTCCACCATATTGCGGAGAGATGTACATGAATGTATCAACTATGCTACTGCAGACATGAAAAACTTTTTTCTGGGAAAATGTTTCAACTAGTTTTGGTAGAGATTCATATGTGACCCCTTTCACAATAAATAAGTTATTAGCAGAGCAATTCTGTTTCACTGTGGGAACTTGGGGCAGCTGTATGGGTTTATTGGCTATTATCTGCTCATTATGTACAGAGGAATGTACTTAAGATTGTTGTTATTAAGACCATGACTAATTTACAACCTAGACATGGGCAGAAAACTACTGTCATCATACTAAGGGCAGATGCAGTTTCTTGACAGCAAGAGATCAATTTCATTAAATTATCCTATGATCCTGTGATCTGCCCCCAATACTCACTTATGCGTCTTCCTAAACTCTGGCTTCTAAGACAGTAAAAGCAGCTGAGTTTGCTGGCCCGTCTTTTAAATCTGTTACAATATTGTGGTCAACTATGGTATTCTTCCATCAAAACAGCTTAGCTAGTCTTTGTTGCCTCTTTTTTAAATATGCTTACAGGTTATCCACATATACAGAACCACCTGTGACTGAAGGATTTGAGGGGAAACTAGAACACCCCTTTTGAATGTGATCCCTGGCTCTAGTATCTTTATAAGTTTTTCTACATGGCATTTTGCTGTTGCACTTGTTTGCTCTCTCCATGCTTGGAAAGGACTGGAAATGGAGAGATCAGATACCCTTGATTCGGTACCCTTCTGATATATACTTACCCATCACTTCCAGTCTGTCCAGACTCCCCCATCCTGCCTGCAAGACTATGTAAACATATCATCTATAGAATGATTACATAAATTTTAGCGTTCTTCTTTATCTATCATGGGCTCTGCAAAATCTGAACTAGTAAAGTCACTCTGGAGGAATTGCCTCACACCACCAGAGCTCTTCTGTCTAGGAAGAGATCTGACAATTCTTGGTGGTAGCTGGTGTGATGATGATTGCAATACAGGATAAGGCCACTTTCCTTATCTCCTGACATCATTATTTTAGTCTACCTGAATATACTGTCTTCATTTCTTAACCTTCCAACAGTTCATGAGCCAAAATTCTCATGTTTCAGAGATAGATAAGTCCTTCCTGCCACTTTTGTTCTTTCTGACCATTCACCCTCTTAGTCTTTTAGAAATTCTTTATTTTCACTGTTTGTTAAGCATTCATCCACTTTCCTTTTTGTATCTGATGGTCCTTCACCCTTGCTAGAGTTCAAATACTCATTTGAGTTTCTAGGAATCTATTTTTTTTCCCCGGTCAGTGCTGGAGCCTTCAGCATTGCTATGAAAAGCAACGTACTTTCATGGGGACAAGATATGAGTCCTTTAGTCCCCAGTGCTGTCTGCAAATCATGGACCTCAGGTTACTGTGCTCCCAAAATGACCTTTTATGCAAATACACACTGGTGATTACCAGTGACCTTTTCTGTAGCCCTCCTATCATCTTTAGAGATTTCATAGGTCTATTGTGGTTCTAGCATTTTCCTTCTGTAGGCTTCCTTCAGATATAACCTCTTGTCTTGTTGCTAACTCATCTGTAGATATATTTATATGTATATTACTGCAGTTTTACAACTCAGCTGGAAGAAACTCAGACCAGCCTTGGAAAAAGAGTCGAGAGATAGAGAACTATACATTTTACATACACACCTTCCCAAGCTGCTAGGCAGTTCATAGGAAAAAAATACAAAGATTTGTTCCCAGCTCTGAAGAGAAACAACTTTTTTTAAATTCAGTACGTCCGATTGGGTGTCATAAGGCATCTTAGTCTGCATTTTCATGTATGAGAAACACTGTGCATGTGAGAAGTCCAGCTGAACCTGGTGAGAATGAAGTTACTCACAAACAGCTTTTGTGGAATGGAGGAGCTGCCATTTAAGAGGCAAGGTTTGAGCAAGCAGATTGCATGATTGCTTGATGTGCACTCTCTTGAATATCTTTGCTAAGGTTAATTTTTTATACTTTTTATACCCTGTTTTACAAATGAATATAAATAATACTGTGCTCAGAGAAAAAATTGATGATATATCATAGAAATATGATTGTGTTTTGATTTTTAAATTAATAAATTCACAAGAAAACAATTTTTTTTTTTAAATTTTTACTCCTCAGTTACACATTTTGTGAAATCTTTTCCTAATCTCTTTCATTGCAGCATATGCTGTCCTCGTGAGAGTTATTCCTAGGTATTTCTGAACAGGGGATTTATTATTTATAATACAGACATGTAGTATATCTCACAGGACTGAAATGATACCTCTAAAATCCTGTAGAACCTAAATGCTATTTATTGCATCTTGAAAATTCTGCCATTTCAGTATTTATTTTTAATGTGTTTTTTGTTAATACCACTTTTATTATTGTTTCTTTCTATGACAATTGCAATTTCAGCTTCCAAATGAGTGTTCTGTATATTTTGGTATATCTTCAATAAGGAAGGAACACATAGGGTATGCACTCTCACTTTCAAACACTAATGCCTATTTTTACCTTGTGACAAAAAATGATTTATACTGAAAGAATTTTATAATCTTGAAATGTATTTAAGCTGCATCTTTCCTATTTGTGCTCAGGAAACGTGCAGTTCCTTTCAAAGAAGGTTATGGGCTCCCCCTTGTGGACACAGTAGGAGATAGAAATAGAGCTCTACATCCTGAGTATTGGTTCCCACTCCTTGTTCTGTAACTTTGTTGAAATCAGTAGAAGCCAGTAAGGGCTAAGACCTGGTCCACCGAGTTCGATCGTAGTCCCTGAAGTGAAAGTTACAGTGACTCAGTGAACTGGCTGCAGGGTTTTACAGTAATTAGGTGGGAATGTCCAGCAATTTTTTAAATCTAGTAAGTAGATCTTAAAGCAGGCATGCCACTGTTTTTGCACAGACTTCACTGGCTCATTGGGCTTTACAAAACATTTTCATCCCCTACAGCAAGTTTGCAGAAAGCTTTTAAAAATTACATTAGTCTGTACTTTAAAGGTGCAGAGGGAGTATTTTTGTAGCCAGTTTGGCCTTAGATAACTAGTTGAGGATATGTTTATAATCCCAGTGCTTGGTCACTAGCTAGTTCACTTATGGCCAGCTCAAGCATCCTTTGCTGCATGGCCAGCAATCAGGTTTTAACCCATGTCACATCTCTGAGAAGGCGGAGGCAGACTGAGACTGTTATGTTTGAAAGACCTGTGGAGTTCAAATCTTCTTCTCTTGCTGAAGAAAAACTTATATAGAAGTATATTAATAACATCCTGTACAGTTTATCACAACTTATGAGTTATTTTTCGAATCGTATTTCTTACCAGGTTTGGTTTTTGGGACCAAATCTTACATCTGGCTTTTCTTTTTTAATAGGTGGAAACTCAACAACTGGGATATTGATTTAACAAAGGATCGCTACAGTATGGTGGGAGGCAGACTTGTTATCAATAATCCAGAGAAATCAAGGGATGCTGGAAAATATGTCTGTGTAGTGTCGAATATCTTTGGAACTGTCAGAAGCAGTGAAGCCACTCTGAGTTTTGGATGTAAGCCGATGTTTACGTCAAAACGTAGAAACATTACGGTTAGCTTGAAATGCCCAATGTTTTACACTGCAGTGTCTTCTGCTAACATGTGCTATAGTCAATTACTGTGTAAAAACAATCTTAAGTGCCTTAGTCTGCAGAGATCAACACAAAATAAGTTTTGTAAACATTTTATATTCTTAGCATTCAGCTGACATGACAACCTTCTCAGTGAATTATTATTAAATTATTGATTGAAGAGAGTCACGGAGCCAGATCTTGAGAAAATAATATCCAGACTCTTTTTAAATCATGGTAGGACCTAAGGGGAAATAGTCACAGAAGAAAGACACAAGTGGGGGCATATGTTGATGAGGCGCTGCTGCCATGCAAACACAACTGGGATGCCTTCAGGAGGAAGGCATGGCACTCAGTAGTAAGTGTGCTCCCTGATTCCTAGGCCACGATGAAGACCCTGCTGGGGGACGTTTCTGTCAGCTTCTGACAGTCATGCACGAGTGTTGTGAATGCATGCGTATGCACAGACCTACACTGTTGACAAATACATGCATTGTAAAGAACTGATGTACTATATGAAGGGTAATGTAAAATTTCACCAACTGACGGCAGAGTTTGGGATTTTTATTTTATTTTGCCTTAAGATGCTTTTTTCCCTGGATATATTTTTTCATCAGAGGACAAAAAAAAGAATCCACAAAAAAAGGAATCCACTCTTATCTGGTGACTGTTCACAAAGCCCTGTGTGCCCTTTAATCCTGACATTAAGTGCTTGGTGCCCCTCTTGTCTTTCAGCAGCCTCTGTGAGCAGAATTCACTCCTAAGTGTATAAGATCAGAGATTAAGTGAAAAGTTCTGTTTTCTGCTAGTGATTATAATAATGTGGGACCACATATCTCAAGAAAACTTAAGAGGCTATAAAGAGCTGATGGATTACATAATAGTTGATGTAGTCTTCGTCTGTATTTTACCCAGCGTAATTTCTAGCATGAATAGAGGGCCAGGTTGTTATTTCCTTCTAATGGAAATGACATCAAAATTCAGTTTACAGGACATTTATTTATACCTAGAGCAGGAATCAGTGGTGCCAATCCTGAACAACCAGTAGGATACAAGCTATGACAATAGCTGTAGCTACTTAAAATGAAACCAATACATATAATAGATGAAAAAAGTAGAATCAAAACAGTCTGAGGCATGTTTTCTGCCTACCAGCTCACAGATTGCATGAGCTGAACATTGATAGTTAGTGTATGGACATTTATACTGAACAGAACCCTAATATGTAAAATCTAATTATATACATGAATGTAGAGTAAAGAGCGAGGAATAGAAGTGAAAAGGTAGCTGGAAACTGATAAATACTTGCTAAAAAAATGCTACTGTCATTCCTCTTTACACTGCTATGTTTGCTCCCTCTCCTTTTTATGATCATCTATAAAAACCATTTCCTTCCACAATCACTGTTTCTAAAAAATTGGATATAGGGTTGCTAAAGTTAATATAGAAGATGTCTGACCTTTAGCATGTGCATAAATTGATTGAGAAATGGCAACAACAACCGTTTAGAAGAGTTCAAAAAAATCTCAACCAGCTATACATGAGCAAGACCTTTTATTTTTGTCTTACTGTCAAATTTGCTGAAATTATGGAACAAAAGCAACACTGTCTCATAACTTCAGGTCAATTAATCCATCTGAGAACACTGTCTTTAGTATAACTGGATCTTTTTAGATCCAGTGTTTTAAAACCCATTAAAATATTTTTTAGCTCTTCCACACATATTCCTGAGGGAAGGAATTTTATCCTGCAGGAATGTTTAGCGGCTTTTTGGTGTGTGCTGAGCAAAATCAGAAGCTGATATATTGTTCTATTTGCTGGGAAGCAGCGTCAGAACAGTAAAACACAATAATTTCATAGCAGACAAGAATGACAAGGAAGAGAAATTTCCATACTCACTAGATACTAACTGTATGCTTGTAGGAGTGCAGTGATTATGCTAATTCTTTCATTCTAGCTAAAAATTAATATCTTCCAATTAAGAGTTCATGGAATCATGCTTATTATAATTATTGAATAATGATCAGGTAGTGCTTATGCAAAGAAAACATCAAGACCCAATCAGAGTACAGAGCATTTGATAAGTGGGAAGAAGGTATACAACTACATCTCAATAATTGTATGATTTCCCTGCACCTGGCATAGACCATTCTATTTCAGTACTAACATAGTGTTTTACATATAGAAATTGTGTGTCCTATCCCATGTCTTTAGATTTGTGGTGACTGTCCTAGAGTTTCAAAGATTATTAAGAACACTAAAAATGTCTAGACTTAAAATGTAAATTGGAAATAGCTAACTTAAAAGCCAAATGTTAAATCATAGCCAAGTAATGGTAGAGCTAAAATACCAAATCTATATCAATTTTCATTAAACCCTACACTGCCCATATGCAAAACAGTATCAAATTAACAACAGATTTGTTCCAGATTGTAATTTTTTATTTTTTTATATTTCTGTAACAGATTTTAAATACTAATCTGTTCCAATGAAGGCAGAAATGAATAATAGTGGCAAGTTTAAACGATGATCAAAAGGTCTGCAACAAAGGAAATAGATGTTTTCAGGAAAGATCAGTCAGTATTTTGAAGATAGAAAATAGTTGTGTAGTTAGGTCCATGATGACAAATGGAATGGGCATATGTTCAGACTACTGCAGATATTATACGAATAGAGGTATTCCAAACTATGTGAAGAGCTTCCTTGGCTTCAATTACAAAACCTGTCCGGTCAAATAGCTAGTTCTTACTAAGTCAGTCTGATATACTTAATTTCTTTTTTATCAGAGTCCTCAAAATGGCCCATTACGATGACTACCATGTACTATCTAATAAAAAGATCCAGTCAGTCACTGGAAAGATTTATAGTATCTTCTGGTCTGCAAGAAAGACGAGTATTTCAGAAGCTGGGAGAGGTGTCTTTCCCTAGACTCTGACATAACCCTCCTAGAGGTTTTTTTCCATGCATTTGAAAAGCGTAATGACATTTTCTTCCTAGATTCTTGTAGTCATTCAGGTCTGACAGCTGTGGTTGGCCTTGAAGGAATCCTTTACCTTTACCACGTTTAGTAAATATAGCAGTTGTTACAAAGTTAAGGAATTAATTATTTTTAGATAATGCAGAGTGTCTACTGGATCTACCTAACTACACATTGCATTTTACAGCAGGGAATAGTCTCTGGTTTCTACTTGATTTTTTTTATGTAGCTTTGTCCTGTTTTTTTCTTTATTGTTTCTGGCTGTCTGCTCTTGAACTTAAGTTTTAGGTAAATCTCAGAGCCAGCCTTGGGAATTTAGTAGAACTGGGTAGCTGCCTGCCATTGAAGAAAGCTGAAGTAATCTGAATGAAGTTAGCTTAGGTAGTTTCTATGGTAGAATATTGCATTCAGAGGCTGTGCACTTGGCTATTACTGATGTACTGTTTACACCACAATAACATTTAGAGCAGAACTCCAGTCAGGGTCTCTATAATCTCACTGTGGTTGGTGACATGGAGAAGCTTCACAAGAGATGTTCCTTGCCTCAAGATGTTTATAGTTTAATTTCAGACTGGATACTCGAAATGAGATTGAAAAGAATAAGCAAAATGCAATTATTGACCTAGTTGAATTTACTCATGCAACTGTTGCCTTATCACTGCAGATACCATTACTGTTCTCCCACAGCTTGTGGGATGATATGTAGCTCCATGAAGGACTTATTTCTTTATTCTTTTACAACAGTCCCTCTACCCTGCTGCAGGGAAGTTGATTTAAAGAGAGTCAGCTAAGGTTTCTCCTGGGATCTGAGCCACTTCTGTCCCAAACCTCTGGCACAAAACATGTGTCTGAGCTAACTGCTTACCAGTCCTTGGCTGCTGGAGTTGTCAGGGCAGACAGCCAGGTCATTTCAGAGAAGCCACTTTAAGTTACAGTAAAGAACTAAAATTGCATTTTGGAGAAGCCAGTTGAAAAATAACCTAAAATCCTTTTTCTTTCTCTTCCTGGGATTCTTTCTTCAAATGTAGCTCACATGGCTACTCTTAGGGATACAATGTGCACCCTTTTTTTTGTGTGTGTTTGTGATGATGATGGCTAAAATACTGTAAAAAAATTAATTGCACTTGAGCTGAACAAAGTTAAAACGAACAAAACTGGCATTATGGGTCCACAGGTATCTATCTATCTGCCATATATTGTTGTATTTCTATATTAATCTCTACAGGGCTGAAAATAATAATAAAAAAAATACTGTCGTGAGAAAAACAGTTTTCCTCCCCCTGCTTTTTTTAAACTAGATCTGGATCCCTTTCCACCTGAGGAACGCTATGAGGTTAAAGTGCGAGAAGGTGTTGGAGCAGTGCTTCTTTGTGAGCCCCCTTACCACTACCCAGGTAATTCAGCTCCAAGTGTTTCATTTTCAACTGCTTAAGAGTAGAAGATAAACCAATATTTATTGTTAAAAGTTTCCTTTAAGTTTACATAAACAGTAACTTTTATGCAGCTTGAGAATCACTGTTCAGGTTAGGTTTCCATTTTGTATATATGCTTGTAGTTGACCACATGTAAAGGATATTGTTGAATTTGCAAATAGGTTTTGATAGTACAAATAAAATTACTCAAACTAATCTGGATAATAGAGGGTAGACTTGGCCTACCATTCAAAAGACCTGAGTACATGTCACTGTGTCGTCCCAGACTTTCTGCTGGCCTTGGACAGCGCTCAGCTTCATTCCACTTAATGAAGTCACCTCAACAGAAATGATCGTGGGGTCCTGTTAAAATCGTGGAACAGCAGTAGGCACCCCCAGAGGGTCAGAGATGAGGTGATTTATGCTCTGGAAGTGCCTTTTTTCTCATCATTAGCTACTGAAGAGCTCTGCAGGGATTATGCCTGTAACCTCAAGCATCTGCAGTTCCATCGTGAGGGGTGAATTTGGCTGTTAGTGTCTTTTACCTTGTAAAACGGGATAACATTCTAGTTTTCATACTCTGTGGCTAAGAGTTGGAAGGAACTGAAGAACTAAGGCATATTTCTAGTTAAAATATTCTCAGGTTTTGTCTAAATCACAAGAGTGGTGAGGGCTTCCCAGCTTCTCAGTTGTGTGAGGTCAAGACCTAGCTGCCCATCTCCTTCCACCCCACTCCAGTTCCTGTGGGAAGGCTGTGCCAAAGGGGAGCCGTGCACACGGTAGCTGGGTCCCCCGTAATCTATTCTCATGGCAACAGTACCCCAATGTTCAGTGTAGACAGGTTATTAGCTGGCTACTGAGACATGTATATTCTCTCTCACATAGCTGCCTCTCCCAAAGAAAAGATCTACAAGCTAGAAATCAGAGTGCAGTAATTTATATGTAGACAGTATTCCATGGCTTAAGTAGCTGATAGTATTGGTTTTTAATATTGACTAGAAAATATTTTCCTCCAGATGATCTCAGTTATCGCTGGCTTCTAAATGAATTCCCGGTATTCATTGCTTTGGACAAACGACGATTTGTGTCACAGACAAACGGCAACCTCTACATTGCAAATGTAGAAGCATCAGATAAGGGCAATTATTCGTGTTTTGTGTCCAGCCCTTCAATAACAAAGAGTGTATTCAGTAAATTTATTCCACTTATTCCACAGTCCGATCGTAAGTATTTCTTGGAAATACTATGTACATGCAGTGTCCTAACTGTTTGTATTTTAATTTTGCTCATTCACAACTACTTTCAACTCTGTGAGGAGAATTCTATGGTGAGTTATAATGGCTACTGCACAATGTTATTTAGTTTTTCAGATACAGAGGTCCAAATCATTCCCACCCACAGTGAAAACTCTGTGAAGGAAATCTCCCTGGATTCATTCACAAATTTCGTATCATCGAGAATAGAGTTCTCATCCCCAGAGTCCCCATCTCTTTTATGTGATAAGCACCTGTACTCATCCCAAAATCTTTACTATCTTTTCTGGTCTTGGCATTGGTTCAAAGGGGTATGACTGTAAAGCAGAAACTTTACGTAAAAGTTGATAAACAGATTCAGGAATTAATTTTTTTTTGCAGGAAATCCCCCATGAAAATGGAAAATCTTTTTCCTCTCTTGAAATTTCCTATCCAAGAGTGGCCTAAAGGCTTTGTCTTTCATGGCCAATCCCCCAAGACACCTATGTGGCTTTATGTCACTGGATTATTCTCTGCCATTTCTGCATGAAAACTGCATGTTTTTCAAATGGTAACCAAGTTCCCTTTTGCCACTTTAGACTGTCAGTCACTTGAATCTCATAAACTGATTATCAGGATTTCAGTGCCCCTTTTATCTGTTAAATTTCCCATATTACATTGAAATATGTGATTGAATTTGGTAATTACAAATCAGTGATCTTTGCCCAAATTTTCCATGGCCAATATCACACTGAGATCTTCATCTAGAAGACCTGCAAGAGGAGTCCTACAGGGATCACCAGTAGGTAGACTTGATTACATTTGCATCCCTGTGCCCTGATTAAGCTGTAGGTTTTCTGGCTTTCGCTCCTTATACCCTTACTAAGATAATATTAAGTTTAAATTCACAATAATTCAAAATATTCCATCCAGTAAAAGAATCTGTGGAAAACAGAGACTCAGGCTTTTGTTTACCCACATGCACAGTACATCATCACACTTCAAATGCAAGAAAATGAGTTTGTGTTAAAGCATTGTGCTGTAAAAACTGTTAGGCATTACCGTCCAGAGAAAGATAACTAGTTGCTGAGTAAAACAGTTCTGCTTTACTATTAAAAGTTCGGTACTAAGTCAGACTTCATGGATGGCCAGGCTATTTATTCACTGTAAAGAAGAATTTTGTCTGGAATTTTAAGAGCAGTTTTCTTGAACTGTGGAAGTTTTAATAGCTGTATTCGTTTCTGCCGTGCCTTTTCTGAGAATCTCTTTTTTCATGCTAGGTGCAAAAGTATATCCTGCTGATATCAAGGTGAAGTTCAAGGACACATATGCTCTCCTGGGGCAAAATGTGACACTGGAGTGTTTTGCTCTTGGGAAGTAAGTATGTTTTAAAGTTATTGTAGAGCACTGTTTGCTTTCATATTCCAGGGAATGAAAATACATGTTTCATCATCAAACACTTTTTTGTAGTCTGCGATGTAACAGCCAGTTCTTGAACGCGCTGATTTGTACTTTACTGTATCTTTTCAAGTCCGGTTCCTGAACTCCGATGGAGTAAATACCTTGAACCCATGCCAGCCACTGCTGAGATAAGCATGTCTGGTGCAGTTCTTAAGATCTTCAATATTCAGTATGAAGATGAAGGACTTTATGAATGTGAAGCTGAAAACTATAAAGGAAAAGATAAACATCAAGCAAGAGTTTATGTACAAGGTAGGTAGAACAATTTTATTCTTCATGATCTATGTTGCTTTTACTTATGCTGTAAGTTATCTGTGTTCTCATGCTTGATGTCAGTGCTGACTCATTGCATCATCCTGATGCACTGCTGTTGAAGTTAATAGAGCAAAATGAAAACTCATGCACTGAATGCCAGGCATAACATTTGTGTATTAATTGAACAACTACTCAATTTGTCTGGTTATGGTAGCTGTATATACACCTTGACAGCAATGTCTGTTAGTATTAATATAATTAGCATAATGGAAATTAAATACATTTTATTTAGTTCATTTGAAGTGAAAAAACAGCCAGGAAGAAAAAGAGACCGTTAGATTTGTTATGCTTTCTTGTTTCCTGATTTCATTTCTCTTTTCTAACTGTCTTAGCTCTTTTATTAGCTACAGTCAATTCTTTATTCCTTCAGCCTCTGTCGGTTCCCCTCATGCATTTGGTTAAATGAGGGAACCAAAAAATTGTATCATATTGCTCATAGTGGAATCATCCCAAGTAACCTGACTCCTTGACTGAGACTTATGCCACAAAACTGTGACATGAAAAGATCTTACGTAACATCTGAATTACGTTCAGAAGATTTGTCTCTTTTCATTGACTGTACAGAACATTTCCTGAGTTAAGATCCTCAGTTAAGTGCTTGAACTTCAGTGGGATAAATTCAAAATCAGTGTGGGAAGGTTGTTACTGGTTGTTATAGGTAAAGCTAATAAATAGATTTGTTTGTTTAGTGAAAGCGGAGACATTTTCTCAGTATTAACTTCTTAAATATCTTCTCTGGACCAAGAGAATATTTTTCTTGGAGACCTTTTCCGTACATAGATGATTTTGCACAATTTGCTGTAATTTCACTATCATTTTTATGGTGTTCCATAGGTCACTGTAAGCAGAAACATCTTATATCTTCGGACATTCATAAAGTACTATTTCAATTCCATATTTTCTTCTCATAAAAATTAGTTTGAAGTTATTTTGAGTCTATGTGGTAAGACAAAAATGTCTTCATTCTTTCTTGTGCTGGTGCATTGCTGAGTTATCATCATTACTTTGTGTGGCCTCTGAAGTATCATGGAAGAAGCAGTGGGATTAATAGTTTGTAATGCTAATTAAGTATGTATCTTCTATATTTACATCACGTTTTTTATTCTTCAGCCTCTCCTGAGTGGGTAGAACATATCAATGACACAGAGAAGGATATAGGCAGTGACCTATACTGGCCTTGTGTAGCTACAGGCAAGCCTATTCCAACAATTAGATGGTTGAAGAATGGTGCCTCGGTAAGTATATTGCCATAGTTAACGCAGGATTGATTGGTTAGCTGATGGAAATGATTTTTTGAAGCATGCATTATTAAAACATTAAAAGAAAATTAATTATAATGATACAAATATTTGCTGATTCCACTTGCATTAGGGATTAAAATCTATTTTTTAAAGTTTTATCTCAATCTTCTCTTTAGTTTTGAAATGCATTTTGTCAGGCTATTTAATATTCAGCTCTGAGTTATGAACTTGCCTTTTTACCACATGTTTGGGAAGTGGATATCCCTTTTTCTCTAGGCCTTTATAAGTAAATGCTATGTTCTTCTCCCTGGATAAAAAATGTCTATCAGCTTGTCTCTAAAAATAATCCTTTTTACTACATTAAACATGAACGTGTCTAAAAATGTAAGAAAAAATGGAGTCAGTAGAGACAAGAGAAGAAAGAATAATTTTTAGATGATCAGTGGTGTTCCTATATCATGTACTTTTTCGTATTTTTTCCAGCCACAGAATATTGAAAAATTCCATTATTTTTCAGTGATGTGAAGTTTAAATGAGTACCATTTGATAATTTAAGTTTATTGCACTGGATATTTTGTTTAAGCGAAGTAGATTTTCTGTCCAGGCATTTCAACAATGTATTTAATATCCATTGCTTATACTGTGTGATGAGCCATTAAAGAACAAAGAGAATAGAAGAGGGCACAATGTAACGCTGCATCTGGTGAGCTGTGGTGACACTGATCTTGGCAAACAAACAAAAAAGACAATGAGGCAGCATTGTTTTGGCTGCGTATCTTAAGAAAAATGTGGGAGGTTGGAGGGAGAACAGAGAGATCACCATCTGCCATATGGAGATGGCTTAAACCAGAAAAAACAATGCTGTTTTCTAGCTTCTGTAGTTATTACAAACAAGTAATTTAGCAAGTGAATTGCTTGACAGTCACCACTGAACTTGGCTTTCACTGACAAAATCTGCATACGGGATTGCAGAAAGTGGTGTGTAATTCTCCAGTAGTACACCAGAAGATTATGCTGTGCGTTAATATTATGAGATGATTTCCAAATGGAAAATAGCAAAAATATTTAAATTGCCTTGAGAATATAGCTTGTTTCTAAATCAGATAATTTTTAATTAGGTATTTCACTTAGTACAAAATAAAGATTACTTGTAGAAAATTTAATTCAAATGTTTTTCAGTAAAACAGTACAGGAAGTATGATTCCTTTAATCTATTCTTTTTTCAGATAAATAGTATTCTTTTAATCTTCCACTATTCCGTGCTCTCCAGTTGATTCAGATACAAAGTTGAAAGCTTTTCAGCTTCATTTTCACAAGAAAACAGCATTTATTAACATGATCTTTCAAAAACCGATTGACATCTATTTGTAATTTACAAAATATCTCACCACTATTTGTGCATATTTATACACAGTTTTTTAGAAATAGGTTAAGTACTTCATTTTGATTTATTAAATGTTCTTTTCATATTAAAACAAAGTAATGGAAAATAGTTTATACTACCTCCCAGGGAATCTTCTGAAAAACTACCTCATTGTGACTTGTTTTGACCTTTCACTGTTGTAAAACAATGTACATACAATATAACATACTGAACACACGAGCATGGCGAAACAAAGCTTATGTCCATAAATCGAATTTAATTTCTTGTTTCGTATTTCTGTATCAGTAGTGTTTGCATTGGTATGGTAACAGTGGACTGAAGAATAGATGTGTGTAGTGCCACTCAGCTATGAATTTTCCAGAAAAATATCAACACTGAATCTTTCTCTAAAAAAAGGAGCTGAACACATTGTCACAAAGACTGAAATGTAACACGGATAAAATAAAATCTCATCGGTGCCTGAATGTTGTGTGAGGGACTCTCTTCTGAACATAGTCACTAAAAAAAAAAAAAAAAAAGAAAAAATGTGGATGGGTGTGAAGTCTTCAACATATGTGGTCTATATGAATATCTTGTTGTTTTATTGATTCTGTGTTTTAGTTCCGGAAAGGTGAACTAAGAATGCAAAGTCTGAGCTTTGATGATGCCGGCATGTACCAATGTATAGCAGAAAACACGCATGGAATTATTTATGCAAATGCTGAACTGAAGATTGTGGGTCAGTGGGATTATTTGCTCTATTTACTATTTCAGGTTTGAGTAAGATAGCTGTCCTATTTGCAAGCATTGTTTGGTAACAGATTCCTGTGACGATAAAGCTAAGAACCCTCACTGAAACTAGGTGAGGTGAGGTTTATTTGAGCTCCCTAGCTGGGTTTTGGCAACGACTTGAGGAATCAAGTTACTAATTTATGGGGAATGTTTTCTGTATTATTTCTGATGTTTGCTTGCTGCTGTTACCCCTCAGAGGAACTGGTAGTGCAGAAATTATATGAAGCATGAAGAGTTGCTGACTACCTTCTCAAGCTTGCAAAACTGGCTGAGAAGTGTTTTCTTTGTTGCTCACCTATGCTCACTCCTCTGTGGGGCAGAATCTGCTTATTTAGAAACCACATTGTCAGTCACCATGTCTTTGAAGCTTTTCCTCTTCACTCTCCCCTTTGCTTTTGCCTTCTACAACCCTTTCAGACCACCTGCAATGTTTGTGTGCACTATAGCTGTCCCATTGGATGACTGGATATAGATATGAATCCTTTGTGTTTTCTTAAGGAGTTGAAAGTTTGCCTTTCAGTTCCAGAGTGCTCAGGCCTAAAACAATTCCTGACATTTTTACTGATGTCATTAGAGCAGGTGTACTGGCTGTATGACATGGCTTTCCTAGGAGATTTCCCTAGTTAGGGGAACCAGTTGCCTAGTTCCTAAGCAGTAGTTATCATGGGTTCTTTCCGTCTCACACTTGCCTTCAGACTTTCCCCAGAGCTAAACTATTCTCGACTTCCCCAACCCATTGGGGAAGTCCTTCACTATTCTTCCATTACTATGTACTCATAGTACATAGAAATGAGCACTTTCTGCATGCACATTTTCAAAATTCAGTGTCAGTAAGATGTGGATGTCTATCAGAGTTTTTCTCTGTACTGCTGTAATTAATTAATAGCCCTGTTTCCTCAAGCTGTGCACACACTTGCTGGCATGATTAACAATGATGGTATGCTGAGGTGCAAAATAATTAAAAGAATTTTTTCTTTTATTTGGTTAAAAATAAAGAGGAAATTAGTAAGCAGAGGTCTGACCTCAGATACATAAGTGTGGTGCTTGCTACAGTCATGTCTCATTACTCTTGTACATCTGAGAGTGCACCTAAGGCCAGTCGGCCAAACAGAAAACTACAAAGAGGAAGAAAGGCACAACCTTAAAGTGGCTGGAGGGGGCTTAAAACCACTGAAAAGTAAACCTAACTCTTATTTGAAAGTATGATTGAGTGAGCAACTTTTTACAGAAGTTGGGCTCTAAGAATCTAAATTTTCATAGGACTGATCAAAAGGCCTTTGAAAGGGAAGAACTTGCTATTGATTTCCAGAGACTTTGATCTTGTTAGATTAAAATTAGATGGAGATTTAGAAATCAATAGAAATAAACCTCTGGTGTAACACAGCATAGAACTACATAATGATTTTTTTCTGTTTCCTTTAGGTCATCATCTACTTCTCACCACATCTCTGTATCGTTAATATTTTTCTCACTGGTCTGAATAATGGACACTTGTATACAATTCTATAGTTCTGTCATTTACCTTCATGTTGCAAACAAACTGTATTCTGCAGAAAAAACATTAACAGCAGTACTTGTGTTAATTTTTGCTTTCAGCTTCACCTCCTACTTTTGAACTGAACCCTATGAAGAAGAAAATCCTAGCAGCTAAAGGGGGCCGTGTAATCATTGAATGCAAGCCTAAAGCTGCTCCTAAGCCAAAATTCTTGTGGAGCAAAGGAACAGAATTGCTTGTAAATGGGAGCCGGTTAGTATTGACTGTTAGTGGACACTGTGAATCATAAAAATTCTGCCTTATGTTTCTATTTATCCTGTAGGCTAGTTCTCACTTTTGCAGATTTTAGGGGCAGGAGAATGTGTAATTTCAGGAAAATGATATGCCAAGATGTTACTAGCAGTGTGGCTCCAAATAGCTAGCAGGGTATCCAACTTTAACCAGTCTGTTTGGTGCTGTTCACATTTCAGAATTGAATTGAATCACAAAACTGTGAAAAAGATATTTGAATGACTACAAATGAATAAAAGTACACTCTCTTGCTCCAGCAATGTGAGGCATCTATTCATGCCACAGTCTATTTAAAAGTTTTTTACTATAGGAGTATTTATAAATGCAGTAGTTAGATGTGAGCTTCCAACAGATGTTTGTGGTTTGTCCTTTCACTTACTACAATTCTGCTGGAAGTATTGCTTTCTAATATAAAAACCTAATTTCTCTTGATGTATTTTTTGCACTTTCAACAGTATACGTATCTGGGATGATGGGAGCCTGGAAATTATCAATATCACAAAGCTGGATGAAGGTCGCTACACCTGTTTTGCAGAAAATAACCGAGGAAAAGCTAATAGCACTGGTGTTCTAGAAATGACAGGTAAACCTCTAAATTGCATTAGTTTGTTTCAGGGAGAATCCCTTAATTCAAAATCACTAATTTTTGTTCCAGCATTGCACTACTTTTGTAAGCCATTTTATATCTTTTCTTTCTAATTTAATTGCTCATTAAACAATGGATTGATTGATATTGCTCAGTAGAAATCGGGTATGTTTGCACAGTTCTGAGACTGTATCTCCATTTTCAGGGTTGATTTTTCCATAAGAGATTATTGAATCTGATCTGTTAAATTGACACATTTTAATGCATTCATTCAATTTGGTAACTTAGCGCTCAGGCTAAGGTATAGTTCTGGGGCCATGACTCAAACAGAGAAATGGGACTCATACTGACCTNTTTCTTTCTTTTTTCCTTTTCTTTTTTTCTTTTTTTTTTCTTTTTTCTTTTTTTTCTTTTTTTTTCTTTTCGTAGGGTAAGCAAGTTTGAGAGAGCATTGCAGTTAAAGAAACATGCATTAAATTTGTGATATAGGGGCATATAGCCATATGATTGCACTACTAAATTCCCTTCCTGTATGGGTATTAGTATTTACTGATTGAGTACTGATATCCTTAATTTTTTATTTTAAATCTGATGTCAAATAAATAAATAGCTGTAGAATACAGACAGGAAAGATGGCGTTCATGAACAGCTATGTCTATCAAGTATTACTGATAGTAGAAGAGTCATTTATCAAATACATTTTTTAATGTCTGTTCCAGAAATCATGCTGGATGTGACATCTCAATGCCACAATATTGATGAACTAATGTAAGAATTAATCTGTATCATCAGATCATATGAAAGCATTTTTCTGGCTGATTTATACCAAATTTGTGGTACCAAATGAATTGTAAGACTTTATTTTGATTAATCAGATTTGTTTAATGTTTGCAGTTACTTTTTATCATCTTCTGCAGTTTTATATGTCTTAATATTACCCTCAGGCATTTCATTATTTTGAAAGGTTATGTAAATAAATTTCCAGCCCCTTAATAGTTATATCACACCTTCTAAAATCAGGAAGAACATTTGCATACTAAATTTGCACAGTGAAACACTTAAACCATGTGTTTATAAGCCTTATAAACTAGGTATAAAGAATTTTAAAATTTTGGAGAATTCTGTTCTGATTCATCTAAAAAGGAAAACCAAAAGACTAAGACATCTCTCTTGCATCACAGTGGAAGCAGAAGGGTCAGATGACATATTTCAAAATTATTTTCACATTGTGGACAATGATGAGGGTTGACGAAGAATGCTTTGAAAATAGTATTCCCAAGCACATTGTGTGGCCCATAAAACTTCTCAGACATTGCATATGACTATAGGAAATTAAAAAGTTGAATCTGAAGCTGACAGGCACTGCAAAGTCTGATGGTTTTTCCCACACGCTGTTTGTTCACTGCCACTGGACCACTCTTTCAGCAACTTCTTAGACTGGTAGAGTACTTTATGTAAACATTTAGAAAATCACTGATGGTAGAACCAAATGCTGAAGGTGCAGGCACAGTGCTAGAATGGAGCAGGTATCCTAAGCATGTGTCTGTAACTAGGACTTTAGAGATCAGATGTTAACAGGTTGCTCCAATGCACTATGAGATACTCCATTCTGCAAAAGCCAGTAGTTGTGCCATTCTCAGTCTCAGTATTAAGCAGGTTTTAGATTATTAGGATAGGATCCGGGGGAAGGTTTCTCTCCAAGGCAGATGGACAAGAAATGTTGGCTTTATTGAGGAATTTTTGCTGTTCTGTGTGTGGTGGGGTGTATTATGCTCCTTGGAGCATGCTCAAACCTAAGTCTTAACTAGTAGCAATAGCTCTTTTCTTATGGCTATGTCTTCCAGGTTTTGGTACCCTACTCCGACTCTCATATTGGTGGGAAAGATATTATATGTCATGGCATGAGGGAGATACTCTGTGGCTTTTTGTTTTACAATAATACTTGAAAGAAAGGGAACAGGTCTCAGTTATCCAGTGAGTCCCTTCCAGAACGGTGTTGCTAATTTGCTGTATGAGTTTGGTGCGTGTACCAAGATCTCTAGCAAGTGTCATGAGATCTCTGCCTTTTTTTGTTGCTGTAATAATAAGAGGCATTGGTGGGGGTTATACAGCTTTCTTCCTTTTGTTGTATTATTTTCTCTTCCTTTCCACATGTAGCTATTTGCATAATTTGTTATGCATCCCTTATATTATTTCTCAGTACATAAATTAAGATCTCAGTCCCAGCAATGCTCTAATGGAAATCTGAGTCAGCCTGACAACTGAATAGAACTTTCCACTAGTTAAAGAGACAGGTTTCAAAACATAAGAAATATTATAATTAAAACAAGAAATGCAACACAAGTCACATAAGTTTCATCATCTGTCTTCTTTCTGCCTGAGATATAGTGAATGAATAAAAATAGCTTTACATATTCAGTAATGTGATTCAGAGACTGAAACATAGCCATTTTCAAAGGACAGCTAAATAGAAGTTAGGCATTTCAGTTGTAGAAGTTTTCCTTTGTTCTCTTTAATTTGGTCCTTTGAAATGTAGCTGTATTAATAACATGTAAACTAGAGTTTGAGGGAGTGGTTTAATGTATAATCAAACAGTTATGGAGCTAAGCTTACATTTGGATAAACATTTATTTATTGGAATTTTCCATGTTTGCTGTTAACTTCACAGAAGCTACAAGGATTACTTTAGCTCCGTTGAATGTTGATGTCACCGTTGGAGAGAATGCTACCATGCAATGCATTGCATCCCATGATCCCACATTAGACCTGACATTTATTTGGTCTCTAAATGGCTTTGTAATAGATTTTGAGAAAGAGCACGAACATTATGAAAGGAATGTTATGGTAAGATACTATAGATCCTTATTTAATAAGTGAAAGCCTAGTTTTCTTTATTGTGAATAACTGTCTTTTCTGTTTTACTTTTTCTAGTCTGTTGGTTCAGGTCTAGAAAAATGCAGTAGGCTTAGAACATAAAACACAATTACAATTTAGACACCTTGCAGACATGTAGACACTTGCAGGTAGATATCTGAAGTCAGATATCTAAATTGACTTAAGTATTTTGGTACCTCAGTTAAATCCCACTCTGATTAATAGTGAATATAGCTGGTAAGTAGGTAGCCTGATCGTAAACAGGGTGCAAATTATCTCCAAAAAGTGTGCATATGCATTCACTTTTATTTACCCATGTTTTTCTCATCAACATTTCTGGAATTTGGCACAAGACTGGGCCAGATGGTGGGTAGGAGTCCAACAGTCTGTAAACACTGAGCAAGAAGAGTCTGTGTGAAGGCTAAACAAGTTAATACAAAGACACTCATTTTGGCACATAAAAAGAGGAATCATAGATCTTTCATGTTTGATTATCTTTTTACAGTCTTCTATCAGGCTTATTCAAAATTAATACCTCGAGTAGAAATCCCTTCTGGTTATGTCTAATCACATGCTAATTTACCCAATATTCAACAAAAACCTCAGAGTGGTTGCCCCCATGTGTATATATTTATTCTGTTGTTCTGGGTTTAAATGATAGAAAAATCCTGAAATTTAGATACCTTTTTTGGTGCTCCCAAGAGGAGCTGCGGATGTGGAGAGAAAAGGTTGCTAATGGTGCCTGTAGTGTCTGGGAACACCAGCGACCGTGTTCAGTTTCAGCTCCGTGTTCAAAATGATGTACCATATAACAGTGCCTTCTGCAGAGTCTTTTTCCTAGGCTGGCAATATTATTTGATTTTCTATGGACCAAGAGATTCTTTTTCTCTCTTTCTTTTTCAATGTCTGTTTATCTCCATGTGAGAAGATGTTTCAAGCATAACTACTCTAGTCTGATTTGGAACAAACCAGTCCTTTGAGGAGTCAGAGTTGCCTCAACCTGCTCATTTGCTGCATTGTAAACGTCCCTAAGAAGTCACTGCTCTCTTTCAGTGAGAGAACAAGTCCTTGTCCAACAAGCTAGTATAAGTATGCTAAGATCAGCTGAAAAACATTAAAACACAAAGACAAAGCCCTTTCTGCAGTTAACCTCCCAAAAGGCTGTGTCCAAACCTTAGTAGCAGGGTACTAAGCAGTTCGCAGTATATTTTGTGTTGCCTCAGGAATTACAAAATCTGTCCATCTACACTAGTACACTAGCGTCATTCAAAACATTTCCTGCATGTGGCTATTAAGCCACACTTCTGATAGGTTTATATTTACACTTTGGTACTACTCAGTGCATAGGAGTACCTTGAAAAAGCTTGAATCGCCTCATGGCATTAATTTGTCCTTAGATAAAGTCTGGGATGAGTCTGAGTGTCAGTCAACATAAGAGCTTAAGAGTAAAGCCCCATTAAATGTATTCCTTGTAAAAGAGCAAATATAACCACTCTGGTTTTGTCAAATTTTATTTAGTTGATTGCTTTTAGCTACCTGACAGAAGTCATACAAAGAAATTGTGTTCCATGAAACAGAAAATCAGGCTGCAAGTGTTGATGAATCAGTGATTTTGGTGTGGAAGGTAGGTAAAAATGCCTTTACCAGAGGACTTTGTAATGCAAGACCGTGTAATGCAAGAGAAAGGAACCTGAACTTTCTCCATCTGTTGGTCATATGTTGAACAAAAGTTTTTATATCATTGACATACAGTTTTGGGTTTTCCTCTTAATAATGAAAATAGAAGGAAATTGGATTTTTTTTCTCTTAGGGGAAATTAATTCTGAAATGTAATCCCAATTTTAGGGCACTTTCTAGCAAAGCGCTTCAAGTGAACAAATCTGGGGTCAAATAAGGGCCTCAGCAAGTGTGTAAGGTGTAATTCTCTGTGAAGATTGATTTAATATTTAGGTATCCAGCCACCTATTACATCTTCTGGATAGCTAGCGGTCCTGGGTCTCCTGATCCCAAATTGTGATTAACTTTTACAGACCTTATGTGGTCTGCAGAAAGAAGGAGGTGGTTCACTTCATGTGGGTGTTGAATCCTGTGCTGGAAGATTTCCTCTTTCAATAGATTATAGAGATGGATACTCCATAGGATGCAGAAGTAGCTGAAGAGTGACTAACTATTAATTCACTTAGCCAGTTAAAGTTAAGTAGGTTAGATCCAAACATCAATTAATTTATTTTTCAGTGTGTAACTCCATCTTCCTGAAGGATGTTTCTTGGTTTGTGGTGTTCCTTTTGCACTTGAGCGATACTGATAGAAATTATTTTAGCAGGGGCAGCTTCTTGTTTTGGATTCCTAAGCCTTTTTTCTGGGCTTTCAAATGCAAAGCAAGTGCAGATAATCTCTGTTCCTCTTCCACGCGGAGCTCGGCCTTAACCACTCAAGACAGAGGGGACAGTAGGATTGCGTTCGAAGTCTGAAACTGTGATTTATAGTTATTCGGTGATTCAGCACTTAAGTAATAACAAATGCAGAATTTTAAAGAAATTCAACTAATCCAATACAAAGGTTTATATAGAATGTAATTAAGAGGAATATGCACTTTCAGTATTTCTGCTTCATTCATGTATTATCGTATTCTTACATTAAAGTTTTTTTTCCTTGCTGTGTAAGCAAAGGGTTTTTCTCCTGCCTACTGCTTCCATCTCCAGCAGTTCTCAGCTCAAGTCACTGGGTGGCAGGTTTGCTCAGGCTTTCTCGGATGCAAAGGGGTGAGCTGTTGTGCATTTGACAGCAGCAGCCCTGGCTGCTGGGCTTTAAGCAGTGGAGTCCCGTGCTGCCACCCAACAAACATAAAAGAAAAAAGTATTCCATCATGAATATTAAAATTACAGGATATGTGATGCATGCTCTCTGTGCTATAATTTCCTGTTGATGAAGGATCCTCATCTGTCTTCCTGATAATATCTCTATTAATTTATGTGACAATACAGATCAACATGCTGAAACTTGATACAGCCACAGTATTTCAGTTCTCAAAATAATACTAATATTGTTGTCACATACACATAATGGAATGCTAATGAAATTCATGTGAATACCTGCATAAGTCTTCTTTCTTTAAATGGAAGCTTTGTATCTCCATTATTTGCTGAAGGCAAAACTAATTTGCATTACATTAGTACTAAAACTCATTTATCAAAAGAACATTTGTCAGTGCTGTTTTGATTTCCTATGACAGTGATATTTAAAATGAAAAAAAAAAATTAATTGGTTAGCTTTAGAAGAGTCAAATGGAGTCTTTGAAATCTTACTATCAAATTGATTGCTTTTGACTTTATGTATGGTTGTTTCTCTGATGTTTGATCAAGGAACTAAACATTAACACGTTCTTTCAAGTCCCATAGAGATATAGCACTTCAAGTAATCTGGAAAACTCTAATGTTCAGTCATTTGTAATTTGTGGATCTGCTTTTTGTCGTGCGTATTTGAAGATTGAAAAGCTTGCTTTTAATATATATTTAAAAAATATACACTATCCAAACAAGGATATTCTTTTACATTTATTACAAAAGATTATTTTTAATATGTGAAGGTGTGTAACTCTTTTTTTTATACTTTTGGAGCCACACTAGTCCATTCGTATGGATAGTCAGGAAGAGGAACTCCGTAATTTAACTGATTCAAGTCAGAAACTTGTACATACACTTAGGAAGAGTCCAAATGTAGGCTATAGTAGTCTTAGTCACATATAGACATGCATATATTTTAAAATACTTTCCATACCATCAATGTTCCTGTGTTTGCTACATTGTTTATTAGTTGTCTTAAACAATTAAGTGAACCTGAAAGCCTGATATTTTTCTCACCATTTTATCTTTAATAAATTAAATTAAATTGCCATACAAGTGTTCAGCAACTTGGCCTGCTCACAAATAACTGTCTTTTGTAAGAATTGAAAGAAAGAGGAAGTGGTGGTGGAAAAACAAATAAGGCCGGACAGTAAGCTTTGTCATAGAGACAATTGACTTGTTGCTTGCTCAAGTTTTCTCATATTGGCAGTGAGATTATCAAAAGAACATAAGGAAAAACTGTATTTGGATACCTGAGACCCTTTCATGCCTACCAAAATTCAGGCTTGTATCACTATCATGTAATAATCTGGATTATTTAAAGTACCTTACTGAATTGGCTTGTAAGTTCTATTCTTGGCATCTAGTGTGTTTTTCACATCCCGCAGAAGGTACTATCCTAATTTTTACATCAGATAGCTTCAAGACTTCATGCTGCTTTGTGATCATAATTTATCAAAAAAAGCATTCCATGGAGCCCCACTCGAGATGTTGAGTGCCTTTCTCCTCTGCAAAACCAAAATAAAACCAGAAAAAAGCAGAATTCCAAAATGGTAGGTGCAAAATTGGAGTGACCAAGACTATTTATAAGAGAAACTTGCAGCTTGTTGCTTTATTTTTTTTTAAGATAAACAATATTTTTTTAAATTGTGAGAATTTTAGAATTACCTTAAAAATTTTTTGCATGTCAAAGATTCTTGGTTTCTATTGTTTGGTACTTGAGTTTTGTTAGGAAATTTACATCTTGCATTTAAAAAATACTGAATAGTAGAAAGCAATCATTCCATTCCTATTGTAAAAGGAGAAGAATCAAAGGTGCATGCCCTCAAACTCTCTGCTGAACTTCTCAGTGATAGAACTAAGATGATTAACAGTTTGAAGCATCTGACATATGAGGAGAGCCCAAGGGAGCTGGGATTATTAAGCCTCCAGAAGAGAAAGCTCTGGAGGATCTTGTCAACATGTATAAATACCTGGTGAGAGGGAACTAAGGAAGATGGAGCCAGACTGTTCTCATTAGCACCCAGTGAGTGGACAAGAGGTGACAGACAGCAACTGAAAAACAAGAAATTCCAATTAAACAGAAGGAAAACTTGTTCATTGTGAAGGTGGTCAGACATTGAAACAGGTTGCCTGGAGAGGCTATGGAGTCTCCATCCATCAAGTTATTAAAAATATTTGAACTGAAGAAGGCCCTGAGCAACCCATTCCAGTCAACCCTGCTTTGAGCTGGGAGGTTGGACAAGGCACACCCAGAGATCCCTTCTGACTTCAACTATTGTGTGATTCTGTAATGTTTTAATATAGTTGTGTAAAAAAATACAGTTAAATGAAGCATATCAAAGATGGTATTGAGTGTTGAAAGAAGATGGCAGCAATATTTTGCTCAGCCAATACATTTATATGCTGGTGCACAGTTATTTGTCTAGTGGGATATGGGCACCTTTCACCACAAGCAGAAGCTCCAGTGTTTGAAATAAGGAGTTAAGGTATTGGACCAAAGCTTGGTACGAGCAAGAATGAGGTCATTTTAGAAAGCGTATAATGGAAATATATGCTTTGTTCTTTCTAATTTCCATCAAAATAGGAATTTTAACACTCTGAGAGTTGGCAAATAATGTAATTTTAACATTTAGGAATTACTTACCTTACCAGCAGCTTTAATGATGGAATTTTTTTACAGAATTGGTAGGGAATCTTTCCTGGGGAGTTCACAGGAGAAGAAAGGTGTCTTTACTGATGCTGGACATTGCATAGCATTGACACAACTAAAAAGCTCTCAGAATGAGGAGTGTAGTTCAAGATGGTGCTGACACACCTCAGTGTCATGACTGCTACCAGCAGCAATTAAGACCTGCTGAATCCATGGTGTGCTTTGCAGTGTTCATAGGTTCAGGGACGTGGCACAAAGGCAACCAAACACGTTCAGCACAGAACTTGCAGGGCTCGTAGCTCAGGCTCTATTCAGCTTTGAAGTCGCTTCTGAATTTAAGCTGTCTGTGTATAACTTGTTCTGGTGTCCCTGCAACCATCATACAGTTAACCTTCAATAGTGTGGACTTCCCTGTATTCTCAAAAGCTTTTTTTTCGTTATGCAAATATTATTCATCTTACTTTATCCCTCTCCAAAGTACAGAAAACGTTGCAGTCTTCTAGGACCACTTTCATAATATTCTGGAGATGGATGGCCAGGCAGTTACTTTACATTAAAGTAAATCACACATGGAAGGACCTGTTTTCTTCGCTTTCACTGTAAAAGGTGGTTAGTTTAGATAACAAAATCCACGCTCCATATGTCTAAAATAGGTGAGATGATGAATTCTAGATTGGAGACAGCATTTGCCAAAAAGGAAAGTTCTCCAAAACAGCTGTTTTTTGTAAACCACAGAGAATAAGTTGGACTATAAAAATTCTATTAGAGGAGTATAGCTTAATACCTGCTTGGTTTTTGTCAACTATTATAAATTGCAGTTCCTTGGCTGGATATGGCAGACAAAGGTGTTTTACTGCATGCTCCTTCTTCAACATATTACTGAGTAGTCACTTAGTTTTATCATATAAATCTCTCCTTGCACATTCCACAGTTTTCTGCAGCAGAAAAGATACAAAGATTTTAATTTTAATTTTTCTTCCCTGCTTCCCCTGGTAATCCTCCTTGCAGAGTGTGGAGTCTAGCTACAACTATATGACAGGTAATCAATAGAAACTTCAGGAGAACTGAAGAATTAGAGAAAAATGTTTAGATAGGAAAGCTCAGTTACCCACTGACGAGTAAGAAGAGGCTGTGTATGGATTGGAACACAACCTGGGAGACAGCATCATAGTGAGCTCATGCAGTACAGTTTGTTGAGGGGTCAGGTGATTGTTCATGAAGCATGGCCAAGCAAATCAGCTGAGCTACTGCTTTTTCTGAAAAAGAGTTGCAGGACTCTCCAAAGGCACTGTCTCAATACCTTGCTTTCAGTGCCTTGGTGTATTAGGGAGATGCTTTAGACATGAGTGAGTTGGAAGTCACATATTTTGGCTAGGTTTGGGGTAAAATTTAGAGGCTAGGGCCTAACAGTAATGTAGTGAGCATGGAATGAGATGAATGGAGTCAGTGGTTAAGAGCAAGGAGGGGAAGGAAAGCAGAAGATGTAGTGCTGAGGGTGAAGCCAACGAGCCGTTAGCTCTGACAGAAGCCTTTGAGGAAACCTATTATTAATCCACAGTGCTGTTTCCAGGACAGAGAAATGTAGTCTGTTTAGAGGATCAAGATATGCCAACTTCTGTGCTAGAATTAAAAAATTGCACTGCAAAATCAGTTGACTGTAACTTTATGTGCTTGTGAGACTTCACAAACTACCAAAATCCATGTACCATCCCCAGTTAGGTAGCAGAAGCTGAGAAAGCCAGGTGTGAGCACTACTCAGAGAAATGTAGTTTGCAGTGTATTGTGTATTTTCATCACCAGCCGTAAAGTTGTGAGCCATAAGTGAACAAGTACCTAGGCTTTTTCTGGTTTTGGAGATGAAATAAGAGGGCATATTACCACAGGGATGTTGGTGCAAAGCACAGTGTCCTCAGACATACTCAGTGGTATGCTGAATAGGGAAGAATAATATATTTGTTGGAAATATTTCCCGGTCCACATATCAGGGGTAGAATTAACACTCTACTTCCTTTACATATAAATATAGTTCACTGAAGGAAGAGATTCTTCAGTGGGAATGATTCTGCCATCATTATCCTGCTGGGTTTTTTATTTACCCATAACTTTCATGCCAGCCATGGCTTATAAAACGAAGTGAGATAAGCTCTCCTGCGAATAGGATTGAGACAACAGAGCTGCACTGGTGATGGTGTCCCCATGTCATCTCTGATCTCAATATCAGGAAAATAACTATAATCACATTTACATTAACATTTGTCAACAGCTGTTGGATTATCTGTTCTACTTGTATCTACCACATAGCAGATCCTCTACTGACAGGAACAAAACAATTCATGTGAACTCACTGAGAGTTAATAATTTTAGGTACACGTAATAGAAAAAGATATGTTAAATTATTGCTAGCTCTGGAAAAGCTGATCTCATCACCAAGAATCCAATTTCTTCCACATTACTTCTTATCGATTCTCTTATCATCTTACCTTCACTGTGTATTAAACACCTCTGAAGCTCAGATGTCTAGTTTTTGAACCTGAATTAAAAAAAAAAAAAGACTTTGTCTCTGCTTACCAGGTTCTTCTATTTCTGCCAAGTTAGTTTTATTATTACAACGGGCTTGTTAGGTTCATACCAGCGTAAGTTTCTTTATTGTCTCTGAGGTCCCAACAGAAGCGGATACTGCTTTCAATCAAAAGATGAGATTCCTGTAAATGATTTTTGATCACACAGGGGCACGTTCTGATAGCTTTCAGTAAGTTAGTGCACTGGCAAAGGTGATAGTCAAAAGAGAACAGTGAATCTCAGAAATAGGTCATACAATGCTATTTTTGACATCACTATTAAAGCATAAATATAGGGCTCATATGATGAAAGTCTTTGCTTGAAACTTGGTAAATAACTGAGTGGTGAACCACAGATACCCTTGAAACATCCCTGAGTACTGCTATCAGTATTTCCAGTCTGTGATTCAGTTTTCTCTGAGTTAAGGAAGGCATTTTTAAACTTAGCCAAGCTGAGGTTTTTGAATGAAAACATACAGTGCATTCATATCTAATTTGTGGACAGAATTTGCTGATGCCGATGCTCTTTATTTGCTTTGTAAGCTCTTCTTTTACCACCAAGAACTTAGGCTTCTTCTGAGGTATGGAAAGCCTCATCACCAACTGCATAAAACCTTGCTGCAGGAGAGATTCTGAACCAACAAGATACAATACATATCTATGGGTTGTTGATTTTTAAATTATGTTACATTTTCCCATCTGTTTTTCATCATTTAGATTTTAAGACCAAGTTCCCGTAAGAGAAATTAATGTTAGAGCAAGTATATGGGCACATCATTAATAAATATAATAAAGTATTTTAATTAAAGTGTTAACATAGGAGTTAATGAGTATTAAGACTATTAAGAATTTGCAATCATTTGTTATTGAAGTAATACGATTATGAGAATTCTAAGTTTATGCAGTTTTTCTAAACCTTATTGCTTTGCCCAACCTTTGCTTATGTCTATTTGCATATCAAAGTGCAAGGAATGATCAGAGATTCACAGGCAGTGTGGTTCTTTCTAGGATGTTAATAAACTAAAGGTTTATACATAGCACTCAAATAGAGAATTGTTTCTCTTTTATTAAAACCAAAACCAATAAGAACAAAACAAAAAAAATCCAGGAACCAAAAACTCAAGGAGTTTGAACTTCTGCAGCTTCTTTGTTGTGATTTTTTGGAGGGCAGAGTAGCAGGTAGCCGCCCTCTCTGCTCCCATAGAAGTACTGACACTCCCACTAATTTTTCTTCCTGAAAGCCGTTGACAGCGTTTCTTAGTCCACTGTAGATGAAAAAGCCTTACATGTGGTTAGTCAGGCAGCCAGCCAGTGTTCACTTATGCAGTAATCCCCACAGATTTTCAAAGGATGCTGTCCTCGAAGGCAGTTCCCCTGGAGTTCTCATGAATAAACTGGGGGGGCACCTGCACAGAAACGCCACTGTCCCAGACTCACCTCATGTCTGTATCCTGCGTGCACTTTGGCAAATTAAATTAAAAGCCCTGTTATGTTAGTCTTGAGTGCAAAGTGTGAGAATATATATATACACACATGGACATAGTTTAATAATAACTAAAAGAGAAATGGTCAGAAATATATCAAGAACATTGGATTGTTCACTGATCCAGCTAATCTGTTTGATCATTGCTAACAGCACTTGTGTCACTCAAAAATTGAAAAGGTACAGTGTAACCTGCATTTCTCTCTGACCCTATGAGGCAATCAGCTGAAGTATTGCTAGCCAGAATTAAGCAGTTTAGTTCATGTGTGCTTGATTCTCCTTTTATCCAATCACTGGTTTACCTCAGTAATTTCTTAAAGATGTGAATTCTTATGCTGGGCCAAAAACATTGGTGTTAACAGATTTCAGTTTGTGTTGAACTTTTATGCCAGCAGAATTTGAAGCTGGCATCCAGAATCCTTGCTGGATTTTGGAAAGGAAAAGGATGGTTTTATCTGGTTATTTTAATCTCCCCTAAATATAGACTCTAAACTGACATTCTAGTTTCAGAACATTTGGAAAAGATTTAACCTTACTTTTTTTCCCCCTTCCTTTTCAGGCAGGAAACATAAACTGGGTGACATAGCTTTATTTCGTTTCTTCAGGATGTCTAAATGCAGAGACACTAAGGACAGCCCATAATATTTGAGATTGTATCGAAGGTCTTTGTTGTTTCCCAGAACCTTCCATAATGATAGCACTAGTTCTTACACATAAATATTTAGCAATTTCTTTTTTACATACCATTTTGCATCTGAATTCCTTTTGTTCCTGCATGCAAAGGTTTCAGGATTGCAGTGAGTTATCTCAGTGCTTGTTTTTTAAAAAAATTGTATTTCTGAACAATCTGCAGTGAATTACGAAATCTGAATGTTACCCCTTTCGGTATAGTGTAGTATAAATCCATCTGTTAATCTTTTGTAACATTTTGACTCCATGAAAGCAATCAGATATATTTTGGAGAGAACGTTTGGTTTTTTTTCTGAGATACCTTTAAGACTAACACGTGTATAACCCTATGATTTAACCTAGTAATCTTTTTCGGGAATAAAATGCAGGATAACTAAGCAAAATATTTCAAGTGTGTTATTTTTAAACATTTATATAAATGTCTTAACATAAAATATGTTTTTCATTAAGAATAGCTGTGGTGTATCTCATGGTCTCTGTTCTACTCCTTGTTTTACAGGTGCCCATCAGTTACTCAGTGGGTTCACAGAAGTGTTGTAGGACAAAAATACTTCGTTCAGTTTGCCTATCTGTACAGCCGCAGGTAGCAGCAGATAGCGGACCTTATCGCCACCTGAAAAGGATCTAGTCTAGCATTGGTGAAGAGTATTGAGGAAGGGTTAGGGTCTGTGATGATGATGATGAGTGTATGAGCTTCGTTGAACGGTGAATTGCTCCCCTGGAGGTCCTACTGCCATTTGCTGGGGGAATAGCATGGCCGGCAGGGCAGGGGCCTCGCCAGCAAGGGCCCCATCCCGCAGGGCCCGAGGGAGGGCAGCGGGGCAGGTCCGGTGGTGGCAGCCAAGGCCGGGCACGGCCCAGGGTGGCTGGGCAGATCCATCATGAGGAGGCCGGGTCGCGGTCAGGCTGGGAAGTTAGCTGGCCGCTTAGCCGGTGAGGACCAGCAAGGCCCACGGCCAGGCCGGGCTGTGCCGTGACAGGAGCTGTAGTTCTGGCGGGGCCAGAAAGGCAGCGTTTCAGCCCAACAGCAGCTCCCGCAGCAGGGGGGCAGCCCAGGCTGAGGCCTCACTGCAGCACTGTCTGTGTGTGTCCCATCCCGGGTCGCCGAAGGAAGGGGCTGCCCTGAGCTGTGCTGTCCCGGAGCCGTCCCGGAGCCCCGGCAGCCTCCCGCCACGGGGTTATGGTTACTGCCATTGTCCTGCCCATCGCCAACACCACTGCACAGAATGGGGGCTGGCCTTTCCGCTGAGGAGCTGTGACACATGTTGAACATTATTGTTTCTTCGCAGTCGCTGCACTTTATCTCCCTTTGGTGCATCTTTATTTAGGCTGTGATTGTAGCCTCTCTGCAATAAAAATGTTTGTACTGCTTTAGGCTTGTAAAAGAAGACCCAAACAGTATCCTGCTCTGTTAGTAGGACTGCATGACATGTTATCATACAAACATGCATAAAAAATCAAGTAATGGTACAGAGGAATCATTGAACTGCTGTTTATGAAAAAACTCTTGACTAAATTTAATGTTCAGATATGGGCTTAGGATAGTAAAAGGGCAATGTTGGCTTGTGAAAAATACAGTTACTAAGACGTCTGTTTTTTTCATGTCTGGTAAGGAGCAGCATCTCTTCAGGAAACACAGGACACTTTCAACAGCTGTCATAAATCAGATGTATATTTGAGGGTGATTCATGCTCGAAGTAGGAACTTGCTCTTTGGAAATAGCAGCCACTGTATATCAGTTGGGAGGGATGTGTAGAGAGGTATCACATAGCTGTACAGAGATGTTTACCAGCTTCACTAAGTGCTATTTTTGTAACAGATTAAATCCAACGGTGAGCTGCTCATTAAAAATGTTCAGCTGCGGCACGCTGGGAGGTACATGTGCACTGCTCAGACGATTGTTGACAACTCCTCGGCTTCGGCTGACCTGGTGGTAAGAGGTAAGGTTCTCCAGGTAAAACAGAAATGTGGCTGGTTTTCATCTAGACAAGCAGAGTGTTTCTGGTTGTTTAGAATATGTTATTTCTCATCAAGAAATGACAGAAATTAAAACAAGAAGTGCATGAACATGCAAAGTCCTTAAAGTCTATTCACAGTAGTGAATCTATTCCAGACATTTAGAGTCTAACTGAGCATGTATTTTCCTGAAAAGCAATAAAGAATTTTTTATTATGGGTATTTTCCTTATGTTAAAATAATGTTTAGACAGTTTAATTTGGTGTTCTTTATTAAAAATAGATTTTAAGCATCATTTCAATGTATCCACTGTATAACATTTTTAAGAAGCCACTTGTTTTCTCATAAATCTTTATGGATTAAATTATTGTGTATAATACTAGGCTTACATTAAAAGGTTTCCTAGTTTTCAGATGACAGAAACCAGGACATTTGGGGTTAAGGTTATCACTCCACTGTTAACTGGTTCACGTCTGTTAAGTGTTACTGCGGTCTCAAAAGACTGTGCTTGCTCATACAATATGTATCCTACAAGATCTGGTACAATGCATGGTTTCAGTAGTGTGGGTTAATTCATGTCCTTTGGGCATTTTACTCTGCTTTGTGCCTCCAGGTATAATATAACACGTTCTGAAGTGCTAATGCTCTGTAATGCTAACAATTCAAAGGAGACATAACTTGTACTTGCAGCTGCATTGCTGTCATGTTTTGCCCCACGTTCCAGTTATGCTATAGAACTATATAGCATCTGAAGTATAGCTTGTGCCTTCATTCTGAATTTCTGTCATGTGAGGATGTTGTGGACTTGAATATTTCTGTATTTCATTTTTGCTGGGTATTAACAGCCAGTGAAATGTCATCAGTTTTGGATGAAATGTCAAAGCAAATATGATAAGTGGTGAAACTGCAGAATACATCTGCAAAGAAAAAGAGAAGGGTCTGTTCATGTGCCTTAGTATTATGTAAGCAATTCCTTTTAAAAATAAAAAGAGAGACGAGGTGCTTTATCAAGCTTCTGATTCTCCTTCAACCCAGTAATTATAATTAGAATAATTGTTCTGAGGTTATGTTGTAGAAGAAATTAGCATTCATTTTATGCTCAACATTTGGGTTTTAATATGATGAACACAGTTCTGCCTGAGTAATTCTCACTACCATTTTTGTCAGTGAAAGACTCAGCATCTTACAAGGGGCAAGGTTAAATATCTGATGAAATGTGACAAAGGTGACATTATAGTTTCACTGCATTGGTAGGAAGAGGCAACAGCAAAGTATGAAAACACAGAGCTAGGTTCCACAGCGTCTCATCAGTGAAGCAGTAAAGGATAGCCACTGTTCATGCAGGCACATGAAGATATTTTGTCTGTCCACAAAACAATTTGTTGTTGGATTGTCCTATGTGATCTTAGAGCATTACAATTGCTGTTGTGTTCAGGAGAATTGCAAGTGATATTAGTACACTGAAGACTGTCAGGCCCCTGAGTGCACCAACAGACCTTAATGGCCCTGACCAGCTTCACCCAGGACACCACCCATGCAACTGCTCATAGGCCCAGGAGCGCCGTTAAGCTCAGCCCTGGACCTTCAGCCCTGACTGGACCTATGTTACAGACATGCCTGCTTCCAGCTCTGTTTCTGGCCCTGCCTCCTGGATGGACTTCAGACCTATGCTGTAGGTAGCCTGTCTCCTGGATGGACTGCTTGGATATATGCAGTAGTTTGTCACCTGGATGCACCTGATTCATTGCTGGCAGTGCCGAGGACCGCCATATCAGCACCCAGCTCTGCCCCCTATACTCAGACCCTGCAGGACTGTTGAAGGAATTGCCAACCTTGGGGTTACTTGTGGATCCTGGCTCAGCTTTCCTGAGGGAGCAGCGGGCCCTTAGTATTTCCTGACACATGCCATTTTCAGAAACTTTGATAGTGAGGTGAGAAGCTGTAAGAGATATCTCCCAAAGAATGAAGGAAAGAAAGATCTTGGGACTGATGAACCTTTCCATACCTTCCAGCTTGAGGGCTTCTGAAGTTAACAGTCTCACAGGAGAACGGGTCTCCCAGGCCTTACCTGCCTGAGTCCGTAGAGCTGGGCTAGCAAATACGCATGTTACCAGGGTGGACTAACAACCCTCATCTTAAAAATCAGCTCTTAGCAACAGCTTCTACTTTGTGCATCCTCTGTGAAGAGTAAGAGGCTGTTTCCACATGCAGTGATGTATTTAGTCCTTACCTTGAAAGGGAGGTCCAAGGACAGCTAATTAGTAGATTAGTTTTCAGTGCCAAGATTTGAATTTTAATAGGAGTTGGTTATGAGCAATCCAGTAGTCAACTGGCGTACATTTTTCCAAGGATACTAAATAGGAGCTATTCTTGGATCTTAGGAGAAGAAACAATCAGGAATTTGATTGTCAAAGTCATAGGCCATAGCCCATAAATTGCATAGAGTGGTCATGCTTGTTTCTTTTTAAGCAATGGCATATGTATTCTTTGAGGAACCAGTCTAAATTGGAATACTTTTGGCATCGAGAATGGAATCGCTTGCTTGTTAGAAAGATAAATTCATTGAAACAGAGGAACAACAATATATGGTAGTATATTTCTTTGATTCAGTTAATTTCATTTGGTTCCTTTTGGTCAGATTTATGGAGAAAATAAAGAGCTCAAGAGCTGAAGATGCATTTGGCACACTGTGTGTTTAGATCTGATGTAGAAATCTCGTTCCATTCTTTTTGTTGAGTTGTTTTTGTTTTGGTTTTGGTTTCTCTGTGAATACTGCAGAGGAATATATCCTGTTGTTTCTTGTTGGTTTTTTTAATATGCTCTGGGACTTGTTCAATCAGATTGTTGGATAATTACCTGAATCATGTTGGCATATTATTATCTATGAATGTGGAATCAGAAAATACTTCTCAATGGTTCTAGTGCATTGTCTCTGTTTTTACACAATAGTTAATATATATATCACATAACTGTGTATCATGTAAAACAGAAGCATAATAACAAAACTGGAACAATCAATATGAAAAGAATGATCTGAAAATATCTAAAGACCCAAGTTTGTAAGTAGGTTCTAAGCTTTGGGTTACAGAATTACTGTAAATGTGAGGGGTTTTAGAACAGCTTACAGAACGTGGTGTCTTTTACAGATGAAAATTCCTATACTCATATATGTGTGCACCTGCATCACTCTCTTCTTAGCTTTCTAGTCTATTAAAAAAATCACCTGTGCCTATTGATCTGCACATTTTAGCCTCTCTTCTGGGGACCAAGGCACAACACAGCAACAATAGGAAAGTTACTCACACAAAGTAGAGGTGTGGGAGTAGTAGTAGTTAGAAGAAAAATCATAAGATTTAAAAAAAAAAAATGCAAGCATTCACTCTAGCAGTTTTTGTCTGTTATTATTGTTCAGAAATAAACCAGATGAGGTTTGGTGAAGAGATGTAATACCATTTATTAGGTTTAGTGATACACCTGGAAACAAGAAGCAAGTTTTGAGAACAGGCTCCAGATCTGAAGTAAAACTAACAATCTTAAAGCTAAATATGGATTGGGAATAATTGTTATTTTAACATAGCTATTTTAAGTAGTTGGTTTGAGCAGAAATATTATTTAATACTTGAAAAGCATAGAGATGAGACTGTGAACTAGTTTAGGACAAGCAACTTCTACCTGTAATGATTTAGCTGGGTGTTGGAAGCGTAGTAATGTGCCATCAAGTCAACATCTGTATTTAGTTCATGACTTTTTATATTCACTAGGGCTATGAATTTTGAAATTAATCTTTGCAAGAATCTGCCTTTTGAAGAAGAAGAAAATACTCTTTAGAAATTATTTTATAGGTCCTTCTTGATGATTGAGACTGAAAGGGCAGATGTGGAATGGCTGTTTTGTGAAAAATGTTTTCCCTTTGACAGCTTAGTGCTTCTGTTCCTTGTTGGTGGTCTTTGTGGGGTTATTCTGGTGCACAGAGGTTGTTCAATTTCACCTATATAGTTTGTAAGACTGCTTTTAGTGGGTGTAGTGGATTCCACATTTTGGCATGGATTTTTTAAATTCTTGTTGTGGGAAGGCTTTTGTAGAACTGTAGAAAAACGTTGCCTAATTCTGCTTTCACTCAAGTTATATTAGTCTGTAGGAAGTTTGAATTTGGTGATGGGTTTACCACATTGGGTTAATGTGAAGGCCAAGAGAAATGTGAAGAGGTCTATAGAAATGTCTTTCAAGGTATGATTTCTCCAATATGAGTTACAAGATTTTCCATACAAATTGCAGTCAAGGCCAATATGGCACAAGCAGAAGTGTGGATTAAAAATGGGCCATCAATAAGGTCATCATTAGGTGGAATTTAGGAAGGAGGATTTTGTGTATTTTTCCTGACTCTGAGTTTACTGTTGTTTGAAAAAAGAGTAGCAACAGTTTCAAAGTATCATTTTATTACTTAAGAAAATCTCAACATTACTACTTAGGCAGGAGTCATGGAATTTTCATTTGGTAGTTGTTAGATGCAAGAGCATTTATCTTCTGAATCACTCCGCAGAGTATTGTATATATACATTTTCACTATACATTTTCAATCTGTACTTAAGTAGAAAGTGAGACTCGAAAGCCTTGTGTCTGAAAAATACAAGTAGGAAAGTTAGTGAACTTTCATTTCTAGAATATTTAATTTGTGAATTGAATTACCAATTTGTTTTCTCAGGTCCTCCAGGCCCTCCTGGAGGTATAAGAGTAGAAGAAATTAGAGACACTGCTGTAGCACTTACCTGGAGTCGTGGAACAGACAATCATAGCCCTATTTCTAAATACACTATCCAATCAAAAACCTTTCTATCTGAAGAGTGGAAAGATGCCAAAACAGGTAAGAGTAATGCCAGAAGTAATAAGGTCAATAGGTTTTAAAGTGTTTGATTTTTAGAAACCTTGGCTAATCAGAAAATAGTCACAATAAAAGGAAACCAGGGATGCTATTAATGTCTGCTACAGGGTTTGGGAGCAGGTATCATCCTGTCAGTGTGTTGTCTACAGGTTTGTTCCCCGCACTTGGAGGGCCTGAACTGAATATCAAGAAATACAGAAAAGAACAGGCCAGAGTTTTTACCTGGTTTTTTCCTCTTTCCTTGTTGCTTGTAACATTCCACATCAACTACTAGAATCATAAAAATTTATTTACAGGTTAATTTGGATGACAAACGGATGTCTTCATTTCTGTATTTGTTATGCAGAAAGTTGGTTAAAATTGTGTGCTTTTTCCTGGGAGCAGACTAAGTTCCAGTTGCGTTAAAATTGGCACCCCTAGAGCAAACATAGCTAAGATTATCCTTCTAACCACTGGATGTCATCATTGTGCCACATAATTGCAGTTGAGGAGGCACCTACCTGAACGCAGGGCATGCTAATATATATTTCTTTGCAAGATTTAACATAAATGCATAAATTATGAAAATATTTTTAAACTACTAGTATCTTTGAATGATTTATGAACGATAGCATTGTTACAAGCTATACAGAATTGTCCTATCGATGTGATTCATTATGCCACTGTAATAAATTATAACTTAAGTGCTTTTCTGTGGAATTAGGGCATCACATACTCAGCATTTCTAAATACTAAGAATATTAATAGTTTCAGCTAGTGTCTTTTATTTAAGTTGTCCTTTGAAACTACAGAGATAGATGTCTAAGAAATAGACTTTGACACACTGACCTGAAAATCTCTGTTACATTTTTAGAATAAAAAGTTAAAAAAACTAGGCCTACTGCCTTAAATCATATTTCTCTTCTAGAATATGTAGTATATGTAGCTCTATTGTATGTCATTACCTCCAACAGCTAGCACTAGTATATGACTTACATTAAAGTAGCTTGGGAAATAAAACTAGAAGGTTCTCCAGTCCCTTCCTATCTTTTATATCTTTTTTAATATCTCCTGTAGAATAGATTTCTTTGAAGTGTAAAAAAATAATTAATGTAGAAATTAGAGCTATTCAAATAACTGATTATTTGCTTCAGTAACACTATGTGCAGGAGGGAGGATCCTTTTAGACCAGCCTCTGCTTTTTTCAGGATAAATTATATTTTATTTCATATTCTTTTTGTTTTTCTTTTTAATTAAAAAAAAAGGAATTGGAAAGAAATGAGGTTATAGGAAGAATTTATAAACAGGGATGGCAGCTCTGATACTACTTCCTTTTGTGCTGCCTGTTACTGGAACTAGAAATGTGTGTAGGAGATACAAGTGTTGGATTCAGATCTTCACTGTGTCTGGTTCAGAGCAGACACTTGAATCCATCCCTCTCACTTAGTAAGATTCCCTACTTCCAGTGTTGCAGGCATGATGGGATGCGCTTCTCAGCATCTCTGAAGTTCTACTTCACAGAATTAATGAGATAGTCATTGAGACATGCAGTCAGACTTTGAGTCTATCCTGTAGCATGTTGAGTGGGATTCACATCTTGAGTAGCACAGGGAGGAATGTAGATTGTTGAAGTCCTTTTTTAAGAAGCTACCAGGCAAGATATAAATTATTCATTTCTGAAAAGTTGAAATGAACTATTCTGGTGTTTTCAAAATCATTGCTTCTTCATTTGAACCACACTAAGTAATTCTGATTAATAGATGATTCCCTCAAAAAATAGGTAAAATCACCATAGTAACCATCACTGGCACCACTGCAAGCTCTTACTTAATTTCTGGGCTCCTCCCAGTTTGGCTCAGTGTTCACTTTCATATGAAAGAAGCATGATGAACAGTCCAAACTGATCTCTCATCAGTCTTTAGGCTATCATTTAATGGTGCTAATTTTCAATGTGTGGAACAAAAAAATATACTTTGGCATTGCACTTTGGAAATATTGTTGTTATTATTGCTACTACCATTATTCCCAAACCAAATCATTCATCTCAGGTTGCATAATAGCGAGTGTGATTTATGAAAGAAGGGTATTCTACTTCACAGTATGGAAATATGTATGAATGGGTTATGTAATAAGTTGTTTACATTTATGTTGCTCTTTCCAGTTAAGGGGATCAGGTTCTCATGGTGTTGAGTATTCATAATTATTCTGGGAATTTGTGGCACAGTAAGATTAAATGAAGAGATTGAAAGTAGCCCAAGAAAAGTAATGCCGATTTTATATTATGGCTTGGATGCTGTAGGAGGTTTGCAATGGCTCTATTGACTGGACAGAAAAATAATTTGAGTAAGGATGAGGGAGGGTGGTGGGCAGGTGGAAAGACAATGGAAAGTGTTTTTCTTTCTCCTTCAGGGCCTCACTTTGGAATGAAAAATTTTATGATCGTTAGGTAGAGGAAACTTGTGTCACCATCCAGTGCTTACACTGCCATGCCTGGTTTTTTTGCAGCTATTGCATTCATATTTTAATTCCAAATCAGCTGCCTTCCCAGTGCGGAATATCTCATTTCTCATCTCCCTCTGAACCCAAGACTCTAATTTGACAAACAACTCTTGGCCTACACAATGAATGAAAATCCTCTGTCTTTCTGTAACTGCAGAGAGCTATAGAAACAACCCCTATTGTCTGTGAATTGTAGACAGAGAGTCATGAGTTATGCATTTTATTTATGGTAAAGAAGCTCATCCTTATGACAATAATACGTCTTTCCACAGGAATTACAAGAACACTTACCTTTGTTGGATGAGAACTAGATAGCACGTTGTAACATGCTCACTAATAAGGTGCACCAAAATATGACCACATCTTATAAACCACTCTTTATCAATTGATCGAACCCTACATTTGCACATGTCTAGCCCTTGTCTATATCATGAAGTTTTATTTTACTGTTTCTGCATTCCAGATTTCTCATTGCATTTATCTGTAGGTAAAATGGAATTCTACAACTACAGTATGTAATTAGTAAGAATATGTCATAACTACATGCACTTCTTTTGCTATTCACACCCAGTTAAAACTTACAAGTCTATGGGGGTTTATCCAAGATAGTGTCATGGTTTCCAAATTCCCAGTCACTGCCATGAGTACTCCTTGTAAAATGTAGTATTGCTAATGTACAACGTCAAGTTTCCTTAAGTTGGCTATATGTGGTTGCAGAATACTGGTAGTTTTGCCGAAATCAACCACATTGTTGGCTGACCTTATTGTAAAAATGCTGTTTTCTAAAGCAATTTTTTTTTTTTAGAACCGTCAGATATTGAAGGAAATATGGAATCTGCTACAGTGATTGATTTAATTCCATGGATGGAATATGAGTTCCGGATAATAGCAACAAACACTTTGGGGACAGGAGAACCTAGTATGCCATCACAGAGAATTAGAACTGAAGGCGCTCGTACGTAAACAGAAAATGTCAAGTTTTTTAATGTACTTCTTAATTTTCACATTTTTATTAATCGGTTTTGTAATTTTGTTTTTTATTTGAAAAAAGCACTTCAAAAGATGCAAGTCTAGAGAATACATTTTCAGCCACACACTACTGTAGCTTTTAGTAAGTAAATACCAGACTGTCCAGATGTAATGGCATCAAAGCAGACAGGAAAGAAACATCATGATACAAACAGCAAATTTGCCTTCATTGCTGAAGTAGAATCATACTGTATCTTTCAGAGATCCCCCAATGTATCAGTCAGTTTGTGTGTGTATGAATGCATGTACATGCTTGGGACTGGGGTACTGGACTTAGGAAAAAACATGCATGTGTTTAACAAGGAAAATTCTGTTTGGTTTGTATTGTAACTAAAGAATACATGGCAGGATATGTGTTATACTGGATAATGTCATTTTTCTGTGATTGTGGGTTTGGTCTTGTGTCTTCTTATTCCACGTCAAAGATGTGACATTATCCGACACAACATATGCCCTTATCAGTCTAATTGCTCAGTGTTAAAATCTCACAGCATACTTAAGGATATCCTTTAGGCTCAGGCACATCCTTTTTAAAATGAATTCTCCAAAATGAGGAATTAGATGTTACTATTCAAGACAATAGATTCTGGTTTGACTGTACAAAGGAGATAACAGCAGTACTCTAGGAGGTAATGTATCACTGCAAAAAGACTGTGTCCAACAAAGCCTGTATACCAGTATATCCTCCTTACGACGTATTAGCACCCATGTGCAACCTGGATATATTTACAATTGTTGTCGCATAGCTTGAGTTTTGAAACTAAAAATGCAAAACCAAAGTGTAAAAATTACTTTTTGCAATTACACGTGCTAGGTCATTGCTTTGATTACATACTATTTTCAAAATAAAATGTATTTGCATTGAAAATTCTGAAACATTTATTAAAAAAGACCCACATTTGGTCCATTAAAAATTGTGTTGCTTAGGGAGAAAGGAAATACAGATTGGTTAAATTAATCTGGACAGGGAAGGAAAAGCCACAGAACTTTAACACTAAAGTAGAAGAAAATTACTACCTCTAAAATTGACTATTACCATCAAATGTTTTATGACTCAACAGCTGTATTTGAAGGCCCAGGAATCTAAATGAGAAATCAACACATGCTTCTTGGAGTGCCTGGTGCACAATAGACATTTTTGAAACATCAGAAAAGAGACAGAAAGGGAGGGGAAATAATGCTCATAGGTGGAATAGTGGTAGAGTCCTGCAGTTTGCAGTGTGCCATGTTCATGGTATTTGTTGTAGCCTCCCAAAAAATGGCATATCCTCTAGTTTTGTAGCAGGTTGCAATGCTTTTGCAAGAGATAGTCTGTTTAGTCTGTTGTCTCATTCCCCATGCGCAGCACCATTGTCATCTCTGGCAGACTGTGAGACATTTTTGGTGAAACAAAGCAAAATTTTAATGCAGTCTTTCTAGACATCAGTCATCACTTCTTGCCATAGCAAAATAGGGTATAAATCAGTAACAGTTTGCAGATGAACTTCTGTGCCCAAGTGCATTTCCTGTCAGGAGCTGGCATTTGTTAACAAGCAGCAACAATAGGATTTGGGTTGCACTGTCAACTTCTAGGGTACTACAGAACTGGTACTGCTGTGCATTTTCATGTAACTCTAAGAAGGTAAATATTTTATTTGCACAAGCAACAGCCCATATCCACACATTGTAGTTATTTTTAACATTTGTTCTGGGTTAAACAGCAGCACACAGTGCTGCGTCTTTGTATGAGTGACAAATAATGTCTGTTAAACTCGAATGTTATTAGTGTCTTTTTCAGTTTTGAAGTCTCTCTTCTTGTAGATAACTGTAATTTCAGTAACATTTTTATTAGCATGCTAAGAATGTATGCTATGATTTTTCTTTTTAATGAAATCTGCTTGCTTCATCAGTAACATTTCTCAGCGATTTCTTGAAATTCAATGGATCAAAGTCTGCTTTTATGTATTTTAGCTTCTGGATGCATTAGAGTAATTGTCTAAGTATAGCTGTCTCAATTAGTAATCTGGTCTTAATGGAGAGAGAAACCGGGGTTTAACAGTTGAGAGAATGAGGGAGATTCTCTTGAAAAGGGTGATTTGTAAGACATTAGACGGTCTTTTTTCTCTTGTCTGGCAGCCTGTGTATCTTCTTTGACTACTTAAGCATTCTAGAAAACCTCTGCTTCTAACTTAGCACTAATACACATATGCGTATAATAGATAGTGGGACTACTGTGTATTTCAGTAATAACAAGGTCAAGTAATAAGTTCAAGCTTCCTCTTGAATTGTCTCATGTTGTGTATGTTTAGTCTCATTCTCCACTAATTTGTTTTCTGGAAGGCCACAAATAAATAAAGCAAACCATGCACTGAATGCTGATTTCAATTTCAAATTTATTGTTGCATATTTTTAGCCTTTCTGAAAACATTAATTCTTCTCTGCTTTGTGTTCCTCCTCAGCTGACCCCCAGAGAAGGCCTCAGCAAATATCTTACTTAAATAGTGGGAGAGCACTTAGGAACTATCTCCTTACTATCTTGTGACATTCACTGATTAGTGGAGAAAATGTAGATAAGGCGTGTAGCTAACGCATGATCACCTGGGGTGTATTTAATGCACTATAGGTGGGCTATCATTTCCTAAGTTTTCAGTGGTGCTTTGTGCATCCTTAGTATTGAGTGACACAAATAAATACACAAACACCATAGAGGATAGCAATAGAATCACCACACTTAATGCAAAGAGTCTTACAGAAATGAGAATACAGAACTGATTTGTAATGGAGCCCTTGAGAGTATCCTGCTTTACCACTCAGCTGTCCACTAATGATAGATCAACAGATTTTATTTCATTACACAAAGTATCAATTTAAAATGCAATTAGTAGATTACTGAGTGCCATGCCAGCTTCGCTTCTGAACATCTACCCATTCTGAACATGCCAATCAAGAAGACTAATGTGCCACTAATCTAGAATAGGATTAGGATGCCAATGGTTCAAAGATACATCCATGGGTTTAACATTACACATTGTGAGTAAATATATTGAAGTAGATGGAACTAATCACAGTCTGTTAAGGTAAATACATATGCAAGTCCTAGGTGCTTGAGCACTTGGCATACCAACATATGAGGAAGCATAAGAACAATACACAGACCTATGAGGAGTGTTCTGTTTCTGAATATTCGATTAAATATTTGTAGAGAATATGGTTGAAAAGAAGAATGATTGCTAGCTATGGTTAGAACTGGCATGTTTCCTGTAGCAGTAGCTATACGTTAGTCTTGGCAAGACCACAGACTCTCATAGCTATTACAGACTATCATTATTTTAATTGTGTGTGCCACGTGTGCTCATTGGCCCTGCTGTTAAAAAGAAAAGTAAATAGTGATATTTTTACTGACTGCATACTTTGTAGTCATTTTTCTTGTCTCTTCTGTTTTTCTAGCTCCTAATGTGGCTCCTTCTGATGTTGGAGGAGGTGGGGGAAGCAATCGAGAGCTGACAATAACATGGATGGTAGGTATTGCACTGAGGTGGCATGAAAGCTATACTTCCTTGTGTCTGATCTTGCTCCTCCTGAAACCCATGGGTGGTTTGTCACTGGCTCCTGTGAGAGCAGGATTTGTACTCAGTATCTATATAGGTTTTCAGACTTTTCTCATAAAAATACATAAAAAGGAATGAAGAAGACGATATTTTAGATGTTTATGTATTGGACATTTCTAAAATATGATCTAAAACATTCTCTGAGTATGTTTCAAAGAGATTGAAACACATACTGACTATGACAATGCATTAATGTAACTGCATTTGAAAATTCTGCATATTGCATCTTTCTTCGAGTCTTTTTTTAAGTTACAATCTGAATAGCATGCAGATTTGATTAGCACAACTAAAAGCATAACATCTTAATTATGGCTTTAATGTGCTGTGCATAGATTTACAGGCTTTATTAAAAAAAAAGAAAATACATTGCCATTCTATAAACCAGCCTGTCATAATTATTAACCGGAGCTTTAAGGAAATTCTTGTATATTGACACTTTATAAGTTTTATTTTATGCTAATGTGACTGGCAACACAAAACAATGTTGCCTCATACCACAATTTAGCCATTCATTGATATCCGTGCACTGATGTTGTTGTTCTTTTCTTCCAAGCCATTTTTCTTTAATGATTATGTATTAAGCAAAATAAAGAAAGGGGAAAGGGACAGTGAGAAAATGTTAATCACAAAAATAATGGAATGAAAAGTTCAAAAAGTTACAGTTTTATCAGAAAAGTTTTTCAGTATGCAAAGTCTTTTGAAAATTTAATCTCTCTCATGTACTGTAGGTATTTAGTCCATGATACTTTGTCTTTAAAAAGTCTTGCATATATAGCTATATATATGTAAATGCTGTCTTCATTCTGGTATTGAAGCAATGGCTTTTAAAATTTACCTGTACTGTAGGGCAAAAAATGCTTCTGAAAACAGGAAAGAAGGGAAAAGAGACAAGAAGATAGGAAGAAAGCAAAACCCAGATAAGAATTTATAGGCAAAGTTGTTGTGTAGGCAAAAGTTGCATGGAAGAAAGAGTTGAAGTCTTCTGAAGGGTATTTGGGAAAGCTAGGGAGGAGAAGTAAAGCAAAAAAGAAGTCTATCTGATTCATGTCAGAGCCTATCAGTATCCAGCAAAAACAGAGTTACAGAAGCATTACCTCTGGCAAAGAAAGATGATTAAATGTTACGCTTGAAAAAATTACTAAGTTTATCTTGCTAATGACCTCTCTGTTCACCTTTATAAGGCTGTGAGGCACATAAGGCACATTATGCCGTTTGTGTCTTTTGGGGAATAGTTTGTTTCAGATGTAGCAGCTTATTTACATCTATGAAGAGTGCTTTTTCTTGTGGGAAGTAATACAAAGATGACATAATTCCAAAAGCAACTTTGTCATTGTATAGGAATCCTCCTTATGAATGTACAAATTTAAATCCGTATGCATATTTCCTTCTTTTTGTACTTAAGGTTGATCATACCTCTTTGGAAAAGTTCACAAGCATGACACACAAATAGTTAGCCATATCTTTGGGCTAACACATTTGGGCTTTCCTGTTTTGTTTGTTGTGTTTTGTTTTTTTTTTTTAATTCAGTTCAAAATATTTATTCAGTCTTCCTAAGTATTTTATCAATGAATTTACCTAAAGAAAAAATTTCTAAGTTTCTGAAAAAAGAAGATCTACACTTCTGTTAAAATATATTGAAAAGGTTATTTCTTAGTTCCACTAACAATAGGTTAGGAAGTAGATGTATTCTGATTGGTTTGATTCTGAACTTTATTTATTTTTGAAGAGCAAAAGTCAAATAAGAACACGTGCAATGGACAGTTGCACAAGACCTAGATTATTTTATTATTTCTTCACAAGTGTTGTGTTATAAAAACTTTAACAAACTACAGAGGTAGTTCTTGCATTGCATATAAAGACCCATACTTACGGCATTTTCAATACAGTGAAAACTTGGCTGTGACCAAATAAAAAAAGAAAATTATAACCAGGGGAATAGTGACTAATGCAAGATCTGAAGTACAAGATCATTTCAGTCTTCCCTATACGCCCAAGTAGATTTATATTCCAATTATTTCTCTTACCTAATGTAATGCTTTTTACATCTGTTCTGTAATGAGTAGCTCATTTAGTCAGACAAATTAAGCATGGCTTCAAATATTTACTTCCCAAGAATCTTCCACTACTACGTCTAGCAAGTGTTTTTGAATAGAGGCATTAGATTTACGGAGCCTGTCTGACAGACGACAATATATCTATCTGTAAAGCTAAGATAAAGGTGTATATTATTTCCCCATATGTGCTGACATTTGCATATGCTACTCAAAATAGTCCTTAATTAAGAAGAGAAGAACAAAATGTATGGCAGGTTCACACGTTGCTGCCAACCCCCTTTCAGCTTTTGCTATGATTCATAAACCCAGGTTGAATGAGACAGCCAGAGATGCAATCAAAGCTCCTCTGAGTCTTGTTTTGAAAGAAGAACTGAGAAGGAGAGGTAGGAGTGGCATGCACATTCTTCCTCATTTTTCCCCATTTTGTTTTGTTTTTCAAAGTTTTTAGTGGATACTACAAACTATTCAGCTACTTACACCTACTTATTATGTGCAGCCATTGGAGGGCAAGCTGCTTTCAATATTTTATTTAAGACCTTCCAGAATATAATTCTTAAATGCCAGTCCTGGCTTTCTAAAGTTTGCTCTGGCTGAAAATCATTCTGGGATTAGGGCTGCATCCAGGCTGCTTACTTGGGCATATGAGATATGATTCTGGTTTATTTTAAGCAGCTATATACAATGATAGATTCAGAAGACGAGCTATCGAAGGTGACCCAGTCCATGAAATCTTCTACTTTTTGAATTGCAAGGTTGCCTATGAATCTAAACTTAGGTACATGAAGGTACATTAGCTGTTCTGGGAAACTAGAATATCCACTATCACTTACTCTTTAAGAAAGCCTTTTTGCTAGCTACAACTGACAACGGTTTTAGTACACAATCATTCTTGTTTTCTTTCTGTAGGAGATAACATTATGTGTCTTGCACTGAGTTTGGATGCGGAACAAGATCTTAAAATGTTTTAGTAGCAGATATGCTACTACTGCAGGTCTATATAGTGAAGATCATGTATTTTTAAAGGAAACTGGTGTATTTTTAAAGGGTGGGGGAGCAAACCGTAGAAGCGAACCAGGAGAAAATGGAACTTTAGTGCAGTGTTTTTACAATGCACATATCAATGCTTTCTGTACTATTTACATTTTGCTAGAGATTCATTTGTTTAGTTGGCTACAAAAAGTAATGTTTTATCTTTTGCCTCTTTAGCCTTTATCAAGAGAATACCACTATGGCAATAATTTTGGTTATATAGTGGCTTTCAAGCCATTTGGTGAGAAAGAATGGAGAAGAGTTACAGTTACTAATCCTGAAATTGGCCGGTATGTCCACAAGGATGAATCAATGCCACCTTCAACGCAGTATCAAGTAAAAGTGAAAGCTTTTAACAACAAAGGGGATGGACCATTCAGTCTCACTGCTGTCATTTATTCAGCACAAGATGGTGAGTAAAGGTTCCAGGTAAGTTTTACACTGAGGGCCCAGATCAGCGCTACCAACATCAGCAGAGAGAACATCGTCCTTGACACTGATTAATATAGCAACATACACCTTCAGCAAGGAGCGTGTATATTGCTCACACAAAACACTTGCAGTTGTTCTGAATAAACAACTTCAGACTCTATTTTCTATGCGATGCAGAGCACTTGGCTGTACTTGATGTCTGAATGAGCAATACGCAGAAGCGTTCGAGATTTTTCACACAGCTTGTTACAAGATTTAAGAATTTAAAAAAAGAAAGAAATTCTGGTCTTCATATGGTACCTAAAACATTTACATCATTATCCAGCAGTGTCTCTGATCTTAATGCATGTATTTGACATATGTATGGGTTTTTTCTTCTTAACAGACCACACTAAAGCCCATTATTCGAGTACATCAGTATCAGAATTTAGTCCAAAACTTGTGAAGGAATGATAGTTCAGTTGTATCTAGTTATATTTCAAGCATGTTTAGAGTCTAATATAAACTATCCCTGCCACATTCTTTTTTCTGGTTTTGATGTTGGAGCTATCAAGTGAATAATTTAATGAAAACCTCTGACATTTCACTAAAATCTTTTTCTTAATTCTTACTGGAATTATTTCACATGCTGTGATCTTTAGGATTCAAGTTTAAATGACGTTTCCAAACTTAGCAGGAGAGAGAAAGCACTAGAAGAAGGTTTACCTTAAATCAGAAGAAATATATGTAACATCTTAATTGCAACATAATTACTCGTCTGTTTTAAAAAAATATGGTTTATTAATTTCTGCCAGAAACCCAAAGAAGAATTGCTCGTATTTTCCTTTCCATAGAGCAGAATCTCCTTCACAAAGTCAACAGGTCCAGACCAAAGAGCCAAGAGGAGGGATATGATAACAAGGCCACATTCACATGCTTCTGACTCTGTTCTTCACTCTGTGTACTTTATGGGAGATTTATGTTCATGATTCCCATTAGCACTAATGGGAACTTTCACACAAATCACCCACACACAGAGAAAAGATAAAATAGTCCTTTTGTTTCTTATGATAATTCAGGATTCAAGCTAGCAATACTTAGCTATCTGAAGAGGTTAATACCAATCCTTTTTCTCAGAAAAGCGTACCTTAGGATATCATCTTCTGCTGCTACAGCAACAGGATGGTTGTTTTTGCAATTGTAAGTAGCTGTGGTGTAATAAAAGCCATATCTGCCAAATAACATTTCAGTATCCCTCCTTCCTCAGAGACATTATCGACAGCTGACTGATAAGCTCCCATGTGTTTATGTTAGGATTATACTAACCATGTCAGGGATGGGAGTGTGTTTGTATAGCTCTCTAAGTTCAGAGACATGGCAAAGCCCAGTAGCTCCAAAAGACAGAAGAAAAGCAAATGTGCAGTAGTGCCAGCTTCCAGACAAAGAAGTCACTTCAGTGGCTGCTCATGTTCTAACATAGACTTTAGCAAAGTCCAGACACTTGATAGAAACACTTGTGGTTAAATGATGCCAGATCCAGGCAGCAAAAAGAATAGAAGCTCGTGAACCTACCTTTTTTTCTTTGATTTCAAGCACAAGAGTCACCAAAACAGTCAGATTCATGGTGCTCCAAACCTTACCAGTAGTGCTCACAGCTCCTGTACAGAGCTATGAACCTGACTACTGGCCATATCAAATCCAGGAACTTCAGGGCAGGTTAGAAGGAATTTTTCCAATAGGTGTAAAGAAAGTTATTCCAAAGAACATTCTGCAGAGTTTTCTGCTGGCATCTGGGCTTGTACAAAGTCACCTCGGTACCTTCTAGCATGCTTACTGGCTCCCAGCCTTAACTTTGTATAGTTATGCTTAGAAGATAATTGTGTGATGACCACTATGTTTTCAGTGAAGATAACATATTGTGAGGCCCACATGATGGCTTCTTATATTGGTAGAATTACTGAATTAGAAGTCTGGAGAAAAACAGCTGATGTCATCTTTCTGGCTCAAGAGAGACTGCAAAATATTTATAGAACATAAATACCAAATAGGGATATAAATTACTTGGGGCTCATAAACAAGCATAGCAGATGAAATATTGTTTAGAGTATTGTATCAGCAAAATCCCTGACAGTTGGGACTTTTCAATATGAAACATTTGGCAAATTCTGTAATTGATACAATGGAGAAGAGTCTGACAGTGATTTGGGAACAGAATAGATGATCACATCTATTCCACTGGTACTTCTGTACCTCTGAATCAGCAAGTGATATTACTACCGTCAGACAACATAACTTCTCCAAGATATTAGTGAGATTGTAAAGCAATATGGTCATACAATATTCCATGCATACATAAATACATTGACAGCATTTCCACTATGTTGTGTATTTTTTAATATACCTATGTGTATCTAGTTATAACTGTGGACATCTTTATTCACTTTAGTGACTGTGTTCCCATGTGTTTTAAGCCAAGTTCTGTATCTGACAACTACTAGTCATACCTGCCATTGCTGGCAGTGAGTAATGATTGCTAGTAATGAGTGCACAGGTCGCTTGCTTATCTAAATTCCTGTCATTGTGAAAACAATTTTGCAATAATGTATCATTTTTAATTATACATTTGCATTATTAACAGTCATTGAAAGACAATTACAAAAGCTGACTTTGCATATAAGATTATTTTGTTACCTAGGATACTTTTCATGAGAGATGTAACTGATTTTTTTCTTAACAGTGGCTGTTTTGATGCATAGTTGACTGGATGCCCAGTTGGAAGATTAAGTATATGAAAGCTTTCCTCAACTCAGGCTGCTATGCCTGTCTGTTGCAACTTGTTTCAAAAGATTCACGACAGAGAACTGTTCTTAGCTTGGAAAACTTTATCTTTTATAGACATTGCTAAGTTTATGCTTTTTTAAATTCCTTACCTCACTTAAATGCAAGCGACAGTGAAATTATATATTCTTCTTATAATTAAACTAGAACTTAATATTCCAAGCCCTGAATAAAAGCATACCACATTATAATGGTTTGTATTCTGCATTGGCAGAACAAAATCAACTTTGTGATATATACCTAATAGAAGGGTGCTCTTGGATTATTTCACACGCTATGTTCAAGTTTATATGTGCCACTGGCCAGCTCTGTATCTAATGCCTGGTCTCATAAAAACTTTGTATCATCATGACTAAGTGACATACACATGAATATTTGTGTGTAGCTAGCTTAAAAAATCTGATGTACATAATCTATGAGCTGCTGTCCAATTTAGTAAAAGATGACTGGATGCTTCATTCTATTTATCAAAGCCTGTTTTTAATTTACGCAAATTTCAGCATGGAATCTGTTGAAGCATAAAAATACATAGTCTGAGCCAAGTAATAGAATCATTGCTTTGTTTTTATAGAGTCATTTCCTATACAGATCATCACTGAATTTAAAGTTTACTCAAGTAAAAACAGATTAAAGACTAACACACTTGGCCCCCTGATACCAAGAAAATAATATGAAATACAAGCAAGTATAACAATATCATTGGATGAGATTGGATGTTTAACATGTGTTTCATCTTCCAGCTCCAACTGAAATACCTACAGATGTGAGTGTAAAAGTTTTGTCATCTTCTGAAATGTCTGTTTCTTGGCACCATGTTTCTGATAAATCTGTGGAAGGATATCAGGTGAGTTTAGAGGTGACACTGTATATCTTCTCATTAATTTAATTTCAGTAGTTAAATGCAAGGATAATTCCTACTCTAGCATTCACTTCTCTTTAATTGTCGTTTGCTGTACAGATTTCACATCCTCAGAAACAGATTATTTTTGGTGCTATGTACCTCATTACTAAAACACATTAACAAATGTATGTGCTCACTATTCAACTGAAAAAAGGCATTATTTCATAAAAGAATCTTGTCTCTTTATGTTATGTAATTGAATGCCTATCTCTACCTTCTCAAAACATACTAAGTTTTGGGTGTAATGGTCAACACGGACATGAAATTGTAACTAACTTGTGGCCCATTTAAATTCTCAGCAGTTATTAATATAATTCACGTACAAATCCTATGGTAAGTGGGACTAGGTGACAAATGCCCAGAATCCAGTATGAAAGAGTCAGTGCTGTTGTGCAAGACAACAATGTTTTCATGGTTTCTATTCTCCATATAAAAAAAGAGCTTCAAGGTGTGTTCATCTGGTCCAAGACTAAGTGGTACTACCAGTAAAAATTGTTCTTGTCCTTGTACAAAGATGGCAAAAGCCACAGGGTGGGTGCAACCAGAAATGGCCACGTAGTGCTCCAGCAGGGAAGTCTTAACATTATTCCTGCACAGTGGATGCTGATGAACTCTGCAGCGTACAGCTGGCTTACTTTGGCTGCACTCCAAAATAGGGATTGGGGCCTTAGTTTGTTAGTGACTTGCTTTGTGATTTAAGTTGTCAGCTGCTTGATGGTAGCCTCTATGTTCCAAAATGAGCACATACGAATGTGGAGTAACCTCATAGACTGTATTTTTATGCCTGAAATCTATGAATAAATGTTCTTTTAATTAGTAGATCTTGTTTCTATATTTCCTGATCTCTGTTTCTGTCTCCGTGAGATTTATGTAATACTTTTGGGATACTGTAATAAGATCATAGCTAAGATCTCAATAGGAACTACCATAGTGTCCCATATAAAGCTTGATTCTACACAGTACACTCATAAAGTTTTAAAATTACATGCTGAGGACACTGGGGTTTGAAATTGAGACACTGACATCAATGGTAACTCCTAATTTACTAAAGCAGCCCACTGCTTTGGTGTTTCATAGGGATTGTGCAACTAGAATAGGACAGACAAATTCATGGTCATAACTGGGAGCCAGGTGGAGTACCCAGAACTGTGAGCTCAAGCCAGCCAGCCATGTAGCAGTGTTGCACTCCCACGCTGGACAGTCTGCACAGAAACTGGGCACGAAGCCTGTGCACCCTGAATAACCAGAACAGACGCTCGTCAGGCACACACCGGGGGACTTGTGGGGGTGTGGAGAGAGCAGCAACAAGGAGAGCATTGGAGAGGTTGGGATTGTAGTGGTGATAAAGCGTGACAATGGATGCTGAGAGTTGTAATGGGGAAGGGAGTAGGAAGGCTGGAGGGGTGAGGATGAATAGGGAAAGAACATGGTGGGACAAGATTCCTACCCACTTTTGGCTGTTTTTTTAATTTTACTTTATTTACATAAAGCCATCTGAATTGCTGTCAGGGGACATCAGGGAAAGAAGGGAGGGGAGAGGATTCAGCAGGAAAGAACAGGATGCACGGAAGAGTCAATAGAAAAAAGGAAAAAAGTTGGAAAGAAGCATAGAGGATCTTTGGGCTGAAAAGAGAACAACTGCTGTTCTGAAGAAAGGTGGGATACCCTGGGAATGGGTGGAGAACTTTATTACACAGCATATAGAGGTGCAGGGTGTGGCCTTATTTTGATAGCTGGAGTGTAACTTCATCCACTCATTCCTAGAGAAGTACTACACTTCCACAAATCCAGTATGAACTGGGTGGCTTGAATATGGAAGGTGAGCAGTGGCATTAGAATGAATTCCTTCTCTCTTTTTCTCCTTTTTTTAAAGTAACCTTCTAGTTATCAGGACTGTGGGAAAAAAGTTCCCATCTGGCTACACAATAAACAGACTGATAGACATGAATTACTGCCCCATGGAGCTCAGTAAGGTGTTAATTGTAAGATCTTTTTCTCTAGAGCAAACCAGCCTCATTCTAGTGGTGGGGAAAGCAGCAAAGCGCATGCCTGTGCTTCTACACTGAGGGCAGAAAGAAAGTCTTGAGCTCCTGAAGATCACATCTCCCACCAGTCCTGAAGGAGCCATGGGACAGGGCAAAAATATAAAAGGCTCTTCAGGAAGGTCAAGGCTGTAGATAGCTTTTGTGAAGTTACAATACAAGTTGTGGGGGAAGAAGCACTCAAACTACATTATAAAATTCCAGTGAATATGTCTGGAAGGCTCTATCTCTGTAGGCATCGAGATGTATTCCAATATTTTTTTTTTAATTACTGCTCAGCTGTAACACAGGTTAGAAAAATCCCTCATTCACCAGAACACCTTCTCAGTTTCATTTTGGTCTTTATTATTACCTGAAAATTGCATAATTGACCTTTTAAATGCTAGAGTTTAAGAGATGGGAGTACTTGAAGGTATTTCACCTGTGACACAATGTTTTTCACACCAGGAGGAGTCAGATTTTCTTGACACTAATGCATACTGTCAGGATGACGGCCCTTATGGTGATGAGTGTGAGCTGATAGATTTTGCCATTACAGAGGAGTATCCTCAGCTGACACTTAAAGAAGAGATAAAGTATAAAAACTATATATCCATATAGAGAATTTAAGATTTATGAGTTCTTGCAATAGCCTGCTAAAAGCCACAGCTCTTCAGTGCATGCAATACCAAAGACACTATCTGTATTTCCTACTGCTTCTATGCAATAGATATATGTTTATTTTATTAAACAAATTTATTATTACTCACCACCATTGTCCCTTGTTTACTGAAATATGCTATTAGCATTCTTTCTTAATATGAGTAAAGTATCTCTTATGTCTCTCCTATGTAAAACTTTCATTAATATGAGAGCTGTTGTTTCATGACACTTACAGAAACAACTTCTGATGTACTTCAATATATTAAAATTTGAGTAGAGGAGAGGACCATGAAAGAGCATGTTTTTCCCTGATTTCAGCACAGAGGGCTGCACTAATTCATGATGGCTAAGGCATTCCCTTCCCGCAGATCACTGCTGGCTTATTTCCTACAACAAACTCTAGAGTTGGTGTGAAATACCCTCCTGTGTCCCCTGGGGATTCATTACCTATGGGTTACCCTAACAAGGTAAATGCAGGAAAAAGCAGACTGTCTGGGACTATTATCCAAGCTCTTTAATAAAAAGAGAGAGGGGCTACTGAGCAAAGTGGGAAAATGTGGTATCTTGAAGCAATGGGGCAATTAATTCTAGTATCACTTCCACAGAGGCAAGAGAGTGAAAGAAATTTTCAAGTTATTTCAAGACACTTTTGAAGTATTTAAATAATAAGTGAGAAGAGAAATGTAGGAATAGCGTAAAGAAGACGGTACTATTTCTTAGCTCTTAAGGGAGTCATCTTATTTCAAATTTTTTCTTTTCCAAGGGTAGTTACAATGATCCAAAGATGTAGATGTGACTGTATATTAAATGAAGAGGTAAAGAACATTTTGAGTGTGTGACACACAGCTCACACACTATAGGATTAGTTAAGTCCACAACATTGCTGCCAAGAACAATAGTATTTGGGATTTAAATTTAATTTAATTTTTAAATTATATTACTTCTGCCTGAAATGTAATATGCTTTCAGTGAAGTAATTTACATTTTCATTCATTGTTCTCACTTGTCTTGTTTTATGCTGTATATTACTTGTTATATTGCGCCCTTAGCACCACTGTAGTGCAAATGAACTAGTAGGATTGTAGAAAGTTTTGCAAGTCAGAGGTATTCAAAGGCTTCCAGCATATGCCCCATGATTAACAAAAGCTTCCCATAAAGTGTGTTTGCCATCTTGAGGTAAAGCAGGTACTTAATTAACATAATAGAACATACTAAAAATGAATTAATTAGTCTTCAATGGCCAGTTAATATCAACAACAAAGCTACCATTGGTCCTGTCATAGCTAAGAAACTTTTGGCCACCTGGAACTTCACAAACATCCCTTTGCTGCAGGCTAGAAACTTGTTTGAACTTAGGCACAGAGATAGACATGACGTCATCTAGCTCCTGATGTATACGCCCTCTCACACTTGAGTCAACCACTTACGGTTAACAGTTTATGGTATACAGCTGGTGGTATTCAACAACAGCAGCTTATCTACAACAGTTTGTTAATTATAATCATATAAAAAAAAATCTGACTTGAAGATCATAATCAGACCTTCAGCTGAAATGACTGTGATGGTCTCAGATCCACGCCAATTTGAAACCATTCATCAAGTGGAGGTTACCACGTTGCTGGAGAAGCCTGCAGGATGGATTGGGTGCACATTTCTCACTCATTCTGGGGCAAAGACTGTTAACTCAGTAAAATAGCCTCCTTGATAAGTGGGAATTTCATGGGTGTGAGTGCCTAAATTACAGTAAACAGATGTTTAGGATGCAAGTGGATTAAACTTCCAAAACACTGCAGGACATACATTCATATAACTAAAAATTACCCATTCGTGCCTGCCAAAAGGCAGGTATGCATGCTGTATTTAAAAATGGGAGCCAATTTGGCCTGCAGATACAATATGATTTTCTCTACACCAGGAAAGAATGAGAAAAGCCATTATGATATTGTCACATTTATAATAACCAGAGTATGAGTAACCTCTAACACTGGTGGGCAAGACTGAGGCAACAAACTCTGACAAGAGACTTTAGTATTTAAATGAGAGCAACCTCTGTGTAGTGGTACTGACTGTTACCATGTCCAAAGACATTGGAAGTAGGTGAAGAGAAATCCTCTGCTGCACCTCTCCTCATTCAGCCACAGTACATGGTCTGAGGCAAACCAAATGTTTTTATTAAGCATTTTGATATAAACGTGAACAGGAGAAAATAAGGCTTTGCCCAGCAAGGGTGGTGCCCATAATTTGTAAAGAGGAGAACTGTGATATTAACAGCTTGACAAACTATCTGCTCTTCTAACCTATTCCTTAAATGAAGTTTCCAAGGAAAACTGATGTCAGCAGAACAGAAGATTAAAGCGGTTGCTATTTAAAAGATAAAATAACAGGATACCTGATGTCACTAGTCAAATCTTACAAAGCAAGATTTTTCCTGGAGCCTGAAATTACCATCAACATTAACCTCTTCCTAAAAAGATTTTGAAAGGTCCTCCTGTAGCATACCCAAAAATCATTATGAAGACAGGAAGAAGCCGAGCAGAAACGCTGAGAGTAAAAACACTCAAAACCAAAATGTAATGGGCATGGCTTTCTACTCTTTCAGGTTAGTGCAGTAATTTAGTCTTATGCAAACGGTTATAAACCAGACAAAACCCAAAGACTGACAGTGTTTTACTCTCATTTGCATCTCACAAGGCCATGCAGAATAGGACCCTGTGTATGTGACACAGCTATGGAATGGCATCACTACATAGGAATTAGAATTATACAATCACAGAATCATTTAGGTTGGAAAAGATCTTTAAGATCATTGAGTCCAACCATTAACCTAGCACTGCCAAGTCCACCACTAAACCATGTCCCTAAGCACCACATCTACACGTCTTTTAAATACCTCCAGGGACGGTGACCCAATCACTTCCCTGGGCAGCCTGTTCCAATGCTTGACAACCCTTTCGGAGAAGAAATTTTTCCTTATATCCAATCTAATTACTCTCTTTTAAACTGGTGCTTTGTAATGTGTAATGAATTAAGTAGAATGGAGCAATTTCTTGGAAAAAAAAACCTCACAGAATTCTATATACAGTTAATTGACTTTGGATTTTAAGATGTTGCAAGCTTACATTGACGCTTTTCCCATAGCTAAGCTTTTTCAGGTTCTTTCTCATCTACTTTGACAAATATATTGTACTATGAAATCTGATTGAATTCAGCCAAAGAACTTTAGAAAATGGCTAAGTACACGTATCTAGACCTGCACATAGAGATAACATGACTGAATACTTCTCATTCCCTAGACAGAAGTACAAAAGAATTAAATTTGTAAGACATTTTAAACAAAATATTGTGAAAACTTTAGCAGAGTTTCGTCTTCGCTGTAGAGTAGGAAAACAATATTAAAGTTCAGAGTAAAATGCTCAAACAAAACAGCAAGAAGAAAATAGTCTTATTCTCTGAAGGCATTATCCATCTCCCAGACTTCTAATGACTTAGCTGAGAAAAAAGTTAAACCACTGTGAGAAAAGTTTTCATAATAAAATCTGATTTTTTTTCTATTCCTTTATGTCTATATACAACTTGGTTAAAATCACAGCCTGTAGAAGGAATTCCATGCTATTGCTGTTAGATTTCTTTGAGCTTGCATATTACCCATAGTATGTAGTATACAAATACCCAGCATACATAATTTTCATAAACTTTTTTTGATTAAATATGCTAAATATAATCATTCAATTTGATTGCTTACAGATTCGTTACTGGGCTGCTCATGATAAAGAAGCAGCTGCGCAGCGGGTACAAGTGAGCAATCAAGAATATTCAACCAAACTGGAAAACCTGAAGCCTAATACTCGCTACCATGTAGATGTTTCTGCCTTCAATAGTGCAGGCTATGGACCTCCCAGTAGAACCATCGATATTATTACCAGGAAAGCACGTAAGTAAATGAGCATTAGGTTATGTATAATGTCATGTACTTCATTATTGCATGTTGCATCACGTCCATCATATCTTCAAACTTGGCTTCTCATTCATATACCCAATGGTCTCCCTTTACGTTATATTGGTTCTTGGTCTGAAAAGTTCTACCAAGGCTCTCCTTCCTCACTTTTGTTGCCTTGTACAATGTGGATATCTTATAAAAGGTGGTAAGGAGATACGGATTATAGGTGCATAGGATAATTCAGGCTGGAAGGGACTCAGAAGGTCTAACCTTCTGCTCAAAGCAGGGTCAGCCACAAGCTCAAACCGGGTTGCTCAGGGTCTTGATCCAGTTGGGTCTTGAAAACCTCCAGGGATAGAGACTGCCCAACCTCCCTCCCTGGAAACCCTGTTCCACTCCATGACTGCTTTTCCTAGCATCTAGTCTGAGCCTCTTTTAATTAAGTTTATACCTTTTGTCACTCATCCTCCTGCCATGGAGGAGAGTCTGGCTCCATCTTCTTAATAACCTCCCTATAAGAATAGACAGGCAGCTCTTGGGCTCCCTCCAAAGCAGTCTCTTCTCCAGGGTGAACAAGCCCAGCTCTCTCACCATCCCTTCACAGGGCAAGTGCTCCAGCACCCCACCAGGTCGGTGGCCCTCTGCTGAACTCACTCCAGATTACCAGTGTCTTTCTTGTACTGGGGGGCCCACAGCTGGACAATGATATTCCAAGTGATGATCAATTCAGATCAGCTATTACTTAGGCAGCTATACCCTGCCTTTCTGTTTAATCAATAGCAAGAAGTATTATATTCTGACTATCAAACTGTGACCAATTGCCTTTTTAATTAACAGTAGAGGGAGCCAGTATCAGGCAGCCTTGAAAAGTAGGTGATCTGAATCACACCTTGAATTTACATGCCATAATAGGTTTCTGAATATAGCTCCTGATGTAATGATGATACCTATCACTAACATAAGCTGAGAAACGTTCAATTAAGAAACACATCTTGTGTATTTAAAACACACTTAATGGGCTAAAAATCTGTACAACTAACTTGAGGATTTCTGTCAGTAAATAGTGTATTGTGCATCTTGGAACTGCAGGGTTCATTTGTGTTGAATAATGAGAGTCCATTTTTATAAGCTTATTGTGTGAAATATAATTAATTGTTTCTGCAGGGGGATACTCTGACTTCTACTGAGTTAAATGCTGTAGAAATGCCTTTAAAAGGTTAATTAAATATTTAATCGCAACGAATAAATATGACTTAAGCCACATTTCTGAGAGGTTCTGAATATAGTTATAGCTGCATGCCAACAAACACACATGGTCAGCAACATAGTGAAGGGTAATGTTGGCCACTTCCATTCTGGCAACACAGAAAGGCAAATCCACAAAGCAGCCACTGCACAAGCCATACAAAATTGCCTGGTTGGAGCTGTAGCAGTTCACTCTAGGAAGGAGACTATCTTTTAATCATATAAAGATCAGCCATAATTTCCCTCTTTACATTTTTACATGTCTTAATAAAAATGACATTGAATGTTTATGAAATCTCATTTATGTGCACATTATACATATGTTGCTTTTCAGCTCCAAGCCAACGTCCAAGAATTATCAGTTCTATAAGATCTGGTTCAAGGTACATCATCACCTGGGATCATGTGAAGGCAATGTCAAATGAGTCTGCAGTTGAAGGATATAAAGTATGATCTATGAAAATATTTTTTATCTTTGTGTGTGCTACATGAGGTATATTTTATAGACAGTGTTGCATTTTGGTACCTACTCAGACTTAAACATAGTTCATGCTAAAGATGAAGGTGTCATGCTCAGAGATCACAGACATCCAGTAGGGCAAAGCTAGTGGGCTTAGCTGATATGATGAGAAAGCATTGGGGCACTGAAATTCATTTGGGCAGTAAGCCATTTTATGGGAAACTTCAGATCAGTGACTGCAGTAACCTGCATTTCCCATATGATTATATTTATATTTATAATTTCCCATATGATTACATTTATTGTCTACTGGCTAAAAATAATGCTTTAAAAAAATGTATGCTTTAATAGTTTTTCCTTATACCAGTAAGCATTGTTCCAGCTTTCCTTTCCCATCTCCATGGGAGCTACAGTTCTGGAACATGAGTTCTTTAGAGTCTGGGAAGGTAGAGGAAGGGAAGGGACACTTAACCTTGTTAGATGCAATGGCTGTATAATTACAGCAAGTGTATATATTAACTATAGGCTGTATAGAAAGCTTCAAAAATTAATTCCTGCTTAACTTTGCTGCTTACTTGGCAGTAAGAGAATTAGTGTCATGTTCTACACGTACAAATTTTGCTTGAGGAGTTGAACTGCTTCCTGGGAATTGCTGAAAATGTTTCACAGAGATTCCAGATTCCAGAAAGAGTGGAGATATTTTCTAAAGGTCCCACAAGACATGTACCATCAAATTTGCAATAGTTTAACAACACTGAGAGTTAATAATAAAATTAATAATTGTTTCATTTATGAAAATGGTAATAAATCTTATGTCAGAAGACCTAGCTGAGTTCTGAGATTTTGATGTGATGCTCTTTGCCACCCTGCATTATTATCCTCCAACATTTCATTACTTATTTTGAATGTAGGAGTTGAAATTATTTTTCAAAAGGTGGCATAATTTTATAACAGAAAAACAATGAGGAAACAACCTGTCTAGATTCACCCTATGTAAAAATGGAAAAAGTAGTATTGGCCACTAAGTTTGATATATATAGGCTTCATATGTAAATGAAAACCTAATACTTTTTAATTTACACACTGTATCTAAGTAACTGTGTTTTCATGGAAACGTAGCATTTCAATAACTGTACTTACTATGACTTTCCTAGGTACTGTATAGACCAGATGGACAACATGAAGGCAAGTTGTTTTCAACTGGAAAGCACACAATAGAGGTCCCAGTGCCCAGTGATGGTGAATATGTTGTTGAGGTCCGAGCACACAGTGAAGGAGGAGATGGAGAAGTAGCTCAAATAAAAATTTCAGGTGAGCATATATCTTCCTTTCTTCTTTCCCACATTCCTTGGAAATCTTGGACTGAATATTTTCCTGTTGTGTACTATCCAGAGATGGGCACACCATTCCCATCCAAAATTGGAGAGGTAGCTCTTCAGCAGTGACTGCACTGAGAATTAGGGTTTGTCTTAAAATCTTTTGAAGACTCGTAATGCACACAGGACACTTCAGCAGCAGTCCAGCTCAATCCCAGAAGCGCTGCCAATCTTCCAAAAATCAGACTGTTTCTAGTGGTGCCCCCAGTTAGGCTACCACTTCTAGTAGTGTCCTACAAGGATAACTACATGGTGCAGGCCTCAGGTTTAAGACATCAGCTTGCAATAATCCTATAGTTCCTAGTACCTGTTGCCTCTCTCTCTCATTCCTTTGTCAACTGCCACTAAGAGGAGAGAAAGTAACTAAGAAAAGTAGGTGGTCCACAGTGGTCCACAGACCATCTTCTAGGGGAATTCCACTTTTCAGGAGACAAGGGAAGCTGTGACACATACAGATGAATAAGCAATGAGAAATGCAACATGCTCAGCTTTAGAGTGGTCTGGATGATTGGTAAAGAGGCGAAGGGAGCTTGCATGGATCAGGCTGATTCAGCTTCTACTTGGTGTTGACTCTACCTATAAGCTCAGACATGGTCTGCACATCTCTTTCTTGTTAGTTTTGTAATTTAAGTAGTGCCTTAGCACACAGTGTATGAAGTAGAACACATGAATAAACATCAAGGACTTGGATAGTGTCTTTGCAAGGTTATGATTTAAACACTTTCATTGTATTCTTGTCTTTTTAATTAAAAATTAACTTGGAGAATAGTAGGGATTAAAAATCAACAGTATTCTTATCACACAGTCAGGGCAACTTCTATTGTGTCTTTTAAAAAAAAAAGCAATGCCTATGCTATATCATCTGTGCACTGTGAGAGAAGCTGCCCATTCCTAAAGGAGTGGACCTCCAATCTGCTGGTTTTCAATAATACGTACAGTTTATGTAACCTAGTGTGAACTCATGGGTATCACCATTTTTGTTTGTATGAAGAATCTATTCCAGTCTTGATCAAATGGAATCTACAGGTGGAGGATCCATCATTTGCCAGATACTTAGTTCTCATGATTAATCACCTGCACTGTTGAGATTTTTTTTGCCTAATTTTTAATCTATATTTATGTGGTTTTGGGGTCTGGCCATTGTTTCCTTTTATAGCCCTTGTCTAGATTAGAGAGTCTTTTTGTGCCTGATACATTCTCCCCATTAAGAAATGTATATATATCAGTCAAGTGACTGATCAAATGCTAAACAGTCTGAGCACCTTGAATTTCTCAGTGATAACATTTTCTTCAGGTCTTAAATAATTTCGACAGCTCTTCTCTTCACCTCTCCAACTTCTGAGAATTCCTTTAGGACCATAGACACTATAACTATATCCACTCTTTCAACTCTGCTGTCTGCAGAGATAGTCTCGGCTCCCTACACTTACTACTCCCAGCACTATTCATGAAAGCCCTTTCATTAGCCATTTATTGCCTTGCACTGGGCTATAAAATGGTCTTCATCTTGTTTGTCCAACACCAGCTCTAAATCCTTTCTGGAATCCTTGCTTTCAAGGATACAGTGTCCCATCCTGATCTGTGTGGCATGTCTCTTTTTTCCTTAGTGTATAATTTTGCATGTGGCTATGGTGAAGCACTGTTGGTTTGAATGGCTTAAGTTCCCATGCTGTTTGGATTTCTATAATGAATGCGTTGTCGTCATCACTCTTTATTACTTTGCCTTTTTGGTTCATGTACACAGTTCCTTAGCTGTTTAATTCTGGTTTTGATGAAAATTATTGGATTGCATTCGATCTATTACTGTTCACTGTGGAATTATGCTAGAAATTCAATGACTGTTCTTCAATAATTTTTTTTGAAATCTGCCAGTGACTGAATTCTTAATCCATTTAGCATACACTCCGTTAATTATGTGTACCATTTTCTATGAGAATGTCTTGGGGTACTAAGTCAACCACTTTACAAAAGCTGTAATACATTGCATTATATTATGATACTCTAGGTGAATCACTTTTAACATATTAGATGAGTTGCAAAAAAGTTGAAGCAACTGCTATCTTTAGGACATATCTCGGGTCATCTTTGTATCTATCATACGTTTATTATCATCTATTATCACTGTGGTGCAAAGACCCTTTAGGTAGCAGCAGACAGATTACTTCCCAGACTGGAAGCAGAACCATTATGTCAGTACAATGTTGAGCCCAAGACTGATCAGTCTTGCCAGTGAGGCCTGCCCCAAGCGTGCCCATACAGAGTTAGCACCTCTGGGAGTGTTAGCACTCTACAAATGCTAGTTGTAGAGTTTTGTATTGCTCTGTCTTCCACACTGCAGCCAAGTTTGCAACCACAACTTCTACCATACCCCAGCCAGAGAGAGAGGGACTGTGCCTCTGGTGGCCTAGATAAAGGCAGCATTCCTTAGACTCGGTTTAGGAAAGGAGATCGAAAAGGAGACAAAAGGCAGGGTAATATCTTTGGAATACACAGTATATAGAGAATTGGGCAAGCATTTCAGACTATTTCTGGGCTCAAACCATGCTTTTTCCAAAGAACAGAATGAAATGTAGTTTTAACACCTACACATGGCAAATTATGTCTGCTAATTTTTATTCTTAAGGAAATTTTCCAGTAGCATGACAGGTTTTAGAATAATTGCCCAAAAAGGGTGATAAAGTGGTGAGAAGCTTTTACGTAATAATGATTTTTCTCAGAGACTTGCAAAGAAGAGAAGACCTAGTTTGATAGGAAACTGTGTTCTGGCGGTCGACTAGCCAGAATGGAACTTAGGTATTAATGGAGAGATGTAAACAGGCAAACACAAGGCAAAATACAAGGCATCTTATCAAATTCAGAGAGGACCATTGCCTTACTTGACCTTTAGGCATCTGATTCCAGAGTTTGCAAACCAAATTAATTTCCTGCATAAGCAAATGGGGGGAATTAAGCAACTAGGGCAGGGGTTCAAAATAGCCTGGATGCTGACCAGGAATGACCAAACCTTAAGCAAACTGGAAGGCTGCACTGAAGAGAGAGGAATGTCTAGAAAACCTATGTGTCTTCCAGATTGTTTTCCTGTTGGTCATTAGGTATCAAATCCAAAGTAATCTACATAATTCACCTGAGTTACGTGTCTAAGCCCCCATTATAATCAGTTGTCATCTAGGGTGTAATTCAGAAGCTTAAACAAAGCCTGCAGCATTTGAGATGCCCCAAATTACCAGGGACATCCACACAATGCTAGCAGGCATGGCATGATCTACAGGAGACCTGAGGTCTTCTGGATCAGCAACTGGAGGCCAGACGGGACACCAGAAGACATCTTTTGGCCTATATTTCAGGTATACGAATTGCACCGTTTTGCAAACCAAAACCATTTCCTTGATTTGTGTGGCTGATGTTGCTGTGCTAGGCTACTGTGTTGTCAGCCCGTTGTAGATGTACTCTGAGCAATTCTTAGCACTTGCTGAATTAGGTCTGAATTAGGTTTAAGTATATAAGAACATCTAGTTCTGGAACCCTAACTGGCCCTGAGGTCTTTACTTAGGTATTAAAAATACGGCACATTTTAACTAACAAAAGTTATGTTTGAAAGTCAAATATAAAAGAAACTAGAAATATATGTTATTTCTAGCTCAACTCCTTGTCTAAGGGAGAAACTATCTTTTATGTTTTCCTCATCCTCTTCCCAGGCACATGCTGAAGAGGGAGGCAAACGTCCTGCCAGCAACTTAGCTCTCCTATAACCAGTCAGCTTCCTACAGGATACAGTGTTTTAGTTGAGAATGGTATAAAGGAAGTTTACCAAACACAGCCATCTCACATGCATTTCTTTTTAGTGAACATCTTGAAATATAAATGCTTATCATAAAATCACTCACTGTATATGTGCTGAGCTGCATATCAGCA